>JAPDVR010000025.1:10810848-11248348 GCA_026230005.1 Gila orcuttii
AGGATATTTTAGGAGCTAGAATAATTGCAATTTTTTCCCTTTTTTGTTCCTTTATAACTCACAGACTATTACACATCTACCTGACATATTCTATTTCTAATAAAAACCTGTTCTGTTCAACTTTCTGTTCATCAAAAAATCCAGATTTTTTTTATCATGTTTTCCACAAAAATATTAACCACCAAAACTTATTTCAACATTGATAATAATATGTTTCTTGAGCATCAGATCAGCATATTAGAATGATTTCTGAAGGACCATGTGACACTGAAGACTGCAGTAATAATGCTGAAAATCAGCTTTGCATCACAGGAATCAATTACATTTTAAAATGTTTAAATAGGCAACATATATATTTTACATTGTAATAATATTTCACTTTTTTTTTTCAACAATAATGTTATATATACTTATAATTATACTTCAAATAAGTTTAATCTCAGCCTAACTTTGAAGAAATGTAGCATGTTACAATTGTCCCATTCCCCCGTTCTCCATCGATTCAGCTTAGTTGATTTGTATTTGGAGCATATCTGCTGTTCTCTATTCATTCCCACCATCATCTCGTTTTTCCCAGCTCACCTCTTCTTGCTTTCCACCCCGTGACGTTCCCTCACCCTCCATCACATCCTCTCTAAACTGCAATCAATCTTTAGTCCCGTCTGCCTGCTCCCTGCACACAAAACAATGGATCTCCATCTTCCCTTCTTCACCATTGCTTTTTCAGCAATGCAGGTTATTGGCCTTACTAGTTGATTCATTATTGCATATGTTATTAAGTATTAATAGATATAAACAGACTATCCATTAAACCATTACAAATAACTAATCTGAAATAGAAAACCTGAATACAAAACTCGTTAAACCAATAAACCATTCAAGAGGAAACGGCACAAACCGATTTGTGTCACATCTTTCAGGTGGTAATGTACCTCTGTAGCATGAGATTCATTCTAAAGCATTCTGGGAAAGTGGGTTAACCCTCAATCAACATCCTGCATTCACACAAACTTCATTATCCTGTCATGATTCTCTAACCTTATGTCAGTATTTACCACACTCTTCACCTTTACACACACACTCCAACACAGGTGTTTCCAGGGGAAGCTGCGCACGTTACTGGAAAGGAAGCTGCCCGTTTCGTTTTCAGGCGCATTTCCTGTGAAGAAGACTTTGACTGGAAACTAAAACAGGCTGAAAAAAAGGTGTATGTGTTTGTTTGTGTGAGTCATTAGGCCGGTATGGGCATGCAAGTCAAATCGTGTTGGTTGTTGCCCTTGAGCTATTATGAGGAAAATGAGTTCACACCTCGTCCACCACAAACATGCATACAGAAGCATGAGTAACTGTCTTTAACTACTAGTTATGCTAACTGCCAGCCCACCTCACTTCACCAGCCGTCATCTACCCTGAGTGAGAAAGTAGAGGAACACTGTACACTGCATTTCATGCGTCTTTACTCTCCGCTGCCCCCTGCTGGCAAACAAGACGTTTTGAATAATGGAGAGGATGTTTTCATGAATCTGCAGTGCCAAACATCCCATTCAGAAAATGGGTTGTGACATGTTGGTACTGCAAATGTGCCGCAAAAAGCTACATAAGGATTATGTATAATATTTCTATTTAAATTGAAATGCTTGTGTATGTTATAGATGACGTGTTGTCAAGAGACGCAGGAGAATGTGTAATATGTCTCGAGGAGCTACAGCAAGGAGACACCATCGCTAGACTGCCGTGCCTCTGTATCTATCACAAAAGGTGAGCAACAAAACATTTCTTTCTACTATACCTCTAAATCATCATTGCCACCATTGCCTATTGAACAATTCATATTATACTTTTTATTTTAATCAACACAACTAACTACCAATAAAATATTTGTGATAATGACAAACCTCCTTGTGTCGAACCTATGTTGGTCTTATCTTAAAGAGGACCTATTATGCTTTTTTACATTTTCAACTTTCTTTAGTGTGTAATGTTGCTGTTTGAGCATGAAAAATGTCTCACAAAGTCACTCCAAAGGGAGTTATTCTCTATATCAGTAAGCACTGTTTTTGAACTCCCTGAAACGCCTCGAATGTAGTCTTCTGGGAACGTTCATGTCACGATATTCCCGGCCAAGGCACACACAAAAAAAGGGCCTGGTTGAGTAAGTTAGTAGTGTGTTGAAACTCGTGGTTATGGTAAGAGGTGTGGCATTTCCAAATCACACTGACGGTCAACCAATCACAGCACACTGGTCCAGCCGACCAATCAGAGCACATTGCACTTTTGAGGAGGAGCTTCATAAAGACCGGATCTAAACGCCACGTCACTGTGACGTATGGCATCAAAATACCGAGACGGCAGACGGCTCTGTTGACGACACAGCTGTTTCACGATAGGCCGGATCAACCGCATGACTACAATCACATGCATTTCATGTTTATTCTGACACCTTAAGTTTAGCTAATGCTCACAAATAAGTGTTTTTATGACAGTAAAAGCTCTTTTCATGTAGTCGCGATGTTATAATGTCATGTTTATCAAAATAAAACTGATAGAAAAACAGACCCCACTTCAATGGTATTGCAATTGAATAGGCTTATGTTGAACTTTATTCTTGTGCTGTATTAAGCAGTACATAAAGTATTGAATGAAAACTGTGTATTTGAAAAAATATTGCATTTAATTCACTTCATCTGTGATAAAGTAGGCAAACACCACACAAGCGTCACTACAGGAAGCAGAAAGTGTCCGACTTCACGTCTCCGTTTTCAGCTCCTCCCCGACTGCAAGCGGCATCTCTCTGCGATCGGTTACATCCAGCCGAAGTCGAACACACCTAGAGTGTTACTGACAGACTGGGAAGAGAGGAGCTGCAACCATGTAAAATATGTGAAAAAAATAACATTCAAGCATGAAAACCTATTCTAGCAGAAAAAAAAAAGTCAAGACTTTGTAAAAGGGCATCATAGGTCCTCTTTAAACATGACAGGAAATGTTAGCTTTTAGTCAGTCAAATGAATGACAAATTACCTGAGAGCCAGGTAATTATTGCTGAACATGAAACACAAACCTTGTCATGTCCTATATATAATTATGTGATTATGTAACTATATGATTGACATTAGATGTCTGTATATGGTGTCTCAGCAGGAGGTACTGGCCATTGAATCGCACACTCACGCATATGTCTGAAACCGCAGACACCTTGAAAAGTGAACCGATTGGCTGGCTGGTGTTCTTCTGCAATTTGCCACAAGCAAGTTATAAGCTCAGTCCTAACCAGCCGAGACGCAATAAAGCGACAACCAATAAATCCTATCACTTCTAAGTTAATGTTTTTGGCCGAACCAGCTGCGACTGGCAAGACATTTGTGTCTCTTGCTTGGTTTCTATATCCAGTCCAGAATCCTGCTCCACATCGCTGTACATTAAACATCAAATATGTTCAGATTGGCTGTGTTTTTGTCATTTTTGTCATTTCCTGCAGTTTCTGCCCTTTTAGTTAGGACGGAAAAATTATTTGAAGCTTGAAACTCATTGTGCCTGCTTAGGAGACCTTATGTAGAATCATTTAAAAGCAATATGCTACTGGAAATGTTGTTTTTCTGACATAGATTGCATTCAAATTGAGCCTAAACTGACATTATTATCATCTTTTTCATTAGCTGTATAGACTCCTGGTTTGAGATCAACCGCTCCTGCCCTGAACATCCTTCAGACTGACCTCCATCATCTACTTCTGCTAACACTGAGAAAGGTGAACCCCATCACACAAATATTCACCTATATGCACACACGCCTCGATAATCTGATATTTCAAGTAATCATTTTATATTGAACTGTTTTACTTTATCAAACTGAAATTAGCAGCACTATCATCAATTCAATGCATCACTTTTGAATAGACTTTAGAAAGCATCCTCCAGAGTAGCAACACAAATCTTTTTTGACAAGCTTTTATCGTAAATACACCTTCACACTTGTCGGGAACATTTTTAGACGCATAGTAAATGTGAAATTAACACCTAAACCCCATAATGGTCTCATGACCTTGCACTATTATGAAGGAACTAAAATTGCTATGCAGTGCAAATGAAAGTTTTCACACCCGAGTCCTCCATTAAAAAAATGCATTCACAAACATCTAGAAATTAGACCACTTTTATAGTATAATAATAATAATTTGCTGGATATGCAAGTTTTCATACTCGAGTTACCTATAGAGACAATGAAATACTATTCAGTTATGACTCTTTTTTTTTTTCATTTGATTTAGTCTTGTTACTTTTGTATCAAATACAATGTGATTTTCGGTGATCGAGATCTGGCAGCAACCGCACATTTTTCCGCTTGGACAGCTTTCCCTGCGCACAAAATCCAATCCCCTATTTGCCAGCAAACCAATGAGAATGCAGAACAATGATGACGATGCATAACAAAAGAGTGTAGGCGCTAAAGCTGTTTGGTGTATTGAACTGTGCAGACCGATCGGTATGACATCAAAGTACCCCGAGAACGATTAGAGAGCAGACGGTTCCATAGTTTATATATATATATATATATATATATATATATATATATATATATATATATATATAAACAGTATACTACGAATAATGTCTCGTTTTCTTGCCCCCTCTACATACTCCGTGTTCTTATCGATGGGTGTTCGGTCTGCATTTTGACCCGGTATATATATATATGTAAATTTAGGGATGCACAATATATCGCCCACTGTATCAGTATCGGCCAGTATATGTAAATTTTTTATGTTATCGGTATCAGCCCGAAAAGATCATTTGACCAATATATTACAGCCGATAAATAATGGATTATTTAAACTGATGCACACGGTTCACCATGATGTTTTTTGAATTTCTTGTAATATGATTGGAATTATTTTGGAAAGGAAAATACAGTTCAGTGCAACATGTGTCTGTTATATGCTACATAAAATTATAAGAACATCATTATAATTGTGTGCTTGGGACATGGTGAGACTTTTGTTTTTGTTATCAGGCGCTCAAAATTATATAAAAATTTGGATTTAGATTTATCTGCCAATATATATCGGTTATCGACTTTCAAATATAAAGAATTATTGTTATTTAATATCGGTGCATCCCTAATATATACAGGTCCTTCTCAAAAAATTAGCATATTGTGATAAAGTTCATTATTTTCCATAATGTAATGATAAAAATTAAACTTTCATATATTTTAGATTCATTGCACACCAACTGAAATATTTCAGGTCTTTTATTGTTTTAATACTGATGATTTTGGCATACAGCTCATGAAAACCCAAAATTCCTATCTAAAAAAATAGCATATCATGAAAAGGTTCTCTAAACGAGCTATTAACCTAATCATCTGAATCAACTAATTAACTCTAAACACCTGCAAAATATTCCTGAGGCTTTTAAAAACTCCCAGCCTGTTTCTTTACTCAAAACCGCAATCATGGGTAAGACTGCCGACCTGACTGCTGTCCAGAAGGCCATCATTGACACCCTCAAGCAAGAGGGTAAGACACAGAAAGAAATTTCTGAACAAATAGGCTGTTCCCAGAGTGCTGTATCAAGGCACCTCAGTGGGAAGTCTGTGGGAAGGAAAAAGTGTGGCAAAAAACGCTGCACAACGAGAAGAGGTGACCGGACCCTGAGGAAGATTGTGGAGAAGGACCGATTCCAGACCTTGGGGGACCTGTGGAAGCAGTGGACTGAGTCTGGAGTAGAAACATCCAGAGCCACCGTGCACAGGCGTGTGCAGGAAATGGGCTACAGGTGCCGCATTCCCCAGGTCAAGCCACTTTTGAACCAGAAACAGCGGCAGAAGCGCCTGACCTGGGCTACAGAGAAGCAGCACTGGACTGTTGCTCAGTTTTGCATGTCATTCGGAAATCAAGGTGCCAGAGTCTGGAGGAAGACTGGGGAGAAGGAAATGCCAAAATGCCTGAAGTCCAGTGTCAAGTACCCACAGTCAGTGATGGTCTGGGGTGCCATGTCAGCTGCTGGTGTTGGTCCACTGTGTTTTATCAAGGGCAGGGTCAATGCAGCTAGCTATCAGGAGATTTTGGAGCACTTCATGCTTCCATCTGATTTCATTTTTCAGCACGACCTGGCACCTGCTCACAGTGCCAAAACCACTGGTAAATGGTTTACTGACCATGGTATTACTGTGCTCAATTGGCCTGCCAACTCTCCTGACCTGAACCCCATAGAGAATCTGTGGGATATTGTGAAGAGAAAGTTGAGAGATGCAAGACCCAACACTCTGGATGAGCTTTAGGCCGCTATCGAAGCATCCTGGGCCTCCATAACACCTCAGCAGTGCCACAGGCTGATTGCCTCCATGCCACGCCGCAATTTCTTTCTGTGTCTTACCCTCTTGCTTGAGGGTGTCAATGATGGCCTTCTGGACAGCAGTCAGGTCGGCAGTCTTACCCATGATTGCGGTTTTGAGTAATGAAACAGGCTGAGAGTTTTTAAAAGCCTCAGGAATCTTTTGCAGGTGTTTAGAGTTAATTAGTTGATTCAGATTATTAGGTTAATAGCTCGTTTAGAGAACCTTTTCATGATATGCTAATTTTTTTAGATAGGAATTTTGGGTTTTCATGAGCTGTATGCCAAAATCATCCATATTAAAACAATAAAAGACCTGAAATATTTCAGTTGGTGTGCAATGAATCTAAAATTATCATTACATTATGGAAAATAATTAACTTTATCACAATATGCAAATTTTTTTAGAAGGACCTGTATATATATATATATATATATATATATATATATATATATATATATATATATGTGTATATTTAGGCTACAGAAAAATGTATTGATGTGGTAGGTCTGCTGCAGGTTGCTTAAACATAGCCATTATGTTATGGTCAACTAGCAATTAGTCAAAGGGCCAATCAGTCTTCAAATTAGATAAATCAATTTTTTTTATTTTATATATATATATATATATATATATATATATATATATATATATATATATCTTTTATCGTCATATTACCCACACCACTGACTTAAAGTAAACCACATTCAGACCTACTGTATTCCTTAGACCCCTGACATAAACCAAGACCAAGTATGAAAACACCCTCGGGGTCAGTATAATTCTTATATTCCTTCTTTGTCTCTTTTTCCTCTCACTGTAGGGCACTTTATGGACCTAAACCTGGATATCCTGACACAAAAATAACCAAATAAATCAATCTACCAACCAATTCGGTCAAACCTACGGAAACGGAAATGTGTCATCGCAAAACTGAACCAAATAAAAGCGTTCATCCAGCCGACACTGTCATTACCACTTGCATCCCAGAATCTCCTTGCGCTGTGCTAGAGATTGCTAAACTGCTAACCGGACCCCCCACGCCAACCACCAACACCGGATCTCTGGCTTTGGATAACGTCTCGTTTTCTTGCCCCCTCTACATGCTCCGTGTGCTTGTCGACGTGTGTTCAGTCTGTATTTTGACCCGGTCCTCTCTCCTTGTGTATGTAATCAGATGGAAGGAAATGGGAAAGAGGGGCGGGGCAACAAAAAGGGCAGAGCGATAAAGGGGCAGGGCACTGGCGGCAAACAAGTAGGAAGTAGAACACCCTTTGCAAACCAATCCAGAGGCCATACCTGTCCTGTCAGTCAAACCATGCTGATTAGAGGGGCCATAAGGGGTGTGACAGGGGGCGGGGTTTCATAACTGGTTCGTGGGAGGAGTTTCGGGTGCCGGTTCACTAGTTAGTGATGTGTTGGACAGCCGGTGGATGTAGATTTACTTATTCTGTGTGTGCATGTGTGTGATCATGTGTCCACAGAAGGGGAAATGTGTAAATTGTGTTTCCTGTTAGTGCCAGAGGAAGTCCAAGACATCAGTATGTGTTGCGATGGGGATTTACGGTCATAAACGGAGAGAAATACACTCTCAGTCTGTCTTCAAATGTTTACAATTCACAGTAGATGTCTTTCCCCCATGGATTCTGAAACAATAAGAAGCTCAAAGCTATTTTCCTAGTTTCATCTGCAATTTTTGGGCAGTTAATTTGAAGCGCTGACCATAATATTTGGACAATTTCCCTGTAAAAGCCTTGAGTACGTATTCAGTGTGTGTGTGTGTATGTGTGTGTGTGATTTCAGCTTCTGTCCATCTTCCCATGTTTTCTGTATGTGACCGACCAGCTTGCGTCTGGTAAGCTATTATTGCTTCACTACTGTATGTAAAACCCAGATAAACTGGTGTGAATCTATTACAAGATCATTTCTATGATCTGCATTTACTTTTTATTTTTGAAAAATCTGTGAGAAACCTCACAAGAAATATATTTAACCTCCAGGATGCCTCCGTCTACTGTGTAAACAGCAAGCACTGTTAGAAAATAATGTTGCAGAAATTGTAAAAAATAATAAAAAATAAACCATTAAAAAAACGAAAGGCGTAAAATGAAAAAGGTAGAAAAAATAACTGCAGAAAATATTTGACAACCTATTACTTTTTGTGTTGGATAGAAGTAGAGCATTTCTGAGGTTTGTTTTCCTGCTTTGTGCCTGTAAATGAGGGCATACAAACACCATCCATCAAAACAATGGATAACAATTTCGCCTCACCGTGTAAAACGAATCAAACAAATAAACAGAGTCAGGTAGCGTAGTACTATCTTGTGCAGCATGGGCTGCAGAAAGTGACTCAGCACTCTCGAAACCCATCCTTTTATTTTTGCGTTCAAGTCTGTTATTTTGTATGTTTTTCTTTTCTTTTTTTCCAGGGATATGAACGGATGCCTGTTTTTAGGAAGTTCAAATAAGTGTCTGATGATTTTGATGTGCAATCTGTGGGACGAGTAATAATGATGATGATCATACATATAATTAAAACAAGATGAAATAAGACCAGATGTTGCTTTCTTTTAACGATCGGTCCATTGCACACACACAAAGTGTCAAATAAATCTAAAAACTGAATTTTCTAAAAGAACGAAAAGAGACAAAACCATATTATGTGAGCACTTTTTATTTTCTGCATCACATTTAGCTCATCAGATGTTCAGTTCTCCTTCACTGAATCTCTTTTATAAGCAAATATATCAATTTCAATAATAATTATATTCACAGATATCTAGAATGGCCAGACTAAACACAAGTTTGTCAAGGCACTATGATTTCACATTAATTCATATTTCAAAATGGTGTCAGATTGCCATGGAAAAGCAAAATAAAAGAACCGAATAATAATTTTTCAAGGCTCTTAGAAAATTCAGCCATGTACATTCATAATGTGTTTTCAAAATGATGCTACATAAGAAATGTTGTACTTCTGAATGTTCATGCAGAGAGCTTGAGTGATATGCACCTTTCACAAAGAAAATGCAGATTTTGGAAATCATTCTTTTTCTTAAAATCTAAAACAAACTTCATTCTCCTGATCACTAGTGGTCAGAAAGTTTAGAGCAGAGTATAATTTTTAGTGTCTGCGTTGGTTTGCAGTAATTACAACACCTTTCCAGGATTCATAAGGTTTTTGGGGTCCAGGCTGGCCTTGAGGCCCTGCATTACCTCTATGGCCAACGGACCGACCTCTTCCCTGAGCAGAGCCCGCTTTCCTTGGCCGATCCCATGTTCACCGGTACAGGTCCCATCCATCGCCAGTGCCCTCCTGCATTGAGAAAGACAACAAAATAATTAATTAATTCACTATAATTGTTACTGGCAATAAAATGGACTATTTTAGGCTATGTCTGCTTTAATCCAGATACATTTGAAACTGAGAAAATGGAGCTCTTCCAACTAGATACATTTTTTTGTTTTCGTATTGTAGAGTGGATTGTGAATATGGAGTTATTTGAAAACCATAATGCATGTTTATGTAACGGAGATAGGCCAGTAAGAGCTGTGCGCGTAAACCTCACTCCCCTGGTCTCAAGAGGAACGTAAGCGGCTGCGGTCTTTAGCGTCCGCAACTCCAACGTCGGTTAGAATCTCGCTCTGAGCAGGTCGAGTAGGAATGGTTACAGTTGGTGGCTTGACCCGGATGGGAGTGAGGTTTAGGGGGGTGAGTTTAACGTAGGCCAGTAAGAGTTGTGTGTAAACCTCACTCCCCTGGCCTCAAGAGGAGCATTAGCGGCTCCCACATTGGTTTTACAAGAATCCCGCTTGGAGCAGGTCGAGTAGGACCGGTTACAGTCATGTGACACATATTGTACCTATTGATACCAGCCTGTGCCTGCTTTGTGCAATTCACAAAGACAGTGTTGCTTGCTAACGATAAATGTACAATCTTCATTTAACATTCCTGCAATGAGGGCAATTTTAGACCATACATGGAATGGTGATTGAGTGCAATGGGGATTGAGAGCATTTTAAAATTAAAATGCTGTTTTTAAATGAGGCTGGAATAATGTAGACGTAGTCTTAAGGTGAAACCAGAAGCACATCTGGCAGTCTTGATCAGTTGTGCAGCTGAACTGTCTGTCCAGTCCAGTTTCGATTCGCAGGTGTTTTCACCTCCACATTCTCCAACTGAATGATGTCGGCTGGTCTCGGGGACTCCCTGGAGCAGCAGAAATCCAACACCTACTCATCTTGTTCATGCAGGTTGTACACACCGTTCGACATGACAAGGTACACCATTGTATTGTATACTCTACCCATAATTCTTGCTGGAATAGAAGTCTAAATCATTTTGTGAGGTAAGCAAAATTATGGAACAAAAGCTGTTGATTGAGCTTAAATTAATGCGGGAATACACTACACAATTTTCTGCAAATCTGGGGGAGTCGAGGCTAGTTGTCGAAAGTCAGAGCCAGTCTGAAAACGTTGGCCAATTGAAGTTGACAGATTTGACAAAAAATCAAGTGTATAATGGGCACTGTCTCTGATATTTCTTTTAGCTTCAGACTTCGATTCCATCCAGTCGGAGGAAATCAAACATGTTTGATATTTCAAGCCGATTTTATAACACATTGTTTTTATTTGTCAAGCGCATGTTTCTGTATGAGATTGTTCGGAATGATTTGGAAGTTGTTTAGCGTACGATGCCAGTTTTTCTCTGGAACTTTTTACAAAGGCGGCAAGTGTGTGATGCCTACTGTTTTAAGATCTGCTCAGGTTTTAAAAGTTGTGCAGTGTATTCCAGTCTTTAATTGAACCCCACACTTTTCTTTTAAGAGTCAGAATGGTATTGAAGGTATTGGAGAAGTTAACAGATTAATTTAATTAGGCCTGGTCAAGTTCCTCTGAACTTCCAGGTAGACTGTGGTAAAGTTCTCTAATCCATTTCAACTTCAAATTTCCACACAAGTTCAGCCCGGTAATGTTTCTTCTCCTCTCAGAGTTGTTCTTTCAGTGTGTGAACACTCCTTTGGCAGGTAATAAGGCTATAGTTTTTGCAAAGCTTTTACAGTAACATCATGTCTGTCATTCACAAAAAGTGCAAGTCAAACTCAATTTGCTCCTATCAGGACAAACTCTTGTGCATCAGGTCAGCCAGATTTTATTAAACTAAATGAGATTGCAGTGTTCGTCTTCTCTGGCTACTGGTCAGTGCCGATCAAACATCCATTGTACCTGACAGAGACTGCACTTTACCCATAATGACTGAAGGCAGGTAGCCCTTTATTATTTCCAAAGCCAGACACTAGAACCTCTATGTCTGTCATTGTGAATTTACACTCTCCAAATGGCAGAAGACATTCTGAGAAATAATCCTGATATTGATTGGTACACAAAACAAAACTGACAATAGGCACAAAAGGTGCTGCCAGTCCCTCTCAGCCGCCTCAGATGATCAACCCCGCTGAAAGGAACTAAATAGAAGTACCTGGCCAGTCTCTCAGTGAAGGAGTGGACCCTTTGCACCTCGTCTGGGTCATTAGGATCCAGTACCATTATACAATGGAAATTTCCATCACCTACATGACCTGCAATAGGACCTAGAAAAAAAAAAATAACCGTATTATATCAGCAGTTTAAAAAACAGTTCTGAACACTAAATGATAAAATCAAACTAGGCAAGCTACCAGTAAGATTGTTGCTGATTAGATCTTCCTTCGTCTCCACTATAATCTGAGGTAGTCGTGAGATAGGCACGCAGACGTCTGTAGAATATGCCTGCAAGAAAATGAGTACATTTTTGTAAAATGTTGAGTTCTGAGTTATGTATTCAAATATTTTCTCTTATTTCCCCCAAATAGTGTAAAACTGTCTATGGCTGTGTGGTGCTTTCATAACATTGCTCTGTTTGCTAGAGCATTCTGACCAGCCCAGCATAGCAACTGGCTAAGTTTGGGGTTTGGCTGACCTATGGCAGAATGTTTGGGAAACCTGTTGGAAAAAGTCATGATTTTAAGCAAATAGATATGTATTGTACTGTATGAACAGACTGACAGGAATACGAGATATAATATAAATAATATATATGTTTTAATTATTTTAGTAGATTATAATATCATTATTATTATTATGTTATTTTAGTACATATTTGCTAATTAGATCTTCTTTGGTCTAGGCACACATAAATCTGTAGAGAATGCCTGTAAGAAGATGTGTTATTTTTCAGTGTTAAAAAAACATTGTCCAATTCCAACTTAAAATTCATTGACAATTTTAATTAAGCCATATTGTCTGGTTTTCCTTAAAAAAATGTGTAAAACTGTGTCTCTGGCACTTTCAAAACATTACTGTTTGTTTGAGCATTCCAGCACATTTTTGCAATGCATTATGCACAATCGCACAAAAATTCAATCTTGAGGAAGGACACACAAAAGGACAAACCAATATTGATCTGATCTACATTTATGCTAAAGGTATTTAGCTTCTGGAACTCATTACTATAGTTTTAAGTTTTAATATAATATACTAAAATGTTATGTTTACTATGGTTAATAATATAATGAACAGTATATAATATACTATATTATAATATAATATTAGTACACATACATCCCATCCTAAAATAAGCAATTATTATGCAGGAATTCATACGTCAATATTTTTAGAAGTATAATAAGCATTCAAGCTTCAAGATGATAAAAAAAGTCTATATGTCAGTCTCAAGTATAAAGTATGTATTATAAGTTACAAGGAAATAAACTGCACTTGTCTGAGTCAGAATCAAGTCATACAGTAAATGTTCCTACCTTACATCCAGGCCTCAGGGCCAGGGCAGCGTACCATGCATCATGACGGGCTTTCCACAGCCGGCTGCGGGTCTCCTCATCTTCCGCCCAGGCAAAGTCCGACCCTCCGTTATCACGCGTTATCTCCTCTAAACACAGAACATAATGCTTTTGCAGATGACACATTCTTTCACATATATTATCTGGTTATAAAAAAGTATGTTCGATATAGTATGAATGAAATCTGAATGTTCAACATTCGTTGTGTTGTTATTGTCATGTGACCTACAGTGTCAGTTGCGTTGCTTCACTGCCATTAACTCTTCTTCCATGGCCTTGTGGTATAGTAAACTATAAACTATCCATTGGATGCACACTTCAGAATCTCATTAAAAGTAGTGTCGTGAGCCGAGTAGTATGTACGAATTGCATCTGAAATCACATTCTATATAGTACTGTAGGTACTACATTTGGTTTGAAACTTAGTTTGTGACTATTAAAAAAATATGATCTATATAGTATGAATGTGTGTATGTCATGTGACCTATGGCATCAGTTGCGTCGCTTCACTTCCATTCACTAATCCTTTCCCATGGCCTCATGAGATAATAAAGTGTCCATCGTATGCGCACTTCAGTATCTCACCAGAAGTAGTACATCATACGGGTACTTTTCGCTTACTGTTCTATGAAAACTACAAATTCGGACATACTACTCAGCTCACATACTGTTTTTTGCCTACTATATAGTATGGAAGTAGGCATATTCCCGAGCCATAGGCAAGGCTACTATCACTACCTAGTGTACTATAACCAAAGCTCACACTAAATACCCTCTAAATAGGATTGTTTTGCATTTATAAAATACAGTTTTTGTACACATTTATTTTTTGGTTTTATCCACAAATACCTGTGATGGACACTTGCTCTTCCATGCTCTTGGAGCTCCCATGGAACTCCAGGAAGAGAGTGGGCGTTACGGCATAGGACAGGTTGTTGAAGAGATTGCAGGCGTTTATCATCACGTCATCCAAGAACTCTGCGAACGAAACATATCAGAACCAATTAAGTTGTGTGAGGCCTTTGTGGGTAGAAAGTCCAGGGTTAAAAAAAAATGTATGCCTCACTGCAGCCTCGATTTAAAAATCTAAGAGGCTGGTCATGCCTGATTACTCATAAATTGGATGGAGCTACTGGTGGAATATTTTCCCTGAGTGGACTGCAAAAGAAGTAACACTTTGTGGTTCTGAGAACCAAGCAATTCATTAAACCCTTGACTGCCCTCAGTGTTGACTATGTATAAGGACGGTGTTACCTTCTGAATTAATGTTTATGTTATTGCAAAAGCCTTTAATGAATAGATTAAAATGAAAAGAATAGAGTTCTGGCCTAAATCACACAGCTAGGCATGCATGTAGTTTTGAGTGCCACAATCTGTGATTTTACAAGAATACAACACAAGAGACCGATTGTTCTTTTGTTACGTTAATGCCAATTGCGGCAACACACCAAGCACATTGCGACCATGTGCTTCAACGTTCACTCACCTATGCGGGCAATGGGCACTCCAGCTTGCAGAATCTGAACGGTGCTGTCCACCGCTGATTGGACGGATGGAAAGGAGCAGACAGCTGACACCATACTTTCAGGAATACCATACAATCGAAGTGTGGCTTTGGTAATGATACCCAAAGTTCCCTCCGAGCCCACAAAAAGGTTTGTCAAGTTGTAACCAGCAGCTGTCTTTCTGAAAGGGCATTGCACTGTGAAAGTCCATCAAGTGTAGACAACAATAGGTTTAGTTCAACTCCAAAGATGCTTCAAGTTTGCAGTCATACCTTGGACGACGCCCCCTGCCTGCCGTGTGGAGGACTGTTCCATCTGCTAGAACCACCTCCAGGTTCAGGATGTTCTCGCGCATTGTGCCATAACGGACGGCGTTTGTGCCTGATGCGCTAGTTGCAGCCATGCCGCAGAGAGATGCGTCGGCACCTGGATCTGTGGAAATATATTCCTTAACCATTAATCATTTCCAAACATATGACACAAAAATAAAACCAAGTTAAAGTTTAAATTAAGACCCGTTCGCACCAGAGACGATAAATATAACAATAACTACATAGTA
This sequence comes from Gila orcuttii, assembly GCA_026230005.1. NCBI lineage: Eukaryota > Metazoa > Chordata > Actinopteri > Cypriniformes > Leuciscidae > Gila > Gila orcuttii. Next base: position 10,826,085 of record JAPDVR010000025.1, read on the forward strand.
ATCGTCCCAATTCCATGAGAAAAGGGAAGTGCACATCACAACTATAACAATAACTATACAGGAATATCAGGAATGATGTAATTGTTTTCAGCTGATGAGGGTTGGCAGCCAATCAGAATCCATCCTGCTTTAAAAAGCTTGAGCTTCTAATGCGGCAGGCAACAAAACTGCAGCGCTCGCTTATAATAAACAGAACAATATTGTGTGCTGGTGTGGATGTGTAGCCCCTCGGGTCCTACTCGCCCCGCTCTGTGCTGGCCTCTGTAATACTGGAGAAACTGGAAGAACTTTCCCTTCACCCCTTTTTCCCCCATCTCTTCTCTCTCTCATGCGGAGATCACCTGAAATTCACCCACAAATCTATATGGTTTAATGTGAACAATTATCATACAACACTATACTGTACATGTTTGGTATCATTTGAAATCTCTCAGTGTGACTGGTACAAAGGTCTCAAAGGTAATAAAGTTTTTAAATGTTTAGAGATATCTTGCTTACAGAGGAGGGATTGTCTTTCATGCAAATGACATCCTGCCCTCAAGAGGTATAAACTCTGGAGACCGTGATTAATGCAAATTCCCATTGTTAGCACATTCTTCCATTTGAAAGAGGTTTCTGTTTTGGTCTGAGTATTTAAATAAATGTTTCAAGAGGCTCAGGGTGATTTGTAACCAGATCAGCCCGTAATTCTGAATGTCTTTCAGACACTAAGCATTATGTTCCTGAGTCAGGTATCCATCTTTTCCTCTTTACTTCAGAGCATTTTATGTTATATATTGATTATCTTTTAATTGTTTCTGTAATTGGCATGATACATTTACCTGACTAAATTGTTACATTTGATTTTATTCTGACTTACTGACTTATTGATTGATTCTAGAAGATTACGTTAAGTCCACAACACCAGAATTCTACGCTCAGGTTAGTAACGGACTAAAATACAGCTTAGGTGGAGCAGAGCACACCGTCTGAAGTTTTAGAGATCTGACTAACACATTGGCATTAGTCATGTATACTTAGACTGTAGAGACTAAAAATAGTTTTTCCGTTTAGAACAACAGAGTGTTGTCAGACCAATCTAAATAGGGGTGAGCCTCAACCTCTGATTATCATATAGTATTATTACTCTAAGTGTACGTGTAATATAGACTAAAAGTGTAATATAGTCTTACATTAATTATATATGTTTAGATCTATGGGGACTAAATTATATATTCTAAAATGAGCAAGTAGAGTACGTCCGTCTAGACTATTAGTCAATAGCCTCTGTCTAATGACTGAGACTGACAAGCTTGTGGTTATGAGATCGTATACCCAGCTGGTGAGAGACTCAAAGTGTTATAGGAATCCTGATGAACGAGTGTAATTTCAATAAAGAGTTTAATAGAATTATCAAACATTCACCTAAATGTACTGATCTTCAAACATCATTTAAAACCATTTTAATTTTTGGAGTCAGATGAAATAAAGAGGTAATTAAATTACTTTGCCACACTGTAAAGACAGTAACACGCAGAAACCTTCACCCACTTATCAGAAACTGTCATTGGACCGTTTGGGCGGGGCTTACACCTCAAACCCAGGTCTCCAGCGTGGTAGGTGGACGCTCTAACAAGGAGGCTAAAGACCGCAGTCTCTAGAGTGCCTCTTGAGATCAGGGGAGTGAGGTTTACTCACACAACTCTTACTAGCTGGCCTCCGTTACAGATGCAATTATAGACATTGCTATAGTTATCGTTCTTGGTGTAAACGGGTCTTTAGGCTTAAATTAATCTATGTATTCAGACATACAATTGATTTTATTTATGTGATCTACTTTGTACTTATAATACAGAAGAATTTGACAGACCAACAGGAAACCAGAGGCCAGTGTCACGCAGGTATGAATTGAGGCCTTTGCGCGTCACACCTGGCTCCACCGTCACGTCAAAATCTTCTTGGTGAAGATCAAGGACCTGGTCCATCTTTCTCAGACTGAAACACACTCCACCCTAACAAACACACACAATTATAAAGTTTTTTTATAAACATTAATAGATGTGTACTTAAGGAAATGTATCAAAATAGCTAAAAATAAGGACAAAACTAAATGCTTTTCCTTTCTTGAAGGTTATTTGAAGTCTAAAACTTGCCCTGTCACTGTCAAACTCTTCTTCCGTCTCTTCTCTACTGGACCAACCTGCAGAGCACCAACACCTCCCTCCAGGCCTGTCCCTGTACCAAATGGGATGATGGGTAGTTGGTGGTGGTGACAAATTTTGGCAAGAGCACTGACTTCATCTACAGACCGAGGAAACACCACCACATCTGGTGGTAGACATCTGACATGGCAAGAAAAAATAAATTTTAAATGTTATGCCATTTGTACACTAAATTTGGATGTTTATTTAATTTTGCAATGAAACGGAAGTACGAAGCATCCAATCTTCCATATTGAGACACACATCCATGATTTGATACTCGGTTATTATCAATGTTGTAAACAGTTGTGCTGCTTAATATTTTTTTGGAACCTGTGATACCTTTTTCAGGATTCATTGATGAATAAAAAGTTAAAAAGAACAGCATTTATTCAAAATATAAATATTTTTAACAATATATATCTTTACTATCACTTTTTAGCAACACATCTTTGCTGAATAAAAGTTTTAATTTCTATTTAACAATAAATGCTGTTATTGTTTTTTTTTGTTTTTTTACTTTTTATTCATCAAATATCATATTAAGAATTATTTCTCAAGGATCATGTGACACTGAAGACTGGAGTAATGGCTGATGAAAATGCAGCTTTGTATCACAGAAATAAATTATATTTTAAAAGTATATTAAAATAGAAAACCATTATTTTAAATTGTAATAATATTTCACAATATTAGTGTTTTTTCTGTATTTTTGTTCAAATAAATGCAGGCTTGAGAAGCATAAGAGACTTCTTTCAAAAACATTAAAAATAGTATGTTATACTGCGGATTGATTTATTATGCCTGTGGATCCACGCTGTAGATGATTATTTATGTCTGGAGTGCAGGAGAAAAGGGGAAAATAAAGTTGCATGCTGAACGGACCTACACGACTGTTTAGTGAATATGTCGCTTGAACTACTTTAAATCATTAACTCAGACGATACAGTTGGTTTCTACTTGAGGGTGGACCAACTACTGCATAGTTTACATAACGTTTAATTGCAGGTGGCACTCATTCAGGTATGGCAGTGAAATCTTACCTGTGCACGGACTCATCCCTGCCGTGCTGTTCTCTGACAGCTGACCCCACAGACACGCCTTCATCCCCGCTAACCGAGCGAAGCGATGTGATGGCCCGCTCGACGGCTCCAGTCTAATATTAATAAAGCAAGAAATGCACTGACTGTTTACCTGAATTACTCTATGGTGACAGGTACGTTAATAATTATTATTATACATTTTATTGTAATGTTTACATTTATTTTGAATTCGTTATTTATAACTTGTGGGAAAAATAATTTTATTTTTCTATTTCGAGATTTATTATCTGCATAAACAGACTGTAGCCCTTCATTATTCTATTTATTAGAATTATGTAATAGTGAACAGGAATGATGCCAGAGCTTACTTTAGCAGAATATCTCCTGCACCTCCCGTAAGTAAACGGCAGCCGCGGAGAAGATAAGCGTAGGGCTTGTCTGAACGAGTTCATTTCCACTTCTTACAAAATCCGTGCTGATTCTGAAATAACCAAGCTTTTATACATAACGTCAAGTTAAGAGTGTATGTAAATATTCTTCCGGATCAGCATAACTGCGTCACGCCTCCTCTGAACCTCAAGCCCCGCCCTGGAGATGGGCTTTGAATATAGCGCGACCTTCACCCAGTAGATTTATCTGATTTGCTGTCTGAAAGACAGAATATTTATGAATGTTAATTAGCTTGTCTGTGTGAATCGTGTTTACGACGTCAGGTCAAGTCACTTTCGTCGGAGCAATGGCGGTGTACCATCTCAGGAAACAGCAAGGTTTTTTTTTTTTTTACATCAAATCTTAAAAAATGAAGAAAACAGGCATGTGCATCAGTGAATGTTTTGCTTTTTTATTTTTATAATTAATTTACGAAGCCACTGTAAACTTTATCGTTACATATTATATTGTTACAAACAATGCTATCATATTTTGTGCAGGCAATTATTTCATTTTAAATAAATGTTTTCAGACGACATATAAAAACAAACACACGTTCAGATGATCTAATATCATCTGGCAAACTATTCCATAGTTTTGGAGCCCTCACTGCAAACGCCCTATCCCCTTTATTTACAACTCTAGTTCTTGGAACAGCCAGCAGCTTATTGAAAGAAGATCTAAGACATCTCCGTGATTCATAAGGTCTAAGGAGCTCAGTTAAATAGGTGCCAAACCATTTAAAGCTTTATATGTCAGTGTCAACTATAAAATGTTAAACTCAATTCTTAAATAAACAGGTAAAGAAGTTAAAACAGGTGTAATATGATGAAATAACTTTGTTCTTGTCAGTAATCTGGCTGCAGCATTTTGCACTAGCCTAAGTTACTGCGATGAAGTGCGATGGTTCAAGAGAACAAAGCATTACAATAATCAAGGCTGTAAGAAATACGAGGAGAGAACCTCTGAGTGAACTAAAATGAGCGAGCAGTTCCACGCGCATGCCCGGGAAACTCATGAATATTCATGTAAGCTCCGCCCACTGCCTCTACAGATGCAAGTCACTTTTGCTCCACTTAACGAGATATATGGTCAAGTCAAGTCAAATATATTTATATAGCGCTTTTCACAATACAGATTGTATCAAAGCTGCTTCACAGTATCAATCAAAACAACTTAACAATAATAATAATAATAATACATTTATTTTGTATAGCGCCTTTAAAAGTTGCTTTCTCAAAGCGCTTTACAGACAAGCATAACAACAGAAAAAAACGCTACATACTTTAAACACAAAAATAATCAGGTAAAATAGTCAGATAAAAGCAATCCTAAAATAAAATGTTTTAAGAAGGGATTTAAAAGTCACTAATGTATTTGCTTCCCTAATGTCAGCCGGTAGAGAATTCCAAAGCTTGGGAGCAGCGAAGGAAAATGTTTGTTTATTACTGGAAAAAAGACATCCAAGTTTGGTAGAGCTGATCAATGGTATGATTGGTTAATTAATTTGAATATCCCCAACTGAGCAAGCCAAAGGCAACAGTGGCAAGGAACCGAAAAACTCCATCCAGTGACCTAATGGTGTCCTAACACCCCATCAGATGACCCAATGGAGAAAAAAAAACCTTGGGAGAACCCAGGCTCAGTCGGGGGCCACTTCTCCTCTGGTGTTTATGAACTAGAGGCCGAATTTACAGTAACTGTAAGATAAAAAATTTATATGAATGCCTGGCTAAATAGATGCGTCTTCAGTCTAGTTTTAAACTGGGAGAGCGAGTCTGAGCTACGAACAATATCAGGAAGGCTATTCCAGAGCTTCGGAGCTAAATGTGAAAATGCTCTGCCTCCTTTGGTGGATCTAGATATCCTAGGAATGACCAGAAGCCTCGAATTTAGTGATCTTAAAGAGCGCGATGGATTGTAAGGCGATAGAAGATCCGTTATATAGACTGGAGCTAAACCATTTAGAGCTTTATAAGTCAAAAGCAATACCTTGTATTTAATACGGAACTTTATAGGTAATCAATGAAGTGATGATAAAATCGATGTTATATGATCATATTTTCTTGATCTAGTAAGAACTCTAGCGGCTGCGTTTTGGACTAACTGTAGCTTGTTTATTGAAGATGCAGGACAACCAGCTAATAAAGCATTACAGTAATCTAGTCTCGAGGTCATGAATGCATGAACTAACTTTTCTGCATCAGAGACTGATAGCATATTACGTAGCTTAGCAATGTTTCTAAGGTGGAAAAAGGCAGTTTTTGTAACATATGAAATATGCTTTTCAAAAGACAGGTTGCAGTCTAATGTAACACCCAGGTCTTTTACTGTAGCGGATAAAGTAACAGGGCATCCTACTATGTTAGAGTCGTGCTGTGAAAGGTTTTGTGGACGGTTTTTAGAACCGATAAGTATTACCTCTGTCTTGTCTGGATTTAATAAAAGAAAATTATGCGTCATCCAATCTTTTATATCTTTAACACAATCTGTCAATTTGGATAATTTAGCGTATTCATCTGGCCGTGATGAAATATATATTTGAGTGTCATCAGCATAACAATGGAAACTAATTCCATGTTTCCTTAGAATATTACCAAGTGGCAGCATATATATTGAGAATAATAAAGGGCCTAACACAGATCCCTGCGGCACTCCATAGTTTGCCGAAGTTATAATCGATTTTTCTCCATTTAAGTAGACGAAATGGTAGCGGTCAGATAAGTATGACCTGAACCAGCTTAATGCTTGTCCTTGAACACCAGTGTAATTTTGTAGTCGATCTAAGAGTATTGTGTGATCTATAGTATCGAACGCAGCACTACGATCAAGTAAAACTAGTACTGAGATACAGCCTTGGTCCGAAGCTAAAAGTAAATCATTTGTGATTCTAACAAGCGCAGTTTCAGTGCTATGATGTGGCCTGAATCCAGACTGAAACTTTTCATAGATGTCGTTTTCTTGCAAGAAAGAGCCGAGTTGAGCGGACACAACTTTTTCTAATATTTTTGACATAAATGGAAGATTCGAAATGGGTCTGTAATTTGCTAGGTTATTTGGATCTAATTGTGGTTTCTTAATAAGAAGTTTTATAACTGCCAGCTTGAACGTTCTTGGAACATGACTTAAAGATAAAGATGAGTTAATAATATTGAGAAGAGGCTCTTACACTATAGGTAACACTTCTTTCAGTAGTTTAGTTGGTATAGGATCTAATAAACATGTTGTTGTTTTAGATGAAGTGATAAGTTTATTTAACTCTTTTTGTTCTATGGTTGTAAAGCATTGTAATTGTTCTTGCGGGGTGATAATTGCGGCTGAATTATAAGGCACGAGCAAAGATCGAACGTTTACGATTTTGATTCTGATGCTTTCAATTTTCTCGGTGAAGAAGTTCATGAAATCATTACTACTAAACTGTAACGAGGTATTTTGTTCAGACGACGTCTGTTTATTTGTTAGTCTAGCCACGGTATTCAATAAAAATAAAAACCTTGGATTATTTCGGTTGTTTTCTATTAATTTGCTGAGGTGCTCAGCCCTGGCCGTTTTAAGTGCCTTTTTATAAAGTGACATACTGTCTTTCCACGCAATTCTAAAGACCTCTAAATTAGTTTTTTTTCCATTTACGCTCTAAATTACGGGTTTCTCTCTTTAAAACATACGTAGTATTATTGTACCATGGTGCTATACTTTTTTCTCTGACCTTTTTTAATCTAATGGGTGCAACAATATCCAATGTTCTAGAGAGAATGGTGCTCATAGTGCTAGTAAGTTCGTCTAATTCATCTGTTTTATTTGGGTTCAGGCAGCAGCTGAGACAGATCAGATAAGCTATTTGAGAAATGATCTATGGTGGATGGACGAATTGTTCAACCTGGTCGATAACGTGGCGCAGCATGACATAGTATTATGTATTATGAACGGGATTACAGCAGTGCGTAATATGCAAGTTACCAAGTAGTGGTCAGTGACATCATCACTTTGTGGAATGATATCTATATCGGTTGGATCGGTTCCATATGATATAATTAAATCGAGTGTATGATTAAGACGATGAGTTGGTCCGGTGACGTTTTGCTTGACCCCGAAGGAGTTTAATAAATCTGTAAACGCAGCCCCTAACGCATCATTTATATTATCTACGTGTATGTTAAAATCTCCAACAATTAATGCTTTATCGACGTTGACCAAAAGATCTGATAGAAAGTCAGCAAACTCTTTTAGGAAATTGGCGTAAGGCCCTGGAGGTCTATATACGGTAGCCAATGCTAGAGATAATAGGGATTTTTTTCTTACATCTAAGAGCGTAACATTTAGCACTTCAAACGAATTAAACCTATGACGAGTTTTCTGAGTAACATTAAGGATATTTCTGTAGATTGTTGCAACACCGCCGCCACGACCAATCAGACGGGGCTCATGCTTATAACAGTATCCTGGCGGAGTAGACTCATTTAGACCGAAATAATCATTTGGTTTAAGCCAGGTTTCAGTAAGGCACAGAACATCGAAATTATTATCTGTGACCATTTCATTTACAATAACCGCCTTAGGTGTGAGCGATCTAATGTTTAGAAGACCTAGCTTTAGAGATTGTTTTGTTCACTAATAGCGAAATTTTTTGTTTTAATAACAATTAGATTTTTTCTAGATCCCGCAGTAGATTTATTATTTGATCTTAGTAAACGAGGAATAGACACAGTTTCTATGCAATGTTCTACACTAGTATTAATATAAATTAAATTGGTGCAGTAGAGACTGTGATTTGGATTTTTGGTTACTAGTCAAATGGTATTTAACATCTTGGAGATGTTATCCGACAGAAGATCTGCCCCGATTCTACTTGGGTGTAAGCCATCAGCGCGGAAGAGCCTTGGTCGCTCCCAAAACAGATTCCAATTATTTACAAAAATCAGTTTCTGCTCATTGCACCATGACAATAACCATTCATTTAGCGCGAATAATCTACTGAACTTTTCATGCCCTCGTCGGTACGTAGGAAGTGGTCCAGACACAATAATTGATGTTTCAGGCGATGTGCTGCGTACCGTATCGATAAGGCTCCTGAAGTCTTATGGTGAAAAAGGGAGAGCGCGCGAAACTTGTCACTTGAAAGCGAAAAACAGTGTTTGAGATTCGTCGCAGCAGATTCAAGCAGCTGTAGTTATGTACTCGTGTCTGTGCTAGAAAAATATACAAGATATTTGTGAGAAAATATTCTACAAGTGTGCAACTCTCATTGGATGACTTCACATACTGATTTGCGGATGAGCAAAATTTCTCCGTGACTTCACATTTTTTGATGCGGGTGTTTAAATGCGTTTATTTTCTAGTCTCGGTATGCTTTCAGGCATGATAACTTCCACGGGAACAGTACTAAAATGATCAAGTTTTAAAGGGATAGTTCACCCAAAAATGAAAAATGTGTAATTCTTTAAAATATCTTATTTTGTGTTCAACAGAAGACAGAAAATCATACAGGTTTAGAACAACTGAGTAAATGATGTGGGGGAAACATGCACAGTTGCCAACTCTCGCGAGACAAATAAGCAACTGTAGCTTCAAAAACAAGCCCAAAACAAGCCCAATATTATTAGATTATTTAGTTTCAGCATTATCATTTATTTTTTATTACCAATAAATGAGCCTGCAACATATTAAACTGAAACCACTCCTTTATTAGAAAAGGATAAATGGATTAGGAAAAAAAGGACTTAAAAAAGGTTTGGAGAGATGGAAAAGGACAAAAAGACAATCAGGAAAAGACGGGGATATGTAACACACACACATTATATATATATATACATATATATATATATATATATATATATATATATATATATATATATATATATATATATATTTTTTTTTTTTTTTTTTTTTTTTTTTATCTTAATAAAATAAATTTGACCCATATGTATCTTATGTTAGTATAGACTAGTTTTTTTTTAATATTTTTTATTAAAGCCTGTGATAATTAATATATTACAAAAACATTGTAAAAATTACAAATTTACCTTACAAAAGAAGGTCATCCCTCTTCTCCCCTGCACTGTCCATCATCTCCCCAACGTCTATCATTGGATTACAGCGTCGCGCGCGCGGCTGCCTGCACGTTGAACGGGATTTTTCTCCAATAAGGGGGCGGATTCGGCGGAATGTTTTGACGAATTACGCCACAGCACTTATACAATTGCACTGATTGGCTATGGCTGTGAGCAGACAGTGTCAATCAATGTATTGGAGATTGAGAAAACGGCAACCGTGACCATAGATGTAAAGAAAACAAAGTTGCTTGTCAGATTTTCCTAACAAGCAACCATATTTTTTTAATAAGCCCCAAAAAACGCAACCCGCAACCCGTGCTTTTTTAACGCGACTTACAAAAAAAAAAGAAGCCCAAAGTCGCGTATTATAAGCGGACTTGGCAACTATGGAAACATGTTTGGGTAAACTATCCCTTTAATATTAGGCATAGTTATTAGAGAGCAAGCCACAAGGTGGCAATATTACATCACACAGACAGTCCTCTATTTTGGCAATTCAATAGACATCAGCATGGACCCACTGTCTTTGACAAATGACTTTAACATGTGAAAGAATTGAATATAGATATGATTAATAATTCGTTATAATTTCTCACAATTTACTTCTATATTTCGAGACTACTTTTTCTAAAATGGTTTAAACAGTTTGGTCTTCCATTATATTAATTCTCTGATGTAGCCTACCATCTCATAAACTTGTCAAAATTAAAAACTTGTAACAAGATTTCAGGAAACTATTCATTTTTAAATTAGACTTCATTTTGAAGATTTTCTTCTTCGTTTAGGCCCTATGTAATAAAATGAGCAAAAATAGGCCACATGTGATGTTGTCATTGTTCAAACCCGCATTTTGACAGGTAATATAAATCCATAATTATACCTAGATGATGAAATTGTGCAAGTGTAAACTTATATCTCAATGCAGAAATGCCCCTGAGGTACTGTGAATTGTGTTGAACTAAATCACTTCAGCTGAGCTGACCTTTATTATTTTGTCAGCATGCGTTTGAATTTACATATTAATACACCCTCATATGCAAGTCTAGATGAAGATCCGGTGGGCTTTGCAACATGCGTAGATCGAGCTGACAAGTTACGGCATCGGTTCCTATAGCAACCAATGTGTTCTCTGCCATGTACGAACGTCATTTGTTCCCCATGGGGAGAGTCTGTCTTTCTCTCCTCTTAAATAGTTACATTGTGCCGGTGTTGACTAACACGGATGAAAGCGCACACTCATTACAAAGAACTTCAAACTTGATAGTCATCAAACCTGTATCTAATAAAACCTTCATGGATATGGTCTGACCAACGCTTGTTCTTGACGTAGTTAATATTAAGGGATGAACAATGCAAGTATTTTTATATGATCTAAAATTAGGGTAAGCTGTGTTAATGGAGGTGCTTGTGCTAGTCATTGTGTAAAAGTGTGTGACTGTCAGATTGTTTAAATGAATCTTTTGTGACAAAGGCATTTCAAATTTGGTGTTTTGATGACATCACAGTCTCCTTGACTCCAGTGTTTTGAGGATGTCAGACTCAGTCAGTCAACCTCACAGTTCCAGCGTAGAGAGGAAGTGAGTGCACGGAATCTTGATCAGTTCCTCCAGTGTTCTGGAATCTTAAGAATGTCCTCTGTTCCGACTTGTACATTCACCGCTATTAACACTCACGTCTGGCATCCCAGACATCCCAATGATGTTAAAATAATAGTAGTAATTTCCAAATGAACCTTTAATTTCCCCTTCAGAATCTTTTTATATGCTCCTCTGACCTCATGAAAACCCGTTCAACAGCTGTTAATGAAGCTTTACGCTTCTGTTGTATCACAATGTACTTTTGGGAGATGCACAATGCAAACATATTGACCTAATGAGTTTTCCGTAAAGCTCCATAAATCTACACTGTAAAAATTTTACTAATTTTAAAGTATGAGGCATAAAACTGCTACAGTAAAACCTTTAAGTTACCTTCCTAAATGTAGCTCAAAAATCTTTAAATCAAATATAAAGCAAAAAGTAGGCTATTAATTTGCCTTATTTATAATTTTTTATTCACTAATTTTTTATTATGGGTAATATAGACTACATAAACAAATATTTACAATAAAAATGTATTAGTGTATTATTTTTAATTATGATTTTTTTATTTTGTTCTTTTTAAGTAAAGAGTATGTAGACGTGGGTTTAGATTTTGTTTAAATACACTGAAAATATATATTTTTAAATGTTTTTGAAAGAAGTTTTTATGCTCACCAAGGCTGCATTTATTTGATCATAATATATAGGAAAGAAATAGAAAAGCAATACAGTAAAGCTTATGTAATTGGGAAATATTATTACAATTTGAAATAGCTGTTTTCTGTTTTACTTATATTTTACAATGTAATTTATTCCTGTGATGCAAAGCTGAATTTTCAGCATCATTACTCCAGTCTTCAGTCACATGATCCTTCAGAAATCATTCTAATATAATTTTCAGAATTCATTAATGAATAGAGAGTCTTTTGTAACATTGTAAATGTCTTTTGATCAATGTAATGCATCCTTGTTGAGTAAAATTATTAATTTCTTTAAAAAAAATACTGAGATTACTTACTGATCCCAAAACTTTTAAAATGGTAGTGTAGTTAAAGAAATTCTTCTTAATTTAGTAAACATCTATAGTCTATTCATTTATGTTGTTTAATTAATATAATAATATGTGTGTGGATCACACTGTCCACAGTGTCTATGTTATTATTAACCCCAGATATGGAGAGGCCAGTTCCAAGTCATTGTGCAGCCTTCCATTGTAGCAAGTGTTGCTATCAGTTAATAACAAACAGATTTTAATAGCTCATACAGTATAGGTTGGTATATAAACATTTTACTTTTTAATAGCAAACTTGCAGGAGCATGTTTTTTCGATTGCAAGTCTAACAGAAACTATTTTCAAGTTCAATTCTTAAATTGCTCTCCTCAGATGCCTGACTGACTCCTCATTACAGACATTGCAAGAATGTTCACATCGCACAAGTGAGTCAGCTTTTATTTGCATATACTGTGACATTAAAGTGACCAAAATCGCACATAAATGAGCGGAATGTCAATCCGAGTGATGTTGTTCCATTCAGTCCCTTCGCCTAATTATAGCCAGTTGCCTAATAGTGTTCTTGAGACTTAAGAAACATTTCATATGGCCCTGCCTAGTCAACTCTCTCGCCCTCACTCACTCAAGTCCGGGTAAGCTGGAATGCATTGACGTCAGAGGAGGGAGAGCGCTCGAGCGCTAGAGCAGAAGTGAGCGCGAGCACTGCGGAGCGACGCGCGCACCACTACATGCCTCGTCCTGGTCGGACAGTGGGCATCATTTATTGATAAAAAACAACAGCGAGCAGACGTGTGAAGATATTGGGAAGCGAATATTTTGTTTAGCCTCCAGAAATATACACAAGGGGAAGCTGAGTGTATTTCCAACGGATGCTCGTTTACATAAACGCATGAAACGCTGCCTACCACTTTATATGGTAAGTTATTATAGAAAACAAATGCGTTTTGTGTATTTAACTATTTGTTGAATTGAATGCTGAAATCGCCCGTGAGGATTGATATAGGCCTATGGGACATATATGCAGGGTTTAATTCCATTGAGTTTCATTTAGGATCAATGAGAGCCTTTCAGAGTGTAATAGTTTGATGTTATTGTTTGTGTTATAGTTAATGATGATTTTAATTATCTGATGTAGGCTACTATTGTTTTATTCGTGTCATTTTATGTAGTTGACAGGTTATTAACTAGTTGCTATTAGAAAGATTAAATTATTAAAGGTGACTTAGAGATGTGGTTTGCAGACAAACACTGGATCGGAGGCATTGTGCTAGCATTTCGGTTCTCTCTCTCCTTCATACACACACACACACACTCAGTATGGCAGTCACCCTATCCTCCAGTCCGCTCTTTGTTATCCTAGGCCTGGAGACATTCAGGGGCAACTAACAGAAGGACACACACAGGTAAGAGAAAGAAAACGATCTAAAGAGACAGAGAGGACAGAGAAATTGAGTGTCACAATGCTTTATAATATTTAATGAACAACATATTGCTCTGTGTAGGTTCAAAGTCAAAATGCATTGTTCCATAAGTGAAGGAATCCTGTGACAATGCAAACTGATAAACAAGAGAGATGCATTTAGGAGCAGTTATTATTGTTGAACTGACAGGTTTTGTGGCAATTAAACTGAATACTTAGTGAGATTCTTTGCAATGCGATGCAAAGGATGCTGGCTAAAGTTATTAGACTGATGTCTATCTGATATATACAGATATATGTATATATGGTCTTGTATGTTCTGCATCACTGCAGATACTTGAGTGTGAGTATATATATAGCTTGCAGCCATAGTCCTAGACTCAGCAGTGTTTGTGTGCATGTACATGTGTGTGAGCATATGTGCAAGTGTTTGTGCTGGCAAACTACCAAGTTTGTGGGTTTCACAGTGATTCTTTTGTACCTCAGATTGAAAATGAGAAGTGTGCATGTGTGTGTCAAGTGTTATCACAGTAGTGTCCTAAGACACGTCAGCTCCATCACAAGGCAGACCTGAGGGAATCGGGACAAGAGGGGAGTGCAGGTCACCTAGATCAGGTTTCGCCTACATTGTAGAAACCAAATGTCCTCAGACTGACTGATCGTGTCATGCCGCGCAGCAGATTTGCACTAAATGTTGACAGACAAACTTCTTGTCACTGAAAATATACATAGGAGACAGTGTGGGTTAATTTTCAGGTTAAATTTTCAAATTTAAAGGCAAGTGGAAAGAAAGAGACAAGTATAAAAAGCTACCTCACTGTCTACTGTCTACATAGGCAGGTACCTTCTAAGATAGCATCCTATATTAGTCATGCAACCTTATAAGTGATGAATTTGTAATGATCTACATAGGTAGTATGAAAAGCTATTGATTTCAATTGAGTTTCCCATTAGTATGTTGAAGAACTAAACTTGTGATATATAAAGCATATCAACTCTCTGCACACAAATACTGGGTAAAGTATGTAATTTTTTATAAATCATTTTTATAATTATATATAATCATTATATTATATAAATAATTATAAATCAGTGGAAAAACACAAGGGCTTAAAGGGATAGTTCACCCAAAATGTAAAATTCTGTCATCATTAAATTATTTAATTTTATAACATTGATATTTACGCTTTCATTTCTACATGCTTGAATTAAGTTCCAATACCGAATTTACGTACTTTTTTTCATTCTTGCCTGAACTAACTTTTTCATGTAAATTACATAGTTTTTTTCTTGAAATCTTTCTTGAAAAATCATTTTTATCAGTGTAGTTTACCCGAAAAAGAAAATTCTGTTATCATTTAATCAGCCTTAAGTTGTTCCAAACTTGTATACATTTCTTTGTTCTGCTGAACACAAAGGAAGATATTTTGATTAATGTTAGTAACCAAACAGATCTCGGGCCCCATTGACTAGTAGGAACAACATACTATGGTAGTCAATGGGGCCCATCAACTGTTTGGTTACCAACATTCTTCAAAATATCTTCCTTTGTGTTCAGCAGAACAAAGAAATTTGGAACAATTTGAGAGTGAGTAAACAATGACAGAATTGAAATTTTTTGAGTGAACTATCCCTGTATAACACGTATGCGCAAATAAATTCGTACAGCGCATGTTTACATACAAAAACAATGGGAAAAGTAGTACAGTGGAATGCAAAAAGGCATTCTGTGTGAAGGTATATTAAGTATATTTATAGTTAACGATTCTCGTTTTGTTCGCCATCTTGAAACTCATTGCAATGCATTCTGGGATTGCATGCCTCCTGATTCGACGCTGCTTATGTATTTGGACTAAATTTTGTCACTTAGGAGGCAGTTAGACCTGGAGTGTGAACTTCAAATTTTCCCTCAGTAGGCACTAGGCACCCAGACAGCAACATACTGTCGGCCCAGATCCGGGCCACATCTGGTACATGTGAATTCCACAATTACTAGATTTTGGAACACTGGGTATACATTCACAAATATTTGCATAGATTATTTCATATTGGTACACACAGAAGAACTTCTTTGGAAAAAAAAATGCAGCCTAGTTCACAGCACATGCGTATGCACATGAATTTATTCTTAACCTCATTCTATCGTTAATGTATTTGGAGTATTCTAAATGACCCACCTCGTACACAAGGTTAATAGTTTGCATAAAACACGCCAAAACCATCTTCATATAAGGGCTTTTCACACAACCTTTCCGGTTAAATTTTTTAGAGTAAAATTTTGAGTAATTTTTTGTATTAAAGTCATTGATGTTTGTATGTTGATTTCACGCACAAATTTGTGTGTACGCATACTTAGTGAATGACACCAACAGTTGGAATATGTGCATGTTGGTTATGAATTTTACAGATAGACCAGTGGTTTAAATGTTTTACTGTGTGTGTTTGAGTCTACACGTTAATGCACTAAGCACAGCAGGCACGCAAGCTCCCACTGCACCACGCTGACCTCATCACCATGAATATTGCATGATGGGAACATGGGGCGATGAGATCATATCTAAAGGAAACCCCATTATATTCTCCCCAACTCTGCATCTCTTTCACATCTCTTCAATCTGCTCGTCCATCAGCCCTCCCTCCTTCAAAAGAGAGAGCGGGATGACTCATCCTTTCACACCTCTCCCCTGGTGCCTCCTGACAGCCCCACGTACGGGTTTGTGTGTTCTGTATCGGTGTACAAATGAGTCGGGGTCTGTTTTCCTTCTGACTCTCACACAGCGGGTGACAAAAGACCCCAGCATCTCTCGTTCAGGCAGCGGACATTTTCTCGCAGAAACGCTGAGCTTGCTGAGCCTGCTTCCCTTCTCCTTGACGTGAGTTCCTCGTTGCAGGAAGTCGAGGAAATGCCATACCTGCGTGTGTTAGCATGTGTGAGTTTTGTGTAACTGTGAGAGTCGTCCCAAATTGCGGATGCTGGGTGTCTGCCTGAGCGCTATCAGGAGGAAGCACCATTTGTGCTCCCTGCTCCCTGTAGGAAATACTGCCATGGCTTGTAAATTATATAGCTGATTCTGAACATGGAAAGGGTGGACAGCCCTATCCTTCCTCAATATGGAGGCCACCCAGTCTTTGTTACATCCTTGAGCTCTGTTTTTGCACTTTCATTTGTCATCTGGCTCTGTTTCTCTTTCGGTCTCACCATTAAATAAATACATCTCACAAAAAGCAACAAAACATCAAAGTTGTGCTCTCCAGTGTGCAAGAAGCATATATAAAAATAATGATCTTGCAAACACTAAAACAAATCTGATTATCTTCTGTTAAATGAATAGCTCACTTTTCATTTGGGGAACGCAAAATATCATTTTATGGAGAATGCTCTTTTGCATACATAGAAAGTAAATGGAAATTGAATTCTCCCTTTTTTCCCACATATCATTCAGATACCCGAATACAATGTCTATGAGGAGTGTAAATATTTGCATACGTGACATATGAATATATCGTTGCTGAATAATAACATTTTCATGTGTTAGAATTAGATTTAAGTTTTAGTAATTTTATGTGCATTTGTAGTTTTTATTAGTTAACACAGGTGTCTTAGATGGGCATCATGGCATTAGTGTTCTTTTCAACCTCTATCATTGGTCATTAAATATTTAGCTCCTTTCATCAAACCAACACACACACGCACACTAATAATGATATCGCATTACAGGTATTGATCTACACCATTTGTGCTACATCCCTGTCATCCGACTCCTCTGACGCAAAGTCCCAATACACTTTTCTCCTCGCACTCCCCTCTTTTTCCGCTTATCTCTTTGTATCCCCTCCATCAGAGCATATTTATAAGTTTTATCTGGGTTCCCTCAATTATTTCTCTGTTAGATTAATTTCAGAATTGTATTTTATTTGATATTTTATTGTAGTTTTTTTTTTGTTTTTGTGCTGTTGTGTGTCTTTTTAGGGGTTGTTTGTTTTTGTGTTTTGGTTTTGTTTTGTTTATTTTATTTTTATTTGTTTGAGGTGCTGTGTGTCTTTTTGGGATGGTTATTTGTTTTGGTGTGTCTTTTTCGGGCAGTTGTTTGTTTTCTTTTGGTATTTGGTGTGTCTGTCTTTTAGAGACAGTTGTTTGTTTTGTTTTAGTTTTGTTTTATATTTCTTTTTGGGATTGTTGTTTGTTTTGTTTTTGTTTGAGTTTGTGTGTCTTTTTGGGACAGTTGTTTTTGTTTTGTTTTATGTGTCGTTTAGGGACGTTGTTTTGTTTTTTGTTTTGTTTGGTTTTGCTTGAGTGTTAACTAATCTCCCTTAAGTTTTCATGTTTCAATGTTTGAAATAAGTTTTCTTAATCACACAGGCTATATGTCTTGCAACTATGTGATACAATGATATTACAAAAGATGTGTCTAATACCATAGGGGGGATGTCACAATCAGTATCACTTCCTATAGAATTGCACTATTGAACAGGTTTTGTCTTAGCATGCATTATGATGTTACCTCTAGGTATGGCTAAATTTGTAATAGACAGCCATATTCGTGCTCGAACATGTCATTATTGTCACTCCCCTATCAGTTTGATAATAGAGGAGTTCTCTGTTAAGTAACTGGGTGGATTTGTTTGAGTTCTTCGTAATAGTAACTGCTGTTGCTAAGTAACTGCTGTACTACAAAGTAGGCGCTGTCTGGGTATAATAATTGTTTGCTTATGAGACAATTGGTTAATTAGTCCATTTTTTTTTTTCTTCGAAATGTTTTAAGATCGGTGTCTGGCATTCATGCAGGCAAATTCCAACAGTACTTCTCTTCTCTTGAACATACAGTATATAAACCTGTTAGATGGCTTACCCTGTGCTCTCTCCACACACTCACCTTCCTCTGTAATGTGAAAGTCAAGTGGAGTTTGCCTCTATTTTCAGCACTGTCTATTTCAACACAAGGAGCACTACATCCATGCACTTAAAGATTCCTAAAAGGGTTTTCCAGTCTGATGCCACAGAAGAACCTGTTAAAGGTCTGTGCAGCTGCTAGATTGTTCTAAATGGCTGTTGGCACATTACTATGTGGTTCCTAGGATGCCTTGGCTGGATGCCAGACTGTTGCTATGCTGTAGCTAAGGTGTTCTGATTGGTTGCTACTTGCTAGGATATTGGTTTAAAGGGTGTTATGATTGGCTTTTGGCATGATGCTATGGGGTTGCCAGGGTGTTACTATGCGATGGCTCAAATTATGAATGGCTGCAAGGGTGTTGCTCTGCTGTTGCCAATGATTTGTGATTGGTTAATGACATGTTGCTACGTGGTTGCTAGGATATTGTAGATGGTTTCTAAGGAGTTGCTGTATGATTACTAACACTGCTCTGGTTGCTAGGCTGTTACTAAGGTAGTAAGGTATAAGGTATACTAAGGAATGGCTTGAGTGAAGAAGTGTTTTGTTGTTGCTAGGGTTTTGCTATTAGGTTGCTAAAGTTATGAATTGTTCTAAGGACATTGCTCTTTCTAGCATGTTCTGATTGGTTTATGGCATGTTGCTATGCAGTTGCTACAGTTCATTGCGTGGTTTCTAGTATGTTGCTGTATGGTTACCGACATAATTTATGTTGAGTGATTGTTTGGTATGTGGTATGTGGTTGCTGGTATGTTGCTAGAGTGCTGTGGATGGTTGCCAGGGAATTGCTATGCAGTTGCCTGAATGTTGTGGATGGTTGCCAGAGTGTTGCCTTTCAGTTGCTTGGGTGATCTGAGTGGTTGTTGGCATGTTGCTCTGCAATTGCTTGGACTTTCGGGGTTGTTTGGTGGGTAAAGGTTAAGTTTTTCCCTAAGCAAGCATCACTGATTAGATCAATTTTCTCCATATATGAGATCAAATTCACTATAACAACTATGTGCAGGGGGTCCGCTGTTTTTGTGTCATTTTCTCACTGTCATTTTCTCTCTTTTGTGTTTCCACAGGTGATGTCTCAGTAGAGTCCCAGTTGCCTTCAGCTCCCTTCCGTAAAAGAGCCCAGCCCTGCAACTGTACCTCCATTGCTTGATCCAAAATGTCTGCCACCAAAAGCGGTTACGAGGGCAAGATAGCCGGCCTATACGATCTAGACCGCACCCTGGGCAAAGGTCATTTCGCCGTGGTCAAACTAGCCCGTCACGTATTCACGGGCCAACTAGTAGCAGTCAAAGTCATTGACAAGACCAAGCTTGATGATTTAGCAACTGGCCACTTGCTTCAAGAAGTTCGTTGCATGAAACTCGTCCAGCACCCCAATGTAGTGCGACTGTATGAGGTCATCGATACACAGACCAAGCTCTACCTCATCCTAGAGCTGGGCGATGGAGGTGACATGTACGATTACATCTTGCGTCACGAAGGCGGGGTGGCCGAAGTCACGGCGAAAGTGCACTTTGCGCAGATCGTACGTGCGATAGCCTACTGCCATCGTCTGCATGTTGTCCACAGAGATCTGAAGCCGGAGAATGTGGTGTTCTTCAGGCAGCAAGGGACGGTGAAGTTAACAGATTTTGGCTTCAGTAACCACTTTAAGCCTGGGACAATGTTGATGACCAGCTGTGGTTCACTAGCATATTCCGCCCCAGAAATACTGCTAGGCGAAGAGTATGATGCTCCTGCAGTGGGTAAGTGATGAAACTTATTTTTTGGACATTGCACCTTCTACAAATTCTTGTATCACAGTTTCCCTTCTTCTATCTGTTTCCAAGTGTGTTGTTTTATTCAGTCAGTCAATCAGAATGCATTCAGAATCCCTGAAGCAAATTCACATGAGAGCCAAATTCTCAATAAATGTCACTCCAAAGATTGAAAGATTTGTTGATTTTAATAACAGAATGTAAGATTCATAGTTTCAAAGATTCAGTGATTTTAAGATTCCAAAGATTGAAAGATTTAATATTCTAAGGATTCATAAGAGATTCATAAGAGATTTGAAAATTCATAGTTTCAGACATTTAATATTTTTCTTCTATCTGTTTCCAAGTGTGTTGTTATATTTAGTCAGTCAATTAGATCTCAGCAGATGCTAAATTCTGTCCTGTTGGACTCAGACTTTTCATTTACATGCAGTGCAGTCAAACTAATCCGGCAAGGGATTAAATTGTAGTGGTTCGTGAGCTTGTGCGTTAAACTCATTGTTTGTGTTGCAAGAACGCCGGGTCGCCTCACTCTCTTCTCGCAGTTGATCTTCCCCTCTCTTCTCCCCACGTGCCACTTCTGGGTTTAATCGCTGCTGTTTGCCGAGTGGAAATCTACTGAATGAACAGCACATCTGTGCCCTGGCAGGGTTCAAGCAAGGAGATTTTAGTCAGGTCAGACCTACACATGACTCAATTGACTGCATTCAGAAGCCCTGCGACAAATCTGCATGAGTGCAAAAATTCATATTGAATATCCTGAAAATGAACGATAGTGAAATTGGTAACAAACATTGTTTCATTTTGACATTAGCAATATCCATTAAACAAACCCATATCGTTCAACCACAGAGATAAAATGTTTCTGCTGCCTGCGATACATTTTTCTGTTGTGTCAGGCAGTGCTTTGGTCTGGAACTTTCTCATATTTGCTGTAAAGTTGTGTCTTGTCTTGGAAAATTGTTTTGAGGATGAATGTGGCTGACTGTGAACTCACTTTCTTTCTATCTATCTTCCATTCTATTGTTCAGACCCAGTCACTTTATTAAGCTCTGGAGATTCAATGTATGACAAAAAGGGTCGAGGAGAAATGAAAAGAAAGCAGATGTAAAAAGAGAGAGAGATGAGTACGGAGAGAGAGAGACGGATTCATTGAGAGAGAGACTGGGTCAAAAGCAGAACACTTGAGCTTAACATTGACTCAGACAAGAGAATGAAGAGTAACTGGAATGACAACGAATCATTCTGTCTCTGTCTCTTTCTTGTCTTGTTTCAGTTAAGTAGAGCTTTCCAGAGCACAGATGTACAGTACTGTTCCATTCCCCTGCTCTGAGATTCGAATGGTTCTTAAAGGTGCCTTATGTCAAAAAATCAATTCATACTCCACATATTCCATACCAAATGGGGGCAGTATACCTCCAGAAAGTTGGCCTACTCTAGTCTGTTTTTTAGTTTCAGGTTGTTAATCTTCTAAAACCGTCAAATAGTCCGCTTTGTCCCGCCAAAGCCTAATTTGATCGGTGAGGGATGTAGAATAGAATGACTGGCGCTGCGCTTGACAGGGCGCATTACGAGCAGAGAGAGAGAGAGCTCGGCCGCGCGCGCGCACTCACGTCTACAAACAACACGAGCACGGTCCTGCTCTCTCTCCCTCGCGCATATTAATCAAATCAATTGACACTATAGTAAGACCACAGTTTCACGTGGAGCATTTGGAGATTTTTAGAGATTAAAGAGATACAAGCCGTGCGAGTTATTCGTGTGTTGCAGTTTGGCTGGTGGTTATGTATGTTGCCCGCATACCGCCTCCCATGGCCGAAACTGGTATTAGACACCGGCCGGGTCGGGGCTAGTAATTTAGCATGCTAATTCAGGTTTATATCTCGGCAGCACTATAACTTGTCATTTTTTTAATGACATCATTGCACTTATTTCTTCTCATTCTTTTGATACGTGTAGCTCATTTTCTGGATATTTTTACCTCAATTTTTACATATGGCACCTTTAAGGCTCTTTTAAGAATCTGTAGAATCTAAAAAAATCTTTAGAATCTTAGAATCATTCATTGTAATATTTCAGTTTTTTAACTCTTACCCTGCCATTGACGGAATTTTCCGTTATTTATGAGACAAAGCTTCCCCGCCATTGACTAAATTTTCCGGCTTTCCATGTTTTCACTGTTATACGGTAGGAGGGCGCTATTACGCATCCTCTGAAAGAGTACTGAATCTCTGGATCAAAACACAGGCAAAAAGAAGCAAAAACAAACGATAGCATATGAAAGAAGATGTACTGTATATGTAAAATAATGCGATCATCAACATTAAAACGCATATAAATCAAAACTGCCTAATATTACCGAATTAAATGTCGACCCAGGACGAGGTACAGGACCGGGCAAGCTTTGGGGGTGTTGATGGACTCAATCTACTCCATCTATGTTTTGATCATTCTTTCTGAATATGATCCAGACGTTCTGAATTCTGATCTGATCCTCTCTTTTTTAAACGCTGGCGGGTAAAGAGTTAAGATTCTAAAGGTTTGAAGATTAATAAATTACAAAAATTAAAAATGATTAATCGTTTCAAATAATCAAATGTCAATCAAATAGATTTACAGATTCCAAAAATTCGAATGATTCTAAAGCTTCACGGATTCATAGTTTTAAGATTTCACATTTTACGATTCCAAAGATGAAAATATTCAGTTTTTAAAGATTCTAAATATTTAAATATTTTAATTATTTTAAATCTTTATAGATTCAAAGATTCTAAACATTCTAAAGGTTCTAAAGATTCATAAATTCAGCATAGATTCAAAGATTAAAATAGATTCTAAAGGTTTGTAGTTTCAAATATTAAAGATTTCAAAGATTGAAAGATTCTTAGTTTCAAAAATGCATAAATTGATTTATAGATTCAAATATTCATAGATTCTAGTTATACATGCAAAACTACACATTTTCAAAACTACTAGTTAGTTTGCCTGAATGATCAGTCGACTGTTTGATCTTAGGGAAACTGTGAATATTTAGGCTGGTTTTGGGTTCCCCTGACCCTGATCTGATGC
This sequence comes from Gila orcuttii, assembly GCA_026230005.1. Taxonomy (NCBI): domain Eukaryota; kingdom Metazoa; phylum Chordata; class Actinopteri; order Cypriniformes; family Leuciscidae; genus Gila; species Gila orcuttii. The sequence goes on from JAPDVR010000025.1 coordinate 10,849,511, forward strand.
ATTTCCTAGTGTGCGTTCACACAGCTCATGTTCTTGTGTTCAAAAATAGTTGGATGGAGTGCAGAGGAATAGAACAGAATGTAGGGATATGGAGATGTGTTTTGCAAGTTGAACTATTTTTAACTTGACACACTGTCTTAAAAACTCAAGGCTTATGATGAAAGATGGAACAAAATGTGAGTCACAAAGCTGGTGACACAATGTACGACGAAGACAGAGAGAGTGAGAGACAGTCTTCAGAGGACACTTGAGCTTAACATTGCTTAGACACTGAACCTGTCTGTCTCTCTCTCACTGTCTTTCTCTCGTTCCAGTTCACTAGGGCTTTCTAGAGCACAGATGTGTGCTGAGCTGCCATGTGTGCCCTTCCGCCCCTCTGCTCTAACAATATTAATATCATATTTATATGATTTTTTTCTGCCAGAGCACCATGTGACTGTGGGACAGTAATTCTCACAGAGGCTGCCTGTGCCAGGATTAGATCTGCACAAAGTGGGTCAGCCTCCGCCGAGAACCAACAAAGTGTGCAGAGGAGACAATACTCACACACATACGTATGCTAGGACGCTAGAGGCGTGTGAACCTGAGGGCTTGTCTCATCTTTCTCTAAGCGATAGAACTAGAGCAGATAAGGACTGAGTTACAGATGTTTAACTTACTTTATCAGTCAGAATGAAAAGTAAACATGGACATAAAAGCAATGGAGCCGCTATGCTATAGCTGTAGCTTAGCAGTTAGCATATTTGCCTGCATACATTCAGGCTACATACGTTCAGGTGACACAGGTTCATCTGACTCTCAATGGTTCCTGATTTTGTTTGATTTATGGTTTTTGAAGATGAGGGCATGTCACAAAACTCGTCCATGGTAGCGTCTGGCTAATTTGGTTAGCTTCTACCAGTTCACAGGTGCATTCGCATAAAATACTGTAGAATTGGACGCATGTTGTAGGGTTGAGATGGTTTAGTGCGACTAGCAAATCATAAAGGCTGAAAATAATAATAATTTCTAGTCATATTGATAAATGATCTACGGAGCCCCGCACATGACTTGCAAAAAAAGATTTAATCATGTGCATGATTTACTATTTCGTTCCCTCGATTTGCTAAATCGTGTGGACGATTTACTAATTTGTTCCCATGATTTATAAATCAAGGGGACAAAATAGAAAACATCTCAATTTGACTTTTTCCCTCTAAAATCATGCAGCCCTAGTCATTTGACATCAACAACAATAGATATGAGAAGTGTTTTATCCTCCCTTTTGATAAGCTTATTTATTTTTCTTTATTATAATGCACATTTATATTGTTAGTTAGCTTACTTCCATTCGCAACAGCCTTTGTTGTTCTTTTTTTCTTTTTTAAGATAAAATGCCGGCTAATTACATTTTGCTAGCACAAAAAACAGACTTAATAAAAAAGCTCCTGGCTTGCACTTGCATTGTACCTGAATTATGTTACGTTATTGTGCAGTGGGATACATTCCATCTGCTAGTCTGTTTATTTTAGCAGCTCTAAACACACGGCAGTGCCTGTCGGCTGACCATGTGGCCCGCTGCCTGGTAGTTTATTCAGCTCCTGAAGTTTGCTGGGCACAGGCTGGCTAGCTGATGACATTAACCTCTGTAGCAAGAGAGAGAGAGATGAGAAAGTGTAGAAACTGATATCTGATATTTAAACATGTGATTGAAGAAGGGTTTATGCACGTTTTTTTTTTAGCGTTCATGCATGAGCCTGAGCCTTTGTGTGTGGACGGCTGAATGTCCATTAGCTCTGTCAGAGGTTTTATTCATAGTCTGTAATCAACTGCTCGACTCTAATCCACTCACAAGAGTTCAGTCACTCAATGTCAGCTCACATGCAGACACGCACACACTTAAGCTCTAATTACCACTCTATTATATTCCACACACAACATATAAGTACAGGTTTTGTGGGGACCAAATAGTTCTCACATGGACATTACAATGTCCTCATGATCTGGCTTACCGTGTACGGTGTGTGAAGCAGCTCAGTGTCATCAGGATTCAGGTTGTTGACATTGTTGATCTGAGATGTTCTGAGACCGATAAGCTGGGAGAGACTGACTCAGGGACATCTCACAAACACTCACACTCCAAGATATCACACACACCTTCACAAACTGGCTATCTTACACTGCTTTGTGTGCATTTTTCTTTTCTTTTGAAAGAAATTACTACTTATATCCAACAAGGACACATTAAATTGCTCAAAAGTCACAGTAAAGACATGTTTAATGTTCGCAAAAGATTTCTATTTTAAATCAATTCTGTTCTTTTTGACCTTTCTATTCATCAAAAAATCCTGAAAAAAAAAATCACGGTTTCCACAAAAATATTAAGCAGCACAACTTTTTTCAACATTTAAAATAATAAGTAATGTTTCTTGAGCAGCAACTCAGCATATTATAATGATTTCTGAAGGATCATGTGACACTGAAGGCTGGAGTAATGATGCTAAAATTTCAGCTTTGCCATAACAGGAATAAAGTACATTTTTAAATATGTTAAAAGAGGAAACGGTTATTTTCAATTAATATTTCACAATTAATCAAAAAACAGAGCCTTGGTAAGTCTTCTTTCAAAAACATTTAAAAATCCAGAATTTTGAACATATTTGGACAATCAATTTTATTAGAAAATTCAAATATTTTAAAGATTCAGAGTTTCCAAACATTTCAACACAAACCCGCTCCTTGTCAGTTACACTGTTTTGTGTAAACTGCAGTCACGGCACTCACACTTAGAGGTGTGCTGCACTTCAAACTAACCAGTCGCACTGACCCTAGATCAGCATAAAGAGTTCATTTTGATGATGAAGACATTTGATGCTGAAAAAAATAAAGTTGTCTGGTCACCTCCACACATTCACACAAAGTTTCTAAGAAACAACTGCATACAGTAGGTTATGTTTGTGATAATTATCATAAACTATCTTTATCATTTAAAGGCAGGGTAGGTAGAATTCCCCAAAAATACTTTTTTCCAAATTTGTTTAAACTGTCTTTATATATCAATGCATAATTAAAATGTAAGTAATCTGGAAAAGAAATTATAAAAATCGAGTGTCTGTAGTCCTCTCAGGACTGCAATAAACACAGCTCATTATCCATTAACTCCCACCCCCTCCCTTCTCGGCTCCTTCCAAAGCCACGCCCCCAAAACACATGAACGCGCGATCCCGGCCGTTCGCTCAGCTAGAAGAGTCGGACGCGTTTACCAGCGCCGAGCAGAGAGGAGCGCAGTGCATGTAGTGACATCATGTCAGAATCACAAGTAATAAAATAACTAACTTTATCAGTATGAATATAAACAATTAACATGGCTGTTAGTACTCACTATCAAGCTCGCATATCGATACGGGTAAAGTTTAAAATATTTTACTAGCTTGTAACCGAATCAAACTCCATATAAGGCAAAACGATAACTTCATTGATACACGTTTGCCGTTACTATCAGTTACACTGTGATGAAGGTGAATTTGTAAGATTCATAACATATACAGGTGTTTTGCATGTAAGAGCTTCCACGATGAAAGCACTGTTGGCTCTGATGAGGACTACACTCCGGAGACAAGTACCGCATCGTCGGCTCAAATGTATTGTTTACAGATAAACTGAGTAACATACACTCAACACCTTCTCACAACTGCATTGCAGACACAAGATAATATAACACACACACACAACATATATTGTATAACACATACAGATACAACATAAAGACATAGGTAAACATATGTAGAGCATATAACAACAAACCAAACGTGAAAAAACGGAGCAGGTAGAGTTCACGGTGAACATGGGAACAAAGTTTAGGCAGAGGGTAAAGCTAGGTATAAAAATAGATCCCCTAAACTTTTTAACCTAAAGTTAGATTTGGCGAAATTAAACAAAACAGCTTTCAACTGCAGATAGGCCTATTGCTTATTTATCGTCTCAACCCTGGCTCACTAACAGTAACGTTTTATACCAGTCGACACCAAAGTTACACTGTCATAGCTAAGCCAGTGTAACGTTAGTTATGCTACGTAACGTTAGGTAGCTATATTAGGTAGCTACGTGTGCTAGTGATACATGCTTCATGAAAAAATAAATGGCATCAAAATGAAAACAGCAAGATTACCTGTCCAGCAGAAATAAAGCCATCATGGAGTCACTTTTCAGCCCCTTGAGATCCCTCAGTTGTCGCCACCGCTGGAAAGCCATGCCGATATTGACTCTCGTATGATTTCTTGATTTATCCAAAGACTTTTTGTTCATAGCCTTTTCAAATACTGTCTTCCTTTTTTTAACTTGTTTGACTTCGCTGCCTCAATATGCAGGTACTGAGAATTTTGACTGTTCTTTCTCTGCCATAATTGTTATTACTAGCTTCCATGCCTCTTCAAACGGGTGCGCGCATTTGGGCTGCTCCTGTATCAGCAGAGGTGGTATCCATGGTAGCGAGGGAGAGTGACAGTCGGCCCAGCCAATCATTTCTTTCGTCCCGAATGGATAATGAGCTGTGTTTATTACAGTCCTGAGAGGACTACAGACACTCGATTTTTATAATTTCTTTTCCAGAGTGCTTACATTTTAATTATGCATTGATATATAAAGACAGTTTAAACAAATTTGGAAAAAAGTATTTTTGGGGAATTCTACCTACCCTGCCTTTAAGGAAACAGGTTTAGTACTTTGAAATAAACTAAGTTTTAGTTAGAACATTAATGCACTTGTTTGATCAAGTTTAAACCTTTGGTGTCATATTTCATCTGATGTCCGATCACATGTATATTTAGGGCATTTGAGTGTGCTAAAAGAAATAATATGTTACATAACATCCTGCATGCACGTGTGTGGCTGCGCGAGATTTGTAGCACTCGTGTCTGTTTGTCTGTATCTGTGGAGGAACACGGAGTACAGAGAGCAGAAGAGAGGAGTTATTGTCAGAGCAGTTAAAGACACTGCTGTCTCTCAGGACTGTCTGTCACGCTGATTCTCTGCTCTGGTTCACACAGTACATGCTCTTTCACACAGAATTCATCCTTATACACAGAAATGTTGGGTTTCAGTGTTTTATGTTGATTAAAACTGATGATTATAATGATTTTTATACTGTACAAATTGTATATTCTATGGCCTAACTCTAAACCATACCCATTATGAAAAAAACGTTCTGCATTTTTACTTAGTCAAAAAACATCACTTAGATTTCTGGTAACGCCATCATTGTGGGGACATTTTGTCCCCATAGGGTTTACCAGGAACACACACACACCACACTGAGACCAGCATGTCAGATTTGAAGTTGCCGTTTAAATGGGAAAGTTTAAGAACAGTTTAAAAAAAAAAAAAAAAAAAAAAAAAACTTTAAAGGCATTTTTGGGTGAACTACTCCTTGTAAAATTGAAACTAAAAAGTAATCCTAAATTTGAAATAGTTTATTATTAGCAGTGGTAGTATTAATAGTGTTGTTGATGATGATGATGATGATTATTAATGAACTAATATAAACTAATATATATTAGTTCTATGTATGTATATATATATATATATATTGACAAAAACGCAAAACAAAATTACTAAAACTTTAACTGAAACAGAACATTTTAAAATAAAATCCAATTAAAAATCTTAACAATAGCTAAAATAGTATATCAGTGATATTAAAATAACACTGATCCAAGAACAAGTTTAGAATTCCAATCCCATGTTGCAACACAGTAGAAATATCCGGTGGATTTAATGTTAGCATTTGTCCTCTAGCCACTTCTGAATTTCTGTATATGCCAAAATGGACCTCCAAGAATACAGCAGCCGCATTTAACTGCCAGTCAGGTCTGCGCACTAGACCAAAACTATAAATGAGCACATTCTCGGTACTCTTTCCTTTAGAAATCGAAGGTTAAATGAAATGTTATGAATATAATATGAGTGATCTGAATGAAGGAATCTAAACTGATCCTATTATTTTAAAATTATCTCACTTAATAGAGCAAGGCCTAAACCTTCACCCATATTTGTACTTGTTTTGTGTTCACACGCACACAAGTGAAAAAGTAAAAGAGGAAGCTTGTTTTCTTGGAAGTCCACCGTGGAAAAGTACGCCACCAAAACAAACACGTCTCTTGTGGGACTTACACGCCCTCTCTATTACTTTTCAATCTTTTTTATGTCCCGTTCACCATGGTATTGGTTCATGATGTTCTGTAAGACTTCCTGGGATCCATAGTTGGCACAGAGTTGGATGGGAAAACAATGTCAGGGACATTTTAGTCAGAAAATCTTAATTTAATTCAATATTGTCTGAGGACGTACAGTGAGAGTATTCAGAATTGCTGGAGAGGTTAAGGCTCTGTTTTATTTGTGTTTAGTTTATTTGTGTGTATTGGTTGGTTTTGATAGTGTGAGCATGTGTCACATGTGGGCACTTCTTTGTTGGATAAAACCCTTGACATGTTTCTTCCTCTTTTCTGCACAAATCCAACTACGCTTCTATCTAGGGATGTAAATATTTACTCTGACAACAGTTTGATTTTTAAAAATTCAGATATTACGAATATCTCAGATTGCGAAATTTAAAACCAGTAAATGTGGCAAATAGATTTAAGATTAAGTCTGTTATTGTCTTTCTTCCAGATATCTGGTCACTGGGCGTAATCCTCTATATGCTAGTGTGTGGACAACCACCCTTTCAGGAGGCCAACGACAGCGAGACCCTCATCATGATCATGGACTGTCGTTACACTGTGCCCAACCACGTCTCTCCAGAATGCAAAGAGTACGTATATACTGAGCTTGCACACATGAACTAATACTGTATACAGCTTTCTCCGATTTAATCCAGAAGGCTGGAGCTTATTGTGAATTTGTACAAAGCTTACTAAATTATGCTTAAAAAATGTTCTAAGCCCATTTGGCAAATGGTTGTTTTTTTTATAAGACGTATTCTTTGAAAACAAGTTAGAACAATGTTATCTTGGGAATTTCACTGGAAAACATGACAAAAATACAACTCCAGAAACTCATCATGATAGTAGTACGCCATTATGTAACAAGTCTTGTATTATTCAGGGGCAGCTGATTTCATATATCAATAGTCTTTTCTTCCCAATCTGGTGCTGAAGAGTTCACTATTTCTGAAAAAAAAAAAAAAACATTACCAAGAACACGACCCTGGTAATACCCTTTTCAGTAAGAGTTGTATGCTGATCTGACTCATGCCCACAAAAACATGTTTGAGTTAAATTAACAAGGTTTAAGATGTCATTGACAGCTTTGTGCCACTGTAACACAGGCTTGTGTTCTGTTTTGTTTTTCCCTGGAGAACTGACAGGATGTAGCCTCTCAAATGCCTCTCAAACACGCACTCCAGTTTGTACCACTTTCACGCCAAACTTCATACCTATGTGTAGACCGAAGACCGAAGCACATGAACATACTGTACTTTATCTGTTTACACCTGCTTGGAGCAGTTTGTGGCTCTTTAAATGACGCAAATGTTATTGGAGGTTAGATTTAGGAGCGAGTTATGATAGACACACAGAAATTGCATCCTTGGGCCAGCTGATGGATACTGAGAGTAACAGATCAAGACAACTCCCTCATTTTGTCTCATGAGGGCTTTAACTAGATATTCCGGTTGGATTAGATATGCTTTAATACACTTTTTGAATCATAATATTGTACTGCTCTACTGCGGTTTGGGTGTGATTTGGAATTTGAACTTGAAAGGAAATCGAGCCACATGAATGCTTTCAAACTACATAATTACATGATTAATTTTGACTAATTATGACTATTTGTTACGTACCTCATATAGAATACTTTTTCCTCAAATTATGAGACTTATTTCTATAAATTAATTGTCAAAATAGTTTATATTTTACCAATAAAAACTACAAAATGTCCACCACATTTTTTCAGATAACTTAATAACTTTTTAATTATTATTTTTTAATTTAAAATGTGTAAATATATTTGTATAGGTGCTACTCTGTTTCTTTAAAAATATTTTCTGTAACAAAATTACATGTATTATTAAAAACACCTTTCTTTTCATTTCATTTGTATGTACAATTCTGCGTCCTATTAGACAGCATATTTCACATTCAGAAACTTAATTATAAATCACAAACCAATCTCAATTTACTTCTGAAAGGTGCACAAGGCTGCTTTTAAGTGTGTTCACCGCAGCTCTAAAGTGACCAGATCTTTACACAAGGCTGCCTTTTGTCAGAGTTATTTTTAAGTGGGTTTATTCCAGGCTATTTGTAGTCAGAACATCCCCAAAGCAACAGCTCTCAGGCTTGAGTTTTGGTCTGAATCAGGCAATTGTGCAAGAGTTTGTGTTAGACATCTGGGCTTGACTGCACAGCCAAACATAGTGACTGGGTCACATGATCTCCACCACAATCAAAAGCCTCCTTTAATGTGAAGAGTTTTCTTTGAGGAGGAGAACACTTGTGTCTTTAGGCAGACTTTCATCTTGCTGTTTATCTGTAGTTTGCTTTTTTCCACCCTTCTTCCTCACGGCTATTTAAGGTCTTGAGGTTAAACAAATCAAGAGACTCCACTGATGTTCAACTCAAGGGCAATGGAGAATGTGGGATTATAAACACTCAGAGACCTAAAAAAAAAAAAACACTTTGAAAGGGAAAACATCTCCCCCTGCTGGTCAGCTATGTGAGATGCAGGAACTTGTGCCAGTACCGCAGTGAAATAAAACACTCAAATGCCCTTAATAAACAAGCTGGATGCAGTGCGTTCACACATACACAAGCAAGCTTGGATCGCAAGTGTTCCAACCAATACCGTATTCTTTCAGTTCGCCTCACTGAAGCACCAATTCTCTGCAGGTGCTCATGAATATTAATCAGCAGAAAGATAAGCACTTCCTTTTCATTCCGTTTCCTCTGATGGCAAGATGCGTCTGTGCAATCATCGTCTGTCAGCCAGGCAGAGAATATTTATTAAGATTGCTAGAAAAGGAAAGTATGAAAATTGCAAGTAGAGTGAGACTGAAATGAAGTGAGATGGAGGCAAGTGTGATGAGGGGTGACAAAATCAAGCCCTATTTGAGATGATGGGATTTTTCTTATTTCCTTTTTTCCCCCCACAGAAGGTCATGTCTGATGTTCTAGTTCTGCTCTGGTAAAAAAAAAAAGGAATAACAATCTCTCATCATTCTCTCCCTCTTATTTTCTTTTTTTCCTTTCAGTTTGATTTCACGTATGCTGCAAAGGGATCCTGCTAAGCGGGCGTCTCTCACAGAGATAGAGGGCCACCCTTGGTTGCAAGGTGTTGACCCTTCGCCTGCCGGATACACAGCTGCCCCGCTTACCTCTCACCACAGTTTATTACCCGAAGAGCATGAGTTCATACTCCAGGCCATGACCAGTGGCAGCATCGCTGACCGAGATGCCATCCAGGAGTGGGTATCTCTTTATTCTTCTTGGATATTTTCTTTTGGTCCTAGAATACAGTTATATAAGGTAATAATATAAATGTTTGTGTGATAGAGCTTTGGAGGCTGACCGATATAACCACATCACAGCCACGTACTACTTGCTGGGAGAGCGACTCCTTCGAGAAAAGCAAGAGCAGTCAAGTCTCACTCCTGAACAAAGACATACACAGTAAGTCCCAGTATTCTTAAACATATTTTGGATAACAAAACCCTTGGAACCTTAACCCTCTGGGGACCAAGGGGTTTTTGGGGCCCTTGGGATGTTTTGACATGCACTGACATTTGTGCTTTTTTCAGTTATTTATAAACATGTTAATGGCAAAGGTGTAAATTCACTCTATATAGCACAAACGGGGCTACCATAATATGTGAGCAACATGTATGTACATGTTTGTATTTTTGAGAGAATATTATTTATGCATGGTTATTGAAAAAACTAAAAATAAAAGTTTCTGAAATAAGGCCACAAAACACATAGTGATTATTTCTTCACAAGACTTTTGAAAATTGTATCACATAGTCTAGAATATTTGCTCCAAAACTATGTGAGAATCATCCTGACTACTCATTCAGATAAGTCAATAAAGTATTTTAGAATGTGTATGACGTGTTTTGTTTGAGAAAGCTTTATGCGAAGGGGCGTGGATCTCTCATTAATATGTGTGGCATTTCACACTTGAAAAAGACAAAGACCCTCCCATAATGGCCCTATTAGGTGCTATCAGGCCATATCATTATGAGGAGCCTTGCACAAAGAATGAGGAGATTTAAAAAAGAATGGCTTTTAGATTGTTTGGATTTATTTACAACACACACACACACACACACTGCTTAGAATAAGTGAACACACTCATGCTAAAGTTGACTAAAAAGAGGAATAAAAAATCTTAAAATACAGGGTGCATACGTCTGGACACTTCTATCACACACCCTTCACCATATAGACATGGTTTTATTTCAGTTCAAAGTTAGAGTTGGAAACATCTTGAAAAAAAAATATTCTTTTTCCATAAATGTCTTAGTTTGATCATACATATTTCAAAGTTGAGGATTCATTATTTTGATATAGCTTGCATTGGAACAAACATTATAACATCTTAGTTGATTAGTTTATTGACAAAACATACTATATATTTAACATATGAGCAGAAACTCCTAACAAAAGCTTATTTGATGTCTATTTTAGACTAGTCAACGAAATGTTGTCTTTTATTTCGTCTGTAACAGTGCGTATCTGTGTGTTCATTCATTCATTTATTCACACACACACACACACACAGAAACATGATTCACATTTAAACGGTATGCTATTTTTCCGTTTACAGACACTAACGTTATTCTATATCGCGATTAGAACAAAGCACAAGCATAAAACACTTACTTCTCAGCTGAATCTGTTGCTCCTCCTCGTGGTGAAAATAAACCAGCACTTGTTCTGAGGTAGGTAAATGTCCCAGGATTGTTCCTCATATAGCCGCCCAAGACGACAGTAGATTAATCTGACTAAAAAATATAGTGTGTTTTCAGAGTTTATGGGCGTTAACGCGTCTCAATGTGTTGCTTCACATATTTGCGTTTAGCGCGTGCTCTCCGTGGCCGTGTCACATTACCAGAATAATGAGCTGAGAGGAAGATAATTAGACCGGCTGACACGTCTCTCTTTTTATATAGATGACATTAACGGAGAATATTTATTTTAGTTTTGAATCGGATCATTTAAAAGTACAAACTCAAATGATTTAAAAGATATATTGCTTATGGCTGGGTGAATAGTATTTGCTGAGTTTTGTTGAAGATTAGAGACGTGCTCCAGAAAAAAAGTTCACGGTGACTGAGAGGCAGAACGCACACCCTGTTTATTTTCTTTATTTTACAAAAGCACAATATTTTATTTCGATTGTATGTGGGCACATAAAAAAGTAGACATTTAACAGATTATTTTCTCATATTTCTTAACTCTATATGAACAGAAATGATGGTAGTACTTTAAGTCTATTTTTCTGCTATGTGAAAAAAAACAAGCAAAACGCGCCGGCGCGTTTCTGGGCCCCAGAGGGTTAAGGTTCTTAAGACGTTGTACTGAGTACTGTTATTTCCTCCCGCTACAGGAGACCCATGTCGGAACCACTGGACTTGGTGAGCCAGGTTCCCCGGACTGATATGCTAAGAGGAGCACCTATGGGTACCTTAGCTCCTCTTGGCTCTCTGTCTTCCGGCTATGTCCGACGTGGTGTGAGCGAGTCTGGGGACCTGCAGGCTCCCAAACCCAACCGTCATGACAACTCCTTCAGTGACTTTTGCAGCACAGCTCCATGCTTGAGCCTCAATTTGCGCCCTCTACCTCCAGACCAACCTACTGTCAAGAGCCTTGGAGCCTTACAGCAGATCTGTGAGGAAGAAGAAGATGAGGATGATGAAAAGGAGCAGAACAAGGATGAGGTGAAGCTTGAAATGGCACCTGGCAAACTGGGTCTGTTTCCTTCGACAGATCTACCATTGAAACCTTCTAGAATATCTTTGCAATCAGAGACTCAGAGGAGAACAGGGATGCCATCAAGTAAGGTGATGGGAAACTGTGAAACTTTGGCCGAGGAAGAGGAACTTGATGAAGGATCGGAATTCACAGAAGAGCAGAAGAAGCCTTCAGAATTAGTCTCTAACGTCTCTTCTGGCACCATAGAACATCAGGTAGAGATGCCCTCGAAGACTGAAGCCCATGTGGAAGAGTTCAACCACACAGAACAACCAGGTAGAGGAAGGGGCACGGATGTTTTCACCCACCCTAGCTTGTCTTTAGATGAGCAAGAGGGAGAACAGATTCAAGATCCAAATATAGATGGACCTCCACCAGCTCCCACATTAGATGTTGTACAGTGCTGCTGGGGACAGCCTGAACCTTCAAAGGACATACTAGAAAATAACAATAATACTCTAGCCAAATCTCGACTGCTCGAGGTTGGGGTGGTGTCAACACCTTGTGGTTCCCCGAGGTCCTTGCCAAGGAACCACTGCGTGGACCCGGGTCCTGATGGGGTGGAGATGCGTAAGACAGCGGCTGAAGTCGAGAAAACTGAGGAGGTACAACCTAAACCTCAGAAAGGCCTCCAGGGAACCAGGGACACAAGTACTGACTCTGCTATTCGGGCTGATCCCAGCAAGGTCAAGAACGTGAACTTGCGAGAACGTCTGCTACAGTTCCCGCTCTGTGAGAAAGCCTTGTCCTTCAACATCCAGCCCACCTCTAAAGAGAAGCTTCTACCATTTGCACAGTACAACTGCTGCCATGTCTTGTAGAGATTGGATCCTGAGATCAAAGAATAAACTGGCATGAGAAGCCCTCAAATATCTGCAACTTACTGGACACTAAAAGAATAAGTGTGTTCTCACCTCATACTGTAACCACAGAGGTGCTTTCCCACACAATCTACTAATTGTATATTATTATTTTCTTTCCCTACCCAGCGTTCATTGTTGCTTTCCTTTAAGACAGTTAACCTTTTGGCAATGCTGTGTATATGAACACCTGTATCTACTGACACTGCTCACTATATTCTGTGCTATCTCAGAGAATTTTATTAGAAGTAGCATATGTCTTGCTAGCATAGAAGCTTTAATTCAATAACTTGTAATTTTGCACTGTAATATCTTAACCACATTAAGTGTACCACAGAGTTTAGTGATATCACTAAACGAGTGACTGAAGACCATTCTTCACAGTGACACAGAAAAAGGCAACACAAGAACATACGGTGAACAATCACAATAGAGGCCATTTAGGCTGAAGGACTAGCCACTTATTCAGTACAGTAGTCCTAACAAGTTTTTAGTCATTCATTTGGGTTATTTTTGCCGGTGACTGTGAGGCAACGTTCTTTACTCGCAGAACTTTGAAGAAGTTGCATGCTGTGGCATTGATGAAGTTGCTAATCCTCGTGCTAGCATGTTAGCTTGCATCTTCACTGTCAGGCAGTGGGACAGGAAGCAGAACAGTTTGCCACATTGATAGAGTGAACATTGACAGTTTGGGAGCATGGTTATGAAAGCATGCTAAATGAGAACAGCTTAGCATAACATTAGCATTTTGTGAACTGGGGGACTGACCAGGGAAAGATGCTAAGTATATCTGTGATATATTTTCAAAAAAACAGAGAGGGCTCGAACAGAGATTATTCTGAGAGATTATAGCTAGAGACTTTTTGTGAAATGGACATAATGTTACACAAAAACTGAAGACTGGTCTTCCTGGAGCTGTAATTTGGAGTTTGTTTTAAAACTGCTAATTTTTGGAAATATTATGAAGCTTTTATCAAATATTAGAGAGTTATCAAGGGTTTTTTAGAAAGATGGTGACGAAGACATATCTTCTTTTTTTTTACATAAGGAGATATGTGAGGGAGATTAATTACATAACATTGAACATCTATTTTTGTTTAATCATTTGCCTTTGGGTACATTTTTAACATATGTTGTATGGGTATAAGCTCTTTGAAATATCCATATATGTACAGTGTATATATAATTTTTTTTAACGTTATGTTATTGGTATGATGTTGTATTTTGACCCTTGCACCGTATCCATACAAAACATTTAAATCCCTCCATTTTAGAATCACGTATTCAATGAACGTAGCGACTTTTTTGACACTAGTTTGATGATAGACAAAGATCATATTGTTAGATAAATACATTTGAAGAGCTGTATGATATCATAAAGCTAAATTGCGTAGCTGAGCCTAGCTTAAAATGTACATTGAGAAAATCCAGCCTTCGTATGTTGCAATGGCATGAGTGAAGCTAGCGGTTACTGTTGTTTTTACCTCCTAAACAGCCTAAACACAATCACATAAACATTTAGATAGCAGGTGTGACTGTGGTTACTGTTACTTTGGTACTCTAAAGGACGTCAAAGTTATTCAGTCACTTCACATGTTCGTAAGTTTCTGTGCTATACATAGTACACCTGTCACTGGTGAATTAATTATTTTTTGTCATACTGTAGTCAATGTAAATGCAAATGTCAAATACACTTTTTTTTTTTTTTTTTTTCGCAATATCCTGGACCACGAATAAGCTTGACCAAATGCACAAGAATAGATGTAATAATGTTAAAGGTGCTTTGGGGAGAGATATCGAGGGTTAAATTACATCTATGTAACGTGAAATTTGAATTTTCATTCCCATACAAAGTTTAAACTAGGAACAACCATCCTGACCTGCGATGTTTTGTAAGTACAACCTTCTAAACCAATCGGTTGGAAGAAGGATATAAAAGCCAGACGTGCACTATATTTTCATAATCAGCATTTTTTTCTTATTATTTTGATGTTACTCATTTGATATGGGTCTCCATCCTTAAAAGCATCTGTAATCACTTCACAACAGTTGGATTTTGGTTTGTCTATAGTCCCATTGACCCTTACTAAAACTATGACTGTCTCAATGAGATTAATTTATTTTTATATTTATTTATTAAAACTGATTAAACTGCCCTTGTGTCGTTGTATTTTTATTTTTTTTTCAAAGAATTAGTGCACAAGACCACAGTGATACATGACGTGGCTTTCTCAGTTCAAAGTCATTTGGATATTTATTATTAGTTTTTTCAAGGCCATTTACATCACTATACATTCATATGACATATTCAGTGAAGCAAGCATTGCGTGGTTATTTATACTGGTTGTAAGAATACGATCCGTTTTGATGAAATGTAAAATACAACTGAGGGTAAAAAGTTAAAATCGTCACAATATATTTACACACAAAAATTAGTAAAAGCAAATATACAAAAAGAACAGCAACCGGAAAAATATTATACCATAATGATTGTGGTGAACTATTCTTTTAAAATCATTAATACAGCACATTATGGGTCTATGTTAACCCACTATCATAATTTTTGACCTTGACCTTAATCATCTGTTTTCAGTAGTTTTCAAAAAGGTACCACTGACGCAAACAATTATTAACTATGGCTTAAACCCTGTAAACTGTTGAAGTTATCTTTGGTAAACTGTGCCATATGGTACATTAGCAAGCTAAGTATACAGTGGCTAAGTGATGTGACTGCATGGCCAAGCACCTCCTTTTTTGTGATTGTCTCCATGGAAATAGTCCATGGTCACTCTCCCATTTTAGCCTTCAGAGGGAGTTTATCATCCACACGAGAGCTCTTGATTCTCTGAAGGAGTAAAAGTTCATGACATTTTTTTGGTTACGTCCATAACATAGATTAGATTTTAAAATAATTGTTTGGTTATCGCATGATGCCTTTAGTCTTCATGAGCCATGAGAAACAAGATTAAATTGAGTCATAAAGTAATAAAGACAGATAACATTAGCGTTCTGTCAGCTTTATTAACTAATATTGGGAAAAAGATTGCTGAAAATGACAGGCATGATTGTAATAACTTACAGCTACACTTTGTTCTCACCTTTGTATGTAGAAAAAAACTTTAAATGTAATATACATTGTTAAACAATGTAGCAGAATGCTAAAATACTAACAGTTAGCAAAAGTGGTACCTGTTTCTTAAGCGCTTGCATGGAGTGATACTCGATTTGTTCTCTCTTAATTCGGACCCAATCCGGTTCATCAGGGATCATGAAGGCCAAAATCATCTTCGCCATGATCAGGACGTGCTAGAACAAAACAGCATAATAAAACAATTAAGACACAACATTCATTCACAAACAGAGCTTGTAAAAACATCAGCCAGATAATTCACTTCAGATAAGTGCTTTCAAGCCCTTCTGAGAAGTTCATATTTATAATTTGGGAAGTATTTACACTTTGATCAGAGCGTGTTGATGTACCTTTTCTACATTAAAAAATTAACTCTTGCACATGTCAAGTCAAATATATTTATATAGCGCTTTTCACAATACAGATTGTATCAAAGCTGCTTCACAGTATCAATCCAAACAACTTAACAATGTTTGTTTATTACTGGAAAAAAGACATCCAAGTTTGGTAGAGCTGATCAATGGTATGATTGGTTAATTAATTTGAATATCCCCAACTGAGCAAGCCAAAGGCAACAGTGGCAAGGAACCGAAAAACTCCATTCAGTGACCTAATGGTGTCCTAACACCCCATCAGATGACCCAATGGAGAAAAAAAAACCTTGGGAGAACCCAGGCTCAGTCGGGGGCCAGTTCTCCTCTGGCGTTTATGAACTAGAGGCCGAATTTACAGTAACTGTAAGATAAAAAATTTATATGAATGCCTGGCTAAATAGATGCGTCTTCAGTCTAGTTTTAAACTGGGAGAGCGAGTCTGAGCTACGAACAATATCAGGAAGGCTATTCCAGAGCTTCGGAGCTAAATGTGAAAATGCTCTGCCTCCTTTGGTGGATCTGGATATCCTAGGAATGACCAGAAGCCTCGAATTTAGTGATCTTAAAGAGCGCGATGGATTGTAAGGCGATAGAAGATCCGTTAAATAGACTGGAGCTAAACCATTTAGAGCTTTATAAGTCAAAAGCAATACCTTGTATTTAATACGGAACTTTATAGGTAACCAATGAAGTGATGATAAAATCGGTGTTATATGATCATATTTTCTTGATCTAGTAAGAACTCTAGCGGCTGCATTTTGGACTAACTGTAGCTTGTTTATTGAAGATGCAGGACAACCAGCTAATAAAGCATTACAGTAATCTAGTCTCGAGGTCATGAATGCATGAACTAACTTTTCTGCATCAGAGACTGATAGCATATTACGTAGTTTAGCAATGTTTCTAAGGTGGAAAAAGGCAGTTTTTGTAACATATGAAATATGCTTTTCAAAAGACAGGTTGCAGTCTAATGTAACACCCAGGTCTTTTACTGTAGCGGATAAAGTAACAGGGCATCCTACTATGTTAAAGTCGTGCTGTGAAAGGTTTCCGATAAGTATTACCTCTGTCTTGTCTGGATTTAATAAAAGAAAATTACGCGTCATCCAATCTTTTATATCTTTAACACAATCTGTCAATTTGGATAATTTAGCGTATTCATCTGGCCGTGATGAAATATATATTTGAGTGTCATCAGCATAACAATGGAAACTAATTCCATGTTTCCTTAGAATATTACCAAGTGGCAGCATATATATTGAGAATAATAATCAGGTGTGATTTTGCTTTTTTGTGTTTTTATACAATTCATGAAGGTGCTGTAAACTGAATCTTTATAAATATTATATTGTAATTGTACAATACGGTTGTATTATGTACATGCAACTTATTGCAAATGGAAAAAAAAAATGTAAACAAATTTACTGTAAACTACAGACGCTGCATGCATATCTGTAGCATCCGCCATGTTTTCTCACAGCACAACTCACTCGTAAATGCGATCTTTCTAACATGACTTGAACGTACCCTTAATCAAATTCCTTGAAAGGAATAGTTCACCCAAAAATGAAAATTTTGTCACTTTTAACCCTCAGGTTATTCCAACCCCATATGTGGTAGACAAAACGCAAATTTTGACATCGTCAAAGAAATGATAACTTTTTTTGTCCTTTTTGGAGCTTGTGGTCACTATTTTCATTTTTTGATAATTAATTCCTTCGACTCTTTCCGAGGCTGTACCAAAATCTCCTCTAACCTCCACAATGACGGCAATGACTAGAATTTGGCTGCTGCTGAGGCCGGCTTCCTGTGTGAGTTCCTTCACACGCGGGGACAGAAGCAACAGCCAGCAGTTAGACACGACCGAGAAGAAGCTCAGCACCTCAAACGCCAGCTGTAAACAAGACAAAGACACACATTAGGACTCATATTATCATGAACGCATTTAAAACATCCTTATATGAAGTACAGATTTCTGACCTGCCATACTCCCATGTTGGCCACAGGGGCAGAGAAGGGCTTGTTGAAGAGCTTGCAGAGCTTGTAGGCATCTGTTCGGATCTCTGTGAGGTTGTTGAGCAGTAACAGAGGGGCAGTGAGAGGATAGACGCAAGAGAAAAGACTCAAGTAGCCAAACTGAACAAGCAGCTCGATGTACTCAGCAAACAACCCCTTCAGAGGAACAAGATTGAGAATTTAAGAAAAATACAATTCTTGTATTCTTGATATTTGAGAATATTTGATTGCTACTCACTGGGAAAGCTGGCAGGCTGCCTTGAGCCTGGAGATGGTCCACCTCTGGATCATCTTCCTTCAGGTTCCTGTCTGCAGATGTGAGGAAACGGTCCACCAGGAAAGGAACCACCACCTCAGTGAACTGATTCACTACCTGGGTCACGATCAGAAGAGAGGCCAGTCTCTGTGGACCAAATCAAGGGTATTGTGTTAAGGAGATGTTAATGTTGTTAAGATTATATGCAAGAGTAAGGAAATTCTCACCTTGCGCAGTAAAGGCATGTCCTCTTTGAAGAAGGCAATGTGGAACAACACAGCAAAGTTATTGAAAAAGGTGAACTGAATGAGAAAGAGAGACAGATAAGGCAAATGGGACGTTTTCATTCAGTCCTACAGAAAATTCTGGTCTTTGAAGTATAACATCTGCAATGATGTACAGACTACATCTCAGAGATGGAAGGAAATAAAGACGGGGAGTTGGAAAAAAGAAGATCAAATGGATATGACTATACACACCACAAGGACTTTGGTCGTATGATGATAGTCAAAAGATGATTCCTCCCTATGATTTTCTGCAAGGAGAGAGAGTTAGTTAAGTTTTGTGTTTCTCAACATTAAAATCAGTTTTCCTGTCCTTTTCCATAATCCTGATTACCTGATTCTGTTAACTGCAGGGCCACGTTACGATATATATTCCCCAGCACATTGGTGTAGACTATATGGGCTATAGAAGGGATATATATCAAGGGTGCCGTGAAGTATGATCCAGATCCTTTGTGCCAGTTTGAGACCAGGCGCTCAAAGAGATAGAAACCTGCCATCCCCATGACCACCAGACCCAAAAACACCCCAACCACGGGAACTGAGACCAGACCCATCCTAAGCCTCCTCTTCCAATCGGGAAACAGCGGCTCCAGTCTGCCTGTGACCGGATTGGTGCCGAGTTCTCCATGGAAACCCGGTCGGGGCTCTTGGAATTGTTCGGCTAAATTGAAAGTGCCCCAGCGATAGGATAAGGCCGCACTCCTCCTCTTCCACAGCTCCATGAATATCGTGGACCACAGCATGCTGAAGACTGCCTGCACCATGTAGGAGCTGACTGAAGGCTGGTCATCGTCGTCCTTCAGTGCTGTCGGCTCGCTGGCGGTTTTATTTCCACTGGAGAAGTTTGCACTTGGGAGGAAAAAGGTGATGAAGAGGCCCAGAATGGCTGGAGGAAACAACGACAAAGTGTAGTAGTCCAAGAAGCTGAAATAATAGGCTATAGTGCCACCAAAATAAGCATGGATGGAGTCTGGAGAGAGAGAGAGAATTATTAGTGTTATTATAATAAATACAAACTAATATATATGTAGAGTCCATCGTTTGGTGATTATCTGTGTTAGTAAAGTCTACATACATCATCATGTTCCTTAACAAAATTATTTATCCTTGTTTCCAAAAAGAACAGAAGCAAACAAAAGACACGGTAGAAAAACCATGTGCTTCCATAGCTGATCACTCAGGAAGTGCATATATATATACACACTGAACAAAATTATAAATGCAACACTTTTGTTTTTGCCCCCATTTTTGATGAGCTGAATTTAAAGATCTAAGACTTTAGAGCCTATTTCTCTGAAAACCAGTCAGTATCTCAGCAACACATCTCCTTCGCATAGAGTTGATCAGGTTGTTGATTGTGGCCTGTGTAATGTTGGTCCACTCCTCTTCAATGGCTGTGCGAAGTTGCTGGATATGGATATAGAAATATGCCTTTTGTGTACATAGAAAAAGTCTTAGATCTTTAAATTCAGCTCATGAAAAATGGGGGCAAAAGTGTTGCATTTATAATTTTGTTCAGTATATATATATATATATATACATATATACATATATATATATAAAATAACATATTTTTTAAAATACAAAAATGAATTAAAATGCACCATTAAGTTAACTAAAACCAAAGCTAAAATTAAGAAGCTTAAGTTAATCTAAGCATCTCATGGCTTTGCACCATTACATGGTATGTAAATACATGCAAATATTACACACAGTCACACACACCCATATAACATTATTACTTCATTTTTATATTTTCATATTCATTAGTGTGTATATAATTATATAATACATTTTTGAGTTTTAGTCAAATGACTTCATAAAGTTTTATTATGCCCATTAAATTGGATTAAATGGTCCTGAACAAAAGATAATTGTGTATAATTAAACATTGGCTGGGTAGAAAAAGAATGCATACTAAATGAATGATTAGTTATGTGACGTCAATGTGTGTGTTTGTACCTAAAGGCTGCCCCCACAGACTCTTCTGAGAGTACCACTGCTTCCCCAGAGCTGTCAGAAGCTTTTGGTCATGAAGAGGAGTGACGTTACGGATCACGCCTGCTTTCTCCAGCTTCTGTACTGCAGCACAGAGAGAGAAAGGGATGAACGGACGGACGGACAGACAGACAGACAGACAGACAGACAGATAGACAGATAGACTAAGTGACTAAGCAGTGACTAAGCAGTTCAGAGAGAGAGGAGAGTGGAGCCTGCTGGCGACTCATGGAACTGCATGTTATGAATAGAAAAGTATCAGAATCAGAATCAGAAAGAGCTTTATTGCCAAGTGTGCTTGCACACACAAGGAATTTGTTTTGGTGCTGAGGCTTCCAGTGGACATATACAAATACAAATACAACAAGAAACATAATACTACAAATTATAAGAATAAAGAATAAAAATATAAATATATGGGAATAAAAGTATCACAGTTGGGTTTAGTCAGAATAGACATTTCCAGATTTACAGATAAAATTAGTAGCACACTGTTTACTAAAACACACTGTATAATGTCTCCTGTTTTATAAAAGTATAGTGTGCAAAACAATATGTGAGCTTAAATGTTCAAATAAAGTCGTTGGATATAAAAATAGTTAATTCAATCCTATTTTGTCTAAGAATGTTGCAATTTTTAGCAGTACGATCAAATAATGAGCCAATCACAATCTGCATCCGAAATAACATACTTCCCAACTATATAGTAAGCGAAAAATAGAATGTGACAAAAGTAGTCCCGAATTCACAGTACTCATAAAAGAGTAGGCAAAAATTACCCGGATGATCTACGACTTTCGGAAAGATTATTTACTATCCCATGAGGCCACGGGAAATGATTTGTGAATGTGAAGCGACGCAACTGTCGCTGTTAGGTCACGCGAAAATGACAACTTGTTATAAAATACATTCAACATTCATACTATATATAACACTTTTGTAGTGCTCGCCAAGTGAGTACTTAAGTACAGAGAGTATGCGATTTCGGACGCAGTTGTGTGCACTGCACTGTGGGATGTTGTATAGCCTACTACACAGACACACTCTTCTACAGAAAACATGCATACTGTACACAGTATACAGCAGGCTGCAAAAATGATTATGATAGTATGCTGATCGGAAGTCAAGTCAAGTCACCTTTATTTATATAGCGCTTTTTACAATACAGATTGTTTCAAAGCAGCTTTACAGAGATAACAGGGGAATAATGTAATAATAATAATATTGTTAAATATAAAATTCCCCAACTAAGCAAGCCAAAAGCCAATGGCGACAAAGGAGAAGAAAGGCGAAAAAGACGACAGTGGCAAGGAACCAAAACTCCATCAGGTGACAGAATGGAGAAAAAACCTTGTGATCATATGATTATGATTCAGACAGCATTACAGGTCAGAGGTCAGATTGGATAGGAACATTATATTATGCAGTTCATCTGTTTGATGTAACACCGCCAGTTGAAATTAAATGTGATTATCTTTACATTTTTTATCGTATTTTATGCACAAATTTCTAAGCCAACATTTTGTCATTCCAAGAAGGTGAAAAATATACATACACATGTACACATACTCACAGATGCTCACTCTGGCTTTCAACTTCCCCTTGGGTGTTGGGATTCCTGGGATTCTCTGGTCCTCCATGGCCCTCATGGAATCCAATTCATATTTGACTATATACTGCCTCTCTGCCAGCGTCAGGAACTTCTGCATGTCATCTGCAGAAAGAGTGAAATAACAACGAATTTTTGGTATAATAACATTAGCCAGATGCTAATGTTTACATGCCAATACAGACGCTAAAATGTTATCAAAATAAAATGCATAGTTAAAAGTATTCACCAGTGAAGAACATACTTCTAGTGCATAGTAGAAATGTGCAAATTGAGATTGAGGCAATGTCAGTGAGTAAGCACAATCTTGAGTGTATTATTTTATATATTGTGTAGTCTACTGTGTGTCCTCACCAATGTTGCAAAAGTTGTCGCGGTCATCAAAGGAGAAGGCCGTCATGTTTCCATCTTGATAGGTTTTGCAGAGGCCAAGGTCTTCAGTCACCCTAAGAAGGGTACATCGAGGGGCAGCCACAACTATCATATCCCCTTTCATGTCCTCTCCGGGGTGAACTAACAGTTGAGCCCCTAAACAACAAGGAAGAAGGTTGAGTTATAAAAGTTATTTTTTATATTTTTATTATTATTATTATTACAGGCTATAAGGAATAATCAATGAAGGGCCGTTGAATTTCCAGCAAACACAGAACGTTCCCCAAACGTTAGATCAGGTTCCCATTTGGTTATTTTTTGATAACCAAATAACGTTTAGGGCACGTTCTTTTTAGGATTTATTATTTGCAACCATAAAAAAAATTCCCAGAACGTGTTAATGATCAGATAAATCCAACTTTATGGCTAAAGGGGTTAAGCATAAAAATCATACATTTGTGGATTTGTTCTATTTTCATTTACTTCGCGCCTCTGATCTCCACGCGCTTTCTCTTGTCTTCCACAGAAAACCGCGCACTCGCGTAATTTAACGGTCATACGTTTTAGTGCCTGACTGACTGACAGTCGTTTATCGATCTTGACACCCATATTGAAGGGAACGGACCAAATAGAAGTAGCCTATGTCCCGCTAAACTGTGCTATTCAATGGTAAGAAATAAATAGCCTACTGATATTAAAGTTATTGTTCTTTGGTGCTGAAGAAAATTCTGTGTAGCCTACCCCGTGAAATAGCCTATAGTAAATCTCACATATTAATGGAATGGAACAAATTAATCTTATTTAATATTCCATACGATGTTTGTTGTGCTATATAGTAGTCTATACCCCATATGTAGGGTTCATTGTAACTGACAGAGGGGTAAGTTGTAACACTTGTGTGTAACACATATAATTCAGTACTATTTTATCTGTATAGTTTGATATTGCTTGTGCATCTGTATAAATAGATATCCATACATCCATCCCTCATCCAATCATCCTTCTATTATGGATCAATATCATGGACAGAGATATAGGAAAGGGCTGCACAGTTTTGCAATAAATAAATAAATAAATAAAATAATCATAATAACAGTAATGATAATAAAAACAAGCTTAAAATCACATTTTAAAGTTTTTTTGCATGAAAAACAGGCTATATTAATAAATAAACAAGTGATCAATGCATTGTAAACAAATGTGAAAAAAAATCATACTTTGACATTTAAATTACAACATTGTTTGTGAAAGTCCACCAAAGTTAAATGTGGCAAAATAAATATATAAATAAATACTCAAACCTGAAAAGTTGTGTGGCTCCCAGTTTTCATTTCATTATCGTTGTACACTTGGCGGCTTAGTTGTAACACTGTGCCACAACTAACCCTGCTGTGTAACAAAATATTTTAAGCCTAGCTAACAGTTGAGTTGCTGACATGTTTCAAAATGGTGCTATGTTTTAGCCAACAAGACAGTGATTAAGGTAATATAAAGTTGGATTTGGTGTGACAGCAGGTGTGAATATGAAAAGTGTTCTTCTCACCTCCAGCCTTCACAGGTGCAGATATCATGGACATGATCCACTGTTTGGTGATGGGCTGGACACTCTCAGCCAGCTGGATCAGAACCAAAGGCTCTATGTGGCTGGAGATACAGCAGGGACAACTGACGCGGGACCAGGAGCTGGGCCCTGTCACCTTGGTCAGGGTTGAAAATTCCCCTTGAGGTTCCTTCTGGGACGTCATGGTGTCCCTGTGGAACTGTAACCCATGAGAGAGTACGTCTGTTTTCATTTTGATTTTCAAAGTATCTCACTGTGTTCTCCATTTTACTGTATATTAATCAGCATTTTCCAAGAGTCGAGCACAAAAAAGAGCCTGAAACTTTTTTGTAAATTTTTGTAAACTTGCTTGTAAATTATTAATTATTACAATAAATTATAATATTATTATTAAAACTATATAAACTATAATATTATTATTACATATTACATTAGTAAATATAACATATATGTATATTATATATGTATATGTGTTTTAAAATTATCCATTATATAATAGATATAAATATTTGTTTGTTGAGAAAATTAGTTTGTTGAGAGTGAACAAAAACTGGGTCTAAATATAGGCCATTTAAAAACTCTGATTTGAGTGAATTTGCTATTTAATAAACATATTTATAATGTTTGAATTTATTATATTTATATGTATTTTTTTTATTATATTTAAAATGTATAATATATTTGAATATATAAAAATACATTTATTATTTAAAATGTATCAAATAAAAAAATAAATAAAAAATCAATATTGGGTCATAAAAATACTTAAATAGTTGTTGTTTTTTACATTAAAGTACATATTGATCAAATAATCTGAAAAAGTATGACATAGTTGTGTGATTTTAATTGTTAGATATAGTTAAAAAGGTCAAGCCCTCTGAGGACAAAATCAAAATTTTAAGGGGGTATACCAACATTTGCAAGAGATACTATTCATGTTATGTTAATTTATATAATATTATAGTTAATCAAATATTTCTAATAGTTTTGTCGCTCTAATGCTTTAAAAACATCTTGAGCCATTTGTGGAAAGTGCTTATAAAGAATGTCTATAAAGATTAAACAATTATTACAACTGAGCAAAGAGATTAAAGTCGAAACTATGTAGGCTATAACGGCTATAATAAAGAGGCATACATCTACAGTTCATTCAAATCACCTCCAGTAAATGCAAACACGTGAGAGTGCATGAGCTAGCAGATATCTGGCTTCCTGAAAGCCTAGACAACTGACAAGCTTAAACAAAGCAAAACATCTTTTTACAGTGTCGTACTAAACTACATATATACTAATAGAGAGAAAAGTAGCATTACTTAAGGACTGAATGCACCAAGTACTGTCAAATAAGGTCATATCCTCTGTCTGCAGCCTTTGTTTACAATGCCAAAATGGCAAAAGTTGTCCGTTCAACTCAGATGAGAGTGAAACTAAACAATAAACAGGAAAACAGCAAGTTATAGAATGAGAGAGGGTAAGGAAATGGAAAGGAGACAGTTCTGCAGGATACCTGTCAACGGCAGGACCTTCTCTCGGAGCGCTTGTGTGTGTTGTTGATGTTCACACCTCTTCAGTGTTCTGTTTAAAACCAACTGAAGTGTGAAAACTCACACACAGACACTGAAACACGAAACACTACGAGGATGGGTTGTTGACCACACTCATCCTGTTCAGAGCCAATCCATTCGCTGGTTTACTTGGAGAGGACAGGAATGCAGCAGAACGTTTCTCACTTTCTCCTCCCAGCCTTTAGGGTGTGGAGGGACGTTTTCATTTTTTCCTGATGGTGACTGCATTTCTGCTATCCGTGTGCACATCTGGGTCCTATTGCCTGCCAAGTTTGTTTTTGAAAATAGCATGTGGCTAGCCTGTTGGGTACTTTCAATTTATAGTTGTCATAGAAAATATGACCAATACACACAATGCACAGTGCACAATACACATCTGAGCATGTGCAGTGGACTACAAGGAGTAATTTAGTTTTAGTTTTTTTTTATCAAATTAGATTTATTTTTCTAATTTGTAATACATTATAGATATATTATTATAACTTATATAAATATATATATATATTTACATAATATATATTATTATTCACTATATATGTATTGTGATAATTTTCTATTTAATTTTACTTTCATTTTTCAGATAACAATTATAAAATAACGAATTTAACTGAATTT
Source organism: Gila orcuttii (assembly GCA_026230005.1). Lineage (NCBI taxonomy): Eukaryota > Metazoa > Chordata > Actinopteri > Cypriniformes > Leuciscidae > Gila > Gila orcuttii. Next base: position 10,876,102 of record JAPDVR010000025.1, read on the forward strand.
AAATGTTTTTAAAATATACATTATTGTTACATGCTTTGTGTCTGTCCTTGGACTTTTATTTTGAAGTGTTTCCTGTGCTTTATTTTGTACTTTTGTACTTTTTTGGTAATTTTCTATTTATTTTTGTTTTCATTAACACTAGTCACTACCTGGACTTTTTTTTCTTTCTCCAGAACTGTTTTATGGTTGAATTGAATTTCATAATTTTCAACTTTACACAGTCATTGAACGGAACTAAATTAATACTGAACTGGCTTCAGCTGAACAATAACACTTGTCTTTTTAAAGCTGCTTTATAGCAGAGTTGAATTATTATTGCACAATTGATCATTATTTTCCTTTTTATTACTGTAAAGCTGCTTTGAAACAATCTGTATTGCATAAATAATAGCGCTATAAATAAAAGTGACTTGACTAGCATATTCACTGTAATATCTTCATTAATTCAATTTCTTTTTAAAGCAAAAGTTAACCAAATGGCACAGTAGTGACATGACAAAATGATTACACTATCCAGGAAATGCATGCGCATTTAGAAACTACTTTTTCAAGCATCAGACAGTGTTCATTGTTATTACACTACTAAAACTACAGAGTGGGTGGAGACATAAGACTGGATGAACAGGATTGTTGGCTTTGTAAATAGATTCATGCAAATGACCAGAACAGCTAACAGTTGGCAACTCTTTCTGTACATATAATGAATGAACAAAGCTGTATACTGGCGAGGCTCAGTGGGTAGAGGTCACTGGTTCGAGTCTCGGCTGAACCAGGAGGCCTTTCTGTGTGGAGTTTGCATGTTCTCCCTTCCCTGTCTAAAGGAGTTTCCTCCGGTTTCCCCCACAATCCAAAAACATGCAGTAGGTGCATTGGAGTCGCTAAATTGCCTGTAGGTGTGAATACGTGTGTGTGTGTGTGTGTGTGTGTGTGAGTCCCAAGCCATGTAATGGGGAGGGTTGGGGAAAGACCTGGCGACCTACCCCGGATAATCATCAGCAACAAAACACATGGACAGCGTATGGCGTGAGATGACCCATAGAATCACCAAGATATACATACATACACACTCAAAATATTGGGATTCAGTAAGTTTTTAAAGAAAAGGCTTTTAGTTCAGCAAGGACATGTTAAATAGATCAAAAGTGACAGTAAAACATGTTACAAAAATTTCATTTCAAATAAATGCTGTTCTTTTGAACTTAATATTCATTAAAGAATCCTCAAAAATAGATCACAGCTCATGCAAATATATTAAGCTGCTCAACATATAGAAATGTTTCTTGAGCATCAAATCAGCATATTAGAAAGATTTCTGAAGGATCATGTGACACATGTGAAGACTGGAATAATGATGCTGTAAATTCTAAATTACAATACTTTAAAATACAAAATATCTATTTTAAATTGTAAAAAGATTTCATTGTATTACTGTTTTTACTGTATTTTTTGATCAAATAAATGCAACCTTGGTGATCAGAAGAGACTTCTTTAAAAAAACATTACAAATCAACTACTTTTAAATAGTAGTGTATATGTACATTTAATATAACGCATTTTTAGTTTCAGGATATTACATTGAATATAACTTTGACATGTTTTGTGTGCATGTTTTCCTCTTCTAAAAAAATGTAATGGCTAATAAAAAACAATTCAATAAAAACACCACCAGATTTCCTCAGAAATATACATAAGTTTATTTACAAATACAATTGCATTTGCATAGAAATTTAAAATCCAAAATAAAAATACATAGTAGTAAACAGATATATAAGAGGCATTTGTAGCTAAAACAATTTGTCTGAATTAAAAGCTCCCATTGTGATTACAAGTCAACAGATAAATATATATATATATATATATATATATATATATCTCTGCTAACGAGCTTCAACTGAAAGCATTCTCCTATGACATGGAATCTGTCCATGTAAGCTCAGGAGGGCGTCACAGTTACAAAATAATCAAAATTCATTACAATGTCCATTTGTATTTTATTAGTTGTGCCATTCAATCACGGTATGAAGAAAAGCCCTATTCAAATATCCTTCCATGACTTTTGGCTGAAACCTCAAACCAATTATGCAATCTAATTGGTTAGGAAGGAGAAGGCAGGTAGGGAAGGCACATCGGGATCATTTTTCCTTAAATATTTCATATACATTTAATCTTTATCTTCATATATTTAAATTCAAGAACAAACCAGGATAAGATGGCCTCTTACCAAGAAATTAGGAAATCGATGAACGTACCATCACTGAAACATTAATTACGCTCAAAATGAAGGTGTGTTAAATGTGGCAACAGCTTTTTCTGGGAAATATCCCATTATTCCAACATTATTGAACCGTGTCAGGACGAAGGCAGGGGTTAAAACAAGCAGGGAAACAATACAAAAAGTGTCCTAAATCTGCCGTATGAATGGATGAGAGATCAGCCGAGGATGTTCTCGCTCTCCTGACGCCTGGTCAGATGCAACAGATCGTCACACCAGATGGAATGGTTGCGCCGGCTAGATCTACAATGACGACAGAGGATTTCTATAGACCCTCCACCCTATGACAGCTACGTACGGCTGGCAACCCTCACCGACAGGAGAGGCCCGTGCACCCCGCTTCATGCCCTCACCACCAGTCCAAAGTGCCTAATCGTCCCCATGTGTTAGTCAGGAGAACCAAAAGCCAACTTCAATCCTCAATAACTTAATATCTCACTGGATCTGTAACATATTACTCGAGGAACAGCTACTTGTGGCATCCTCCGGATCACGATATTAGTAAGTCAATTGGCAAAAAAAAAACACCTCAAAGTGGGTGAGACGAGACAGAAAAGCATTATCACCAGAGCAGCATGAAACATCATAATGAGGGCGGAGCAAAGTTTTGACAGACAGCTGTGGGAAACATCAACACTGAGAAGAATTAAAGCATCTGAGACTTTCCTGAGTTTTCCTTAATGGCAATGGCTCACGTGGCCACCTAAAGAACCTCCTTTTGCTTGCCTTCAGCTTCTTAACACTACGACTAAGAATTCATTTCCACTCGCACCTTCACACACCGTCCCAAACTTACCGGTCCCTGTCTTGTCTATACCTCTCCTAACATTACATGTATGGGCAAAAACAGAGTTTGATATTGTGGTGCCTCTAATCAAAGACATTTACAGATTTCATCCAACGCTTGATTCATCAGTACATACATACACATTATATAAAAATTTATATAGCTTGACATTCTGTGATTCTCTATGTTTCAGGCACTCCCCCTTCTCGTAAAATTGATGATGATGAAGAACCTAAGACTATGGCTGGTAGCAGCAGTAGGGTAAGACACTGTATCTAAAATGGTGACAGAAGGAGAATGCAGAAGGGAGAGGCTTATAGGAGTTTGTTGGGCATTTTGATTTGGTCATTGTGGCAAAAAAGGGATCTTCTAAAACGTCTGCTCTGAGATGACTGTGTTGAAGGGGTAGTCCCAGAATCTGGTGGTGATTCCAAAACCTGGAGAAAATTCAGAATAAACAGAAGCTTTTAAAAAGGAGATGAAACTGTTAAAAAAGCAGTTTAAACGTAATAAATGAATGAAATTAAATATTTTAAAATATTAAATGTTATATATTAATATTAAGTATTATAGAATAAATATTAACTCTTTCCCCACCAGCGTTAAAAAAAAATAATTCTATACTCTTTCAAAAGATGCACAATAGCGCCCCCTACCGTATAACAGTGAAAACATGGAAAGCGTGGTGGGGAAAGAGTTAATCTATTTATAAATATTAAATGTCATAGCCCTGTGGACTTCTAAACCTTCTTTACAAACAACCTGGATGGCTTACTTGAAATCTTATAGATCTTATTAGGAAATATAACTTTTATAAAAAATATAATATGTTTGATATGTATATATATATATATATAGATATATATAGATATACTCAAATAGTTAGGTGATACATTTTGGTTTTTTTTATTTTTCAAAATATTGAGAAAGATTTTTAGAGCTAAATCTTTGTCGTTATCTTTATCTTTATAGTTATCGTCCTTGGTGTGAACAGGCCTTTAATATTTAAAATCTAAACGTATTATTTAAAATGTATTTAATATAACTGGTCTTAACTTGCATAAAATACAGCCACTTTATCCACTATTTTGTAGAGAGATGCTCTAATGCCTGATGCCTCAAAATATTACGTCCTCACCTGCCCTTTGGTGTTCAAAGTGGTGTTTGACATGGTACGCTTTCAGCCCATACAAGTAGGAGTCTTTCCGTGGCGAGCCGTAGTGCAGGTAGTAGTGGATCATGTCGTAGACCACATATCCACACACACCCCCAACAAACAGGGAGGTTCCCAATCCCTCAGACATCAACTGCATGAGTATCAGGTAAAAAGCGCCAGCGGCGATGGCGGCCAGACTCGGGGGAAACACCAGACGAGAGCCATCAAACGGAGACTGATGGGTAAGAAAAGAGTTTGGTTGGTTTCATCAATAGCCCCTTTTACACATACAGCTTTTACTGGTAAATTACCGGTAAGAGATCATGTGTGAACAGGATCTTTTCAGAAGATACCAGTAAAGTTGTAATATTAACAGTAAATTACCGTTATGATGCTGTGAGTGAAAAAAGAATGAAAATTACCGGTTTGAGCAGTCTGCCTTGGCCAATCATAAAGTTGACACGTTTACTCCGTGCTGTTTACAGTAAGCTCCGCTGCTTTTTAATCATTTTTCTACAGTATGTCAATATGCGCTAGACGGACATCTTTGAGCAAAAAAGCATTCTGTGTGATCATCCTCTTACACCTGTCACTCAGAAGTAGGGTTGGGTATCGGTTGGGTTTTATCCGATACCAGTACCTACTCAGTATTTTTTAAACGGTTCTTGAAACGGTACTTAAAGGGATAGTTCACCCAAAAATGAAAATTCTGTCAGTAATTACTCACCCTCATGTTGTTCAACCCCGTAAGACCTTCGTTCATCTTCGGAACACAAATTAAGATACGAAGGTCTTACGGGGTTGAACAACATGAGGGTGAGTAATTACTGACAGAATTTTCATTTTTGGGTGAACTATCCCTTTAAGAAAACGAAACCGCACACACTTTGTCAAAAACTAATACCCTTTTATTTACAGGGCCAAACTGGACACAATATTAACTTAAATCTTTAAACAATATAAATACAAGTAACATATATGGTAATAATAAATAAACCAATATAAAATAAAAATTCACATTTACATAATATCAAATAAAACAATATTGTATCAAACAATGTAATAATACTGGAGATTAATATAGATTACTACCAGGGTAATCTAATCTCGACATGGCTCCAGGTTCCCATGTTTTGTCTGCTTGAACCAGTCATGTAAGTTATCTGGTCGTTGCACTAGAACGGCAGCGCTTGGCGAGTTTGGTATTTCATTCTCACTGCGTCTTAGATACGCAGCGTTGAGTGAACCTATGAAAGAGAACGTCTCTGGTTACTGATGTAACCCTATGTTCTCTGAATACGCTGCGTTCGCTGCCAAACTCCCTTTTTCGGCAGAGAAATCTGAGGAGCAGATGATGCGCGTGCCAATATAATAAGACGACGTGAGCGTCGAGGCGGCGCCCGCGCCATCAGCCAATGGATTGGCGTGATTCTATGTGCTTCAGACAATCGGCACACCCAGAGGGCATTCTGACGCGTAATTTTACACGTGAAATGCAGCCAAACCTTGGAGCGTTTTGTCTTCGGCATCTTCATTAATCCCCTCGCAATCAGCAGACGTTCCGGTAGTCTCCCGCATATTGATAACGGCTCCCTGATGCCCGCAAATTAGTTAAAATCTCCTGGAATCTAGAGCGAGTGAGCAAGAGCTCGCATGCGAGACAGAACAGACTGTGCTTCAAACAGTATTGTGCGCGCACGGCGGAGAGAGAGAGAGCGCGCGCGAGACCTTGCGTGTGTGCGCCTCATGACACAGCACACCGAAATCAGGCACCGAAATTTTCGTTCTTATTCGGTCTGGTTACTACCGTTTGCGTCAGAACCGTTTCTCTATTGGCACCGCGTTTCGGTACCCAACCCTACTCAGAAGTAAAAAAAAATTTGTCAAACTAAACAGATAGTGAAGCTAAAGCGCTTCTCCTCGTGCAGGCGAATGAAGACAACGGCTCAGCATTTAAAGATCATTTCCGATGACCGACATCACAGAATTTACCGGTATTTTGGTGCTGGTGTGTGAATGGTCGGTAAAAAGTCATGTGTAGGGTCTGGACCATTCAGACACACACTAATTATTCATATTCACTATATTTAATCAATATAAAGGTCTATGAAACTCTCCCCCAAAACTAACCTCACAAATGAAGTTACTTTGTCAGCCGAGTGTCCGGTTACAGAACACTTTAAGACTGATAACAGACTTTTACGACCTCAAAGGAATGTGGCCACATGCTCGAGAGAGAGAGACAATCTTTAATTAAATAAACTTTGCGGTATTACTCTGATCTATGAAGGAACATGCCTCACAGAAACTGTGATGATTTACTGTCTCGTGTACTATTAGGTATAACAACATGGTATGTTTGATTGGGGTGTATGTGGTTGCACAATCACCCAACGGTCAATATAACTTCACATGTATCATTCTTCCTACCTAATTAATCCTCATTTAATGACACATACTTTGATGTACATCACCTTCTCTTAGAATGCAATTTGAATTTGTTATGTCTATTTGAGCTTGAATGAACAGTCTAAGCACGCTGGGGACAAAGACCATAAATCAACTAAGAGCCGCTTCCCCTCGTGGACATGTCACCTTACTCATAGGTCCATTCAAACCTTACGGGGTTGGTTCTTTTTCAGACTATATCAGAGGCAGGCAACAGTGACTCTTGGTTTTCCATCCTGCCGCAAACACGGTCTCGGGTGATACGGGGAAACCCCCCCTCCCCCTCCATGGGGGCCAATAGGCCTTCCAGCAGGCCTGGATCCCAACCAGATCCGGCCTCATGGAAAAGAGAGGACACTCTCTCACAAAGAACCAAAGACAATCTCAGGAGTTTTGGAACAAAGACTCCAACCAACAACGACTCCAATCACCCATCCTTCCGACTTCCTCACTTCTCCTGGGTACTCGGCGTGGCCTCAACAGAGTCCCAGGCCTTGACCAAACCAATCATGCGTTCCTGGAGAAAGAGAACGCTCAACCAACTTCCACTTGACACTGCCGGAACCATCAACGACTTCAATTTTCAACAACTTCAAGAATTGTTCCCATTACAAATGCAAGTATTCAATTCAATGAAATGTGAAAATGAAATTATGATGGTTCTTCTCATAGACCCTCTTCCGGTTCCCAATTTCATCCTATCACTAACCTATTTATGTATTCATGTGTGTATGTTGTTTAGTTTATTTATATTCATATAAATATCTATATTTAGTTAATAAAACTTGTACATAATATGTATTTGGTTCTGCTTTGTTTGCAATACAATGTCACTTTATGATCACGGTTTTTGCTACTGGCTCAACGTGCGGTATATGCGAAGAAATAATTATTCTTCTGTGGCCATGGAAGATACCCTTTTCTTAGAATAAATTAATAATCAAAAGAGTTCGTTGGACGAACTGATTAATTGATTGTAATATTAATTCAGCCACATCAAGTTAATCCAATTAACTGACCCAAATATTTATAATTAATAATAACAAGATATTATTGATTATTAATATTTCCAAAAAGCTGAGTTCCTTACACATGTGTGAACAGGATCTTTGTGTATTTACCTGTTAATTCATTCTGGTAATTTTAACGGTAATTTACTGTGATTACTGCTCAATGAATTTGAAATGAATCTCAGGTATTGAAAAAATGAACACACCTTGTGGTGCTGACCGTGCAACAGGAAGTGCAGCGTGATGAGGTAATAATTGTGGGCGGGTGGGCGCATGTGGAAGACGAAGCGATGGATGCAGTACTCGACAAGCGACCACAGAAACATGCCAAGCATGAAGATGAACGGAAAGCTGTACTTGTGGACCAGAATGGAGTAGTCTAAAAATAATAAATACAAGTATAAAACATATATACATTAGGACATTTTGGGCAAAATAACAATCCTTCACTGAGAAAATGTTACTTATATCCATATAATTTCTGTCAACTAAAACGGAACTCTTCAAAATTATGATTACACTTTTTTTGATAGTCAACTTAGAGGGATAGTTCACCCAAAAATGAAAATTCTGTCAGTATTTACTTCATGTTGTTCCAACCCCGTAAGACCTTCGTTCATCTTCGGAAAACGAATTAAGATATTTTTGATTAAATCTGAGAGCTGGATCACTCCTCCATAGGCTTCTTCAGGGATTGAAACTTGTTCCACGAAAAGTTATTAAAGACATCGTTAAAATAGGCCAATTGACTACAGTGGCTCAATCTTAAGTTTATCAAGCGACGAGAATACTTTTTGTGCGCAAAAAACCCCAAAAATAACGACTTTATTTCAACTATTCATTTCCTTCTCTCTGGGCCTCGAGTTAGTTCACTAGTGTAATAGCGTAGTGCTCCTGTTGTTGTACATCACACGCATAACACACATGACCAGCGTCGGCCAATAGTGAGCCTACGTGTGACGTAGCTCTACGCAATCATACTACGTTAACTGACTAGAAGCCCACAGAGAAGGAAATGAATAGTTGAAATAAAGTCGTTATTTTTGTTTGTTTTTGCGCACAAAAAGTATTCTCGTCGCTTGATAAATTTAAGATTGAGCCACTGTAGTCACTTGGACTATTTTAACGATGTCTTTAATAACTTTTCGGGGCTGGCAAGTTTCAATCCCTTAAAAAGCCTATGGAGGAGTGATCCAGCTCTCAGATTTAATCAAAAATATCTTAATTCGTGTTTCGAAGATGAACGAAGGTCTTGCGGGGTTGGAACAACATGAGGGTGAGTAATTACTGACAGAATTTTCATTTTTGGGTGAACTATCCCTTTAAGATATTCTACTAGCTATAAATAACTTTGCAAAGAGTATTAGGAGACTGTTAGGTTAGGGTTAGTACAATAGTTGACTCGTAGTTGCAAAGTTAGTAGAATGACGGTTGTCTGTTAGAAAACCATCGAAATAAAGAGTTAGCAGATATTAATCAGACAGTCTACAAATACTCTAATTAGAGTTAGTTGACATGTAGTTGCAAAGTTACTTATAGTTAGTAGAACTATCAAAATAACGTGTTTTTGTTAAGTGAAATAAAGTTTAAATAAAATGGATAAAAAACCTTAATCATATTTATTCAGTTATTTGCAAAGACAAAACTTTTTTTTTCATTTAGTTTAAAAGTAAGGTCCAAAATCACTAAATCTTAAACTGAAATCTAAATTAATTAAAGCTATATAGAAATATTTTACAAAAAATAGCTAAAACTAATAATCAAAAACTATTCTATAATAGCATATAAATAATACTTCTGTGAGTAAATCAAGTGTGTCTTAAAACACACTTTCCACACACCTGATGTAATAAACAGTCTTGTCCTCTCTTGTGCCAATAGCGTGTAGCAGTACCAGCTCAGATAGATAACCAAAGGCATCCATACAATTGGCACCATGTACCTGCAAACACACATCTGTTAACTAACCAGCGCACACATGGCGTAGTAGCTCACGTAGCACAATACTGTTACTAATCTACAATGTTTAACTTGACTAAACAGATGTGATAAATCCTGTTATTTGATCTCTCTTACCATGACGTCTTTGTGTTGGCCTCGAAAAAGTCATTTCCGAACAGTCTGATTGGTCTGTCCACGGGCTGATGGACCCATGTGTCATATTTCTCTCTGAGGTATCCGACCTGCCAGGCCAGTGGCTTCCGCCAGTCCACCAGATCCTGTATGGACAATGAAATAAATCCAATTATTTCATTTGATAAAAGTGCTATATTAGTATTATTTAATTACTGTTATAGCATGGTGAACGTGATTATGTATGGATCAACATCTGGAACAATATTCCGATCGACTAATCAGATTTGAGGGACAAAGTTTACAGTTTATGACAAGTTTAGGCTTTCAATCGGGGTTAGATGCAAATAATTTTATTATGTAAATAAGCACTTTTGCACACTTCAATCTAAATGAAACAAGATTATCTGGAAAGTTAACCGAGTTCAGAAGGTATTTGCGAAGCAGGAATGTTGGCTATCAATGATATTAGTTTGCTGAATCATTTGACTTGCTTGTTTATGGTGCAAAATTTGACCAGATGCTTTTCCTACTGTCTCCACTAGGGGTCCCTATAAGAGTATAAAGTGTGTCTAAGGCGCCATATTCGCCAAAAAAGACCTATAGGGAGCGCAACTCACCAAGATTCAAACAAAGACAGGAAACAGAGGCCTTGAACTCAACGACTGAACATGAAGTGATAGATTTATGCATCTTTCTATAAATGTAAGTTATAAAATAGTGTAGGCTAACATTACTCATACAGTAGTCATGTGCATATTAACAGCTCTCCAGTGTAATACAGGATCATGCTAGGTATATAACTAGTCATAAAGTAGCCTACAAAAGGTCATCGTATTTCTATGACATTATCTAGGGGCAGCTTAAAAAAATAGCTTTATCATAGCTCTGGTTCAGTCAGTGTCATTTCTAGTTATTGTTGCGTTACAGAATACCAAGTAAGACTTCACATAACCACCCACTTTATTTACTGACTATTTAGGCTACTGCTTGCTTTGAGAAATGAGGACAAAGTATTCAGGTTTAATTCTAGGAAATGTCTGTCACATCATCAATAGGTGGACGTTAGCAAAAATTAACACCCTTTCCTTCATAGCAACGCTGGAATGAATGAGATTGCAGCAATAAACCAGAGCCGAGACGACATGATTCCTGTTATAACGAACCCAGAAATCTGGTCCGGACTGGTTGCCTATCCTGTCTGATTTACAAGTTTCATTACGCCATTAATTATGGTTTTGGTTGTTATGCCTAAACCTGATGCACAGTTTACGTTTGGTCTGTAGTGTAACAGCTGAAGCTGAAGAATGAGTAAGCAAGAATACACTTACAATACAATATAATTAACAGGTGAATCTCACTAAAAAATGTTCAGGTGGGTCACATTTCACGGTGTGTGTGTGTATACACAATTGTAAAAATGTATCCCTTTATATACAATTTATATAAATTTATCTTAAAACAGATTAAAATCTCATTCTCATTGCTTTAATTAATGAGGAAAAAACATTTGTGAAATATAGCTCATGGCAAATATATATACAAATTTAAATACATTTTTATTATTTTAATTTTTAATATATTTTTTCCTTTATTTCTTTAAGCTTAATATTTTTTTCTTCAGATTTTCTGAATACTAGTGAATAAGGAAATGATTCTCCATTAGAACTGTTCACACGTATGCAGGTATTTACAAGTTGTAATGAATGGTACAGCGTGGTTCTGCAAAGGGGGTCAGTGTTCTCTAGATCGCTGACCCCATCTGTCACATTCAGGGGGGTTGGACCAAATAATCGATGCTTGTGAAAGTCCTGCATGCCTCTGAAAGAGGACACAGGACATTCACACACAAACAGAGAGAGTGAGGGAAGTACATACACTAGCATTTTCACATATCTTTTCATTGTCAGCAAAGTACATAAGTGTTTTTGCTTTCATCTGCCTAGTGGCATCATTCAAACATAGAAGGAGGAAGCCTTCGAGGGATAGTTCACCCAAAAATGTAAATTATCCCATGATTTACTCACCCCCAAACCATCCTAGGTGTATACGACCATCTTCTTTGAGACAAACACAATCTGAGATATATTTAAAAATATCCTGGCTCTTCATAGATTTATGATGGGAGTGAATGGGGGGTGAGATTTTGAAGCCCAAAAAAATGCACCCATCCATCATAAAAGTAATCCATACGGCTCCTTTTTATAAAAGCCTTCTAAAGCGAAGCCATGCGTTTGTGTAATTAAAAAATCCATATTTAAAACATTATTAGCTATAATAACTAGCTTCCGGCAGATAACCGTACGCATACAAGAGTAACCCCTGACGTGATGTAGGAGTATCGTAAGCTTAGACGCCTTTCGCGGTTTAAACAAATAGGGGTGTTTCAACAAACTCAAGCTCCTCTTCTCTTATATCGAAGTCCTCTGACATTTCTCTTTAAAATTTCTCATTTTAGACTTCTAATTCACCACCCGTTTTGTTTTGCTCTATCCTCTGCGCTTCAGTGTTCGTCATGCGTCGGGTCAGAGTTCACTCTTCCATCCGCAAATCGCTGCGTAAGGCCTTCTGCCAGAAGCTAGTTATTATAGCTAATAAAGTTGTAAATATGGATTTTTTCATACAAAAACACATCGCTTGGCTTCAGAAGGCCTTTATTAACCTCCTGGATCCGTATGGATTATTTTTTTATGATGGATGGATTGATGGATTTTTTGGGCTTCACTACCATTATAAAGCTTGGAAGAGCAAGGATATTTTTAAATATAACTCCAATTGTGTTCATCTGAAAGAAAATAGTCATATACACCTTGGATGGCTTGAGGGTGAGTAAATCATGGTATAATTTTCATTTTTTGGTGAACTAAATATTTGAGGATAATCGCCGTACAAGAAAGAGAGCAAAAGAAAGTCACCTGCTCTGTTAGTTTCACACTGTCGGTGCAAGTGAAAAGAGGAATGGTTGTTTGCGGTTTCCTGTCATATGAACTAAAGCTTCATTTCCAGATGTCAAGCAGACAAGTGCGTGGTACAGCCATTAAACGACTGTTGAAAGGAATATTCTGGGTTTAATACAAGTTCAGCTCAATCACTAGTCTCTGTGGCATGTTAATGATTACTACGGAAAGTCATTTTGAGCCTATGAATGTGTAAAACTATGTTTTCATAATGTTTTAAAGAAGTCCTGTACATTTAGACTGGTTTAGCATCATGTCGGTCACACATCGATCAGATGCGTTTCCCATTGCCCGTTCTAATAGGACGTGTTGCACTGCAGTGCAAAATATTAACTAGGCTAAAACTAAAGTTAGAAAAAAAATCTAGATAACCTTAGCTGTGACTTAGAGCTTGTATTTTAATCAGTAATATGCCAGGTTGCATTTCACTATTGAATACCGTTTCTTCGTCGACTTTGCTGCATTTATTGATGGCTGAGGTTTCTTCTTCTTCTGTGGTGCTTTCTGGGATCTTCCTCAGTCTCAGAGTCTAGAACAGAAAAACAGAAACATTTCAGATGAACTCTAATGATCATGTTAAATGAGATTCATTCATGTTCAATTTGTGTTGTTAGAAATTTGTTTGTATTCCTATATATTTGATGCATGGCCTGACTCTGAGATAAAACAACCTGTCTGACAATAGAGGGAAATGACGAGTTGAAGCAAGTGGCATTTGACTGGTCATGTGATCTCAACATAGTGGCCACCACAAATTAACGGCACAGATGGGCGCTGTTGTTTACTACAGCTTACAAAAAGACTGTTTAAATATGAATCGCGTGTCTGTGTGTGAATCAATGAACGGCACAGATGCGCACTTTTGTTTACTATGTTACAGACGAAATATGAAAGACAACATTTCGTTGACTAGTTTTGGATAGATTATAACGTTTTTATTGTAAAATAGACATCAAATAAGCTTTTGTTAGCCAGTTTCTGCTCATATGTTAAATACATAGTATGTTTTTGTCAAAAATAAACTCATCAACTAAGATGTTATTATAGTGTTTGAATCCTTAACTTTGAAATATGTATGATAAAATGTATACTTTACAATTTTAACAATATTTCAAGTGTAATCTTTTTTTTTTTAATTGTTGGTGATTTACATGTGAACAAAAAATTTATTTACAAGGTAGATGTAAGCAACATCTTAATATGCCAAAGTAGGCCTTCTCATTAAATTATTTATGATTGTTTTTTATTAGTGACACATTTGGGGAGGGATATATTCCAAAACTTTCTGAAAATACAATATGAGAATTAACTGCATAGTTACTAGAAATGTTTACCTTGGATACTATACAATTTGCATGTATACAAAATAAGTCTTCACATTTTTTCTTGTGGTACCCAGTGACACACCTGAATGAAAGGCTCATTATGCGGCTCATTGTCTTCTTAGGTGTGAATCAGAGCATTATTCATGATCCACCACGCCCTTACGCATATTGTCTTTCCAAACAAAAAGTGTTTTAAAAATTTTAAATCAATGTATTGTTTTATGTGAATGATTTGGCAGGATGATTTTGAGATCATTTTGAAGCAAAAACTCTAGGCGACAACACCCATTAGTCAAAAGTCGCATGGACACATATTTAGTATGTGTTTTGTGGCCTTATTTCAGAAACTTAAATTTAAATTTTTAGTTTTTTCAATAACTATGCATAAACAATATTCTCTCAAAAATACAAACATGTACATACATGTTGCTCACATATTATGGTAGCCCTGTTTGTGCTAAATAGAGTGTAATGACGCCTTTGCCATTAATAGGTTTATAAGCAACTGAAAAAAGCCCAAATGTCAGGGCATGTCAAAACATCAAGGACCTCAAAAACACCTTAGACCCCACAGGTGTGCCTTAGGCTGGCCACAATTAAAGGCCACTCTAAAATGTGCAGTTTTATCACACAGCACAATGCCAAAGGTGTCACAGGTTTTGAGGGAATGTGCAATTGGCATGTTGACTGCAGGAATGTCCACCAGAGCTGTTGCCTGTAAATTGAATGTTCATTTCTCTACCATAAGACGTCTCCAAAGGCGTTTCAGGGAATTTGGCAGTACATCCAACCGGCCTCACAACCGCAGACCACATGTAACCACACCAGCCCAGGACCTCCACATCTAGCATCTTCACCTCCAAGATCGTCTGAGACCAGCCACCTGGACAGCTGCTGCAACAATCGGTTTGCATAACCAAAGAAAAAAGAAACCGTCTCAGGGAAGCTCATCGGGGTCTCGACCTGACTGCAGTTTGTCGTCGTAACCGGCTTGAGTGGGCAAACGGATGAATCCTGGTTTTCACTGTACAGGGCAGATGGCAGACAGCGTGTATGGCGTCGTGTGGGTGAGCGGTTTGCTGATGTCAACGTTGTGGATCGAGTGGCCCATGGTGGCGGTGGGGTTATGGTATGGGCAGGCGTATGTTATGGACAATGAACACAGGTGCATTTTATTGATGGCATTTTGAATGCACAGAGATACCGTGACGAGATCCTGAGGCCCATTGTTGTGCCATTCATCCACGACCATCACCTCATGTTGCAGCATGATAACGCACGGCCCCATGTTGCAAGGATCTGTACAAAATTCCTGGAAGCTGAGCATGTATGGGATGCTCTGGATCAGCATATACGACAGCGTGTTCCAGGTCCTGCCAATATCCAGCAACTTCGCACAGCCATTGAAGAGGAGTGGATCAACATTCCACAGGCCACAATCAACAACCTGATCAACTCTATGCGAAGGAGATGTGTTGCACTGCGTGAGGCAAATGGTGGTCACAACAGATCCGGTTTCCTTGCGTATAAACTTCAAAGTACTAATTCCCACTTACAAAGCTCTTCATAATCATGATCCTACATATTTATCACTTTACAGGGTCAGGTGCTTTGATGGAGTAATTGTGCAGTTTAATGTACTTGAGAGATGTTTTTCCCCAGTGCAGTACTTATTTTATTGATGTAGTCTTATCTGGCAATGTTGTAAATACAAAGTAATTCGGGAATTTATATTTTGCAAAACACCTTGTCGTAACAGCAAGTCATATTTTTAAAATATTGTAAAGATTTGAATCACTAGCACAAGTAATGATATTTGTATTAGAGGAAAAGTAATAGTAAAAGTTTAGGTTGGTAAGATTTGTTGCTGTTTTTAAAAGAAGACTCTTATGCTCTAAAGTATTAAAGTATTTTCTACTTTAATATATTTTAAAATGTAATTTATTCCTGTGATGCAAAACTGAATTTTCAGCATCATTACTCCAGTCTTCAATGTCACATGATCCTTCAGAAAACCTATCTTTATAAAGCGACCTTGGGTGTTGGAAAGGCGCTATATAAATAAAAATTATTATAAAACATGCAATACAACAGTAAAGTCCCTTGTAAGTTGGATCTGCTATTTTTCAGAAATCTATCTCAATAAAATACCAACAAAACACAAAATAAAAGTCCCTTGCAAGTCAAAGCTGCTGTTTTTCAGAGAACTAAATCAATAAATACATCTAAAACCTAGAGATCAAGAGACGTTGTACTACAATAAAACTCAAATAAATTCAAATGTGACAATATGAATCAGACGCGATTAAACATTATTTATTCCACAGATAAAACACACACCAACCCTCACTGTCATCATACCACCACACAAAGTACACCACACCTTATTCACGTGGTTCACACATCACAGCACACATTACGTCATGCCTCAACCAACAGGACACAAGGACTACTCGTATCTCCATAGGGTCACAAACACACTGGAAAACACCCTTCACAGATGGCTAGGATGGTGGGACAGGTGAAATATTAAACAGGTCTTGCATCGAACCATACCATTCTAATATTAAAGAGATGATTAACCCTGCCCTCCTTCACACCTGCTCACACACACGCACACACGTTTTATGAGGACTCTCCATAGACATAATGATTTTATACTTTACAAACTTTCCATTCTATCCCCTAACCCTTACAGAAAACAGTCTGCATTTTTTTACATTTTCAAAAAACAATTTAGAATGATTTATAAGATGTTTTCCTCACGGGAACCGAAAGTTTGTCCCCAGAACATCAAAAAGACCTGGACCATACACACACACACACATTGGGATTCCATGTTTTATGGGTACTCTCCATAGACATTTTTATACTGTACAAACTATATATTCTATCCCTAAACCTACCCATCACAGAAAGCTTCCTGCATTTTCACTTTTTCAAAAAACATAATTTAGTATGATTTCTAAGCGGCTTTCCTCATGGGGACCAAAAATGTCCCCCACAAGGAAATTTTTTTTCCCAGAACATTGGGATTCCCAGGACCACACACATCTCCATGGCGACCTAACACCTAACCAAAGCCATATGATCTGCCATACTACTGAACCAGAAGGTGTTCAACATGCCATAGAAGTTGATGGTTGAAGTGTTGCTGTTTCTGAAATTGTGTGTGACTAAGGCCTGTACAATTTAAGCGGCACAAACTTACTCAGAGGTCATGGTATTGGTATTGGATGATATTCATGCAATTGTACTCAGACCTGCATGGAATTTCAATACATTTCGTACAATTAGTTTATAAAATATGCTAATGTTTGATGCGGTTTTCAGCTACCAGTAAGAACATTAAAATTAACTCTGATTTATTATTAATTTTCATTTACTTATTCTCATTGGAAACTGTCACAATAAATGTGAAAATTGGTGTGATATTTTTAAATGTATTCTGTCACTAAAATGAGAATGAAAATGATTGATTTGTTAGATCTGAGCGCTGTGGCATGGACAATCTCCATCAGTGACTTCACTTTACAGGGTCAGGTGCTTTGATGAAGTAATTGTGCAGTTTAATGTACTTGAGAGATGTTTTTCCCCAGTGCAGTACTTATTTTATTGATGTAGTCTTATCTGGCAATGTTGTAAATACAAAGTAATTCAGGAATTTCTATTTTGCAAAACACCTTGTCCTAACAGCAAGTGATATTTTTTAAATATTGTAAAGATTTGAATCACTAGCACAAGTAATGATATTTGTATTAGAGGAACAGTAATAGTAAAAGTTTAGGTTGGTAAGATTTGCTGCTGTTTTTAAAAGAAGACTCTTATGCTCACCAATGTGGCATTTATATGACCAAACATGCAGTGAAAACGTTAATATTAGGAAATATTATTACAATTAAAAAAATAACTGTTTTCTATTTTAATATATTTTAAAATGTAATTTATTCCTGTGATGCAAAACTGAATTTTCAGCATCATTACTCCAGTTTTCAATGTCACATGATCCTTCAAGAAATCATTCTAATATGCTGATTTGCAGCTAAAAAAAAAACACATTTATTATTATTATCAACATTGAAAACATTGTTATGCTGCTTAATTTTTAAGGAAACCATGATACATTTTTTTCAGGATTCTTTGATGAATAGAAAGTTGAAAACATTATAAATGTCTTTACTGTCACTGTTGATTTTACTTTTATTTAAAAGTACTTATTTTTTAAGTACATTTTTTAATATAAAGAAATTGTAGTTTTGAATAGTAGTGTCAACACACATATTGAATAGTGAAAGGGGGCTCAAACTAAGTCACAAACGTACACAAACTAAGTCACATTCTTCTCATGGTGAGCAAAGCAGAACTTTTGAAAACAGACGCACCTGACCAGATATTCCAGATGACTGTCAGTCCAAACATCACAAACATGCAAACTCATCTCACAATGCATTTTTGTTGACACCGACACGCGCTAAAGCTTACTCAGACTCAGTCCATTTTCTTATTGTCACACATCATTCACTTTAATGCTTAACTTACAGCCTAACAAAACTCTTATACAACAATTTTATAAAAATACAACACCATATCAAGTGAAAATTTAGTTTTATTGCACCCTAGATACACTTAGCACACAGTATGCATACGTGCCTGCTGGGGTGTGTTACTGTTTACAAAGAGCCACGCCAATCATTAGTCTAAAAATACACACAAACCAAATGCAGAAAGAGGAATTTAACCACTTTAGGGATTAAACTCCATCAGTTGTCATAGTGACACTAAATCAAGGGACATGTAGAGATCAAATATGTAAAATGACATTTAATGTGATTTTGTTTTACACCCTGAAGAAATATTCACACACACAGAAATGAACACTTAACCAGTGCCTATGACAATACACAAGGGATTGTATCCAGAAACAAACAATTGTTGTTATAGATACAGTCACTATCGTAGCACTGAAGTTACTGATAAAAGGCCTTCCACACAATAAAAGCCAGATTAGAAAGCACAGATCACATGAAATGATTCAATCTGGCATGACATCTTGATTACATGCTTTCAAGTAAACAATACATAAACATCCAAGTACCAAACTTAGAAACTGTCAAAAAGACAATATTATCTGGTCTTTATCAACTCTATGACTTAGTCAGGTTTCCTGTGGACACGACTCTCATTTACACTTTAAGTGCCGTTTTTGAGTTCATGGTCAAAGAGGCACCGCAAATTGACTGTGAATGACAGCAAATCATTTGCTTTTATAGCTCAAAAATTGTTTTGTATTAGTGGGTGTGATACGAGATGTGTGCTGCCCTTTTGTCGAGGTGCTGAAGCGAGAACCAGGTGAAGAAGCCTTTAGGAAAAGCAGGGCAAGATGTAGTTTGGAAAAGTGCAAAAGTCCTTAAGAAGGGCAAACAAATGGAGAGTTATCTCAGGGTTATAAGCAAGGAAATTAAAATGAAACTTGAAAAGCTTGGGTAGGGTAAGGCCGATTAGTTCCTAGTTACAAAGTATGAGACTTAGTATATATGGTTAGAGCAGTGGGGATTTCTTTAAGACTGCAAGGGAAGCTTGGCTTCCCCTATAATGTTAAAAAATTAATGGTCAAATATGTACAATTGTGTTAACATTTTATTGACTAAAAATGCGTTAGAACACGTTCATCTCGAAGACGAGTTCGCTCAGAATCAGCTTCATATAGCAGGTCGGCTGACTCGGTTTCCTTCTCATACATTCCCGGAGCGTCACAGTGCATTTCCCTGTTGAAGCCTCCATTGACTTCAATGGGGCTGCTTTGAACAGTTTTTTTCAGTGCTTCGAAACTAGACGGTCATTGGATAAATCTGCGATTATGTCCCACCCACGGACGCTCAGCTTCTCTGGGGTGAATGGGGGAGTGGGCGGGGCTGGACTCCGGGCTTCTGCGTGATGATTGGAGGGTCTGTAGAAAGACTGCATCTCCTTTTGATTGACAGCGATTTTGTACTATAAAAAGTCGCTGACGCTGAAGCTATTCGAGCTCTGTCCCATCATGGATTTTGCAAGTGTAGTCGAAAGACAAACTGCTGCAACCAATTTCTTGATATTTGCTTGGTAAAATTGCAAGGCAGTTTTCATCATACATTTTATACAATTATACACCACATTCCTTGTTTCAGTTTAACTTAATTCCCACATTTCCTCCGTCGAGTTTAATAGATTTTTTTTTAGATTGTTTGTTCATTCATTCATTAATACAGCTTCCCCTCTTTGAAAGACCAGCAGCCGCCACTGGGTTAGAGCAAGTTGCAAATGTTCAGGGGAGATGGCAGCTGTAGGGTTGGTTAAGGTTAATGGTCCCATAACTCAGATGGCTGGTTGTGGGGTCTATCAAAGTTCTCTGATCTGTGGTGCAGAAGATGGTTTGAGCTCAACAGGGTAAAGAACCTTCAAAGGGATTGTCTACAGCTCATTCTGTGAAACTCTGCTTCCAAGGATAATGTTGCTATTGGACTCCAAATAAACAGTAGTTGACACAGCATGTCCATGGTCGATTTCAATCAACATTAAGATTTTAGGTTGAAATGTATGTGAAATGTAAGAAAAGTGTGCATATTTTATAGCTATTTTCTTTTAAACATTCCATTACTAATTTATTGTAAAAAGTTCAGTGACATGAATTAAAATTAAGAAATTGAGAAATAAATAATAATATAATTAGCTTTACATAGGACAACAATATGCAAGTGCTATGACCCTTCTCAGTTTAATCCAGGTACATGTAAAAAAAAAATTAAAAAGAGAGAGAAGAGAACAGGAAGTGTTAGTATTACTGGATCAAGTGCTGCCGAAAAAGATGCGTCTTCAGACGTTTCTTGAAAATGGCTACGGACTCAACAGCTCTGGTTAGGCAGATCATTCCACCAGCAGGGAACAGTCAAGGAAAAGGTCAGAGAAAGAGATTTTGTGCCTCTTTGAGATGGCACCACAAGACGACGTTCGCTTGCAGAGCGCAAGTTTCTGGATGGCACATAAGTCTGAAGTAATGAGTTTAGGTAAAAGGGAGCAGAGCCAGTGGTTGTTCTGTAGGCAAACGTCAGTGACTTGAATTTGATGCGAGCGGCAACTGGCAACCAGTGCAATTTTGTGAGGAGAGGAGTGACGTGTGCTCTCTTCGGCTCATTAAAGACCAATCTAGCTGCAGCATTTTGCATCAGTTCCAGAGGTTTGACAGTGCAGGCTGGAAGACCAGCCAGCATTACAATAGCTAAATGCTTTATACAAATATCTCTTTTACTGGATAGAAGGATTCATTGTGTCCAAATGGGTCATTATGGCTTAGCATGTGGATAAGTATTAGTAAGCAATGCCTGGAAAAGTTGTTAAAGGCGATCCACGATCAGAGGACTGGAATGGATAAACCTAAACTTGGCCATGTATCCAGAGCATGGTATTGTCTTTATATTTAGTCAGACCACTTTATCTATACATCAAAACCACAACACAGAGACTCCCCTCACCATGGAAATTCGGAGAAAAAAAAAGTTTGCCACAAAACTTCACCACTTCCTATTTCCATTTTTATGGTCTATTCCTTTGTTAATTTTCTTCACAGTTAATTAAACCTAAACAAATCTGCAATCAAATCACGTGTGCATGATCCCCTCTTGGTAAAAGCACACAACGCAACCCACCACCTATCGTGTGTGTACCATTCTACATTATATCTTATTACCTTGTAAAAGGGTGCTTAGAAGAGAGACTTTCCAATTGTTCTTTGGGGACATTGAGAGAAATTTGGATGAGGTAACTACTATACCTTTGTAGTGGTTACAGAGGGTTTTTTAATGGTCAATGTGGATGTCTAGACAGCACAAATGTATTTACTCTTTACACAAATGTAAAGGTCCTTATTATTATGAAAGAAGAAAGAAAAAGAGGACGTAAAAAAAAAACAGGATGTTGTCATTTTTAACATTCAGTGAAAGCACTGTGTGACTATGTCTGAAGCTCTGCCTGATGACCAACAGAATGGAATGTATGAAAATACAGACATAAGTCATTACACCTAGACGGTATCATTTTCCGGTGTGGTATGCAAATATCCAATTGACTAAAGTTACGACAGCTGCACTGGCAGATATGAAATCAAGTGACTGCGTAGTTTACATAGTTTTCAGAGTTACCCTATATTTGGGCTTCGCTGACCGTGGAGCATGGAGTTCTTTCAAAGCCAATCTATCCAGACGTATCCAGATATAACGGATCAACAGGATTACATGGATACAGCCATATCCTTCTACGTTTTTTGGTGAGATTCGAAACTATGTGTTGCAAATAAAGTCATCATTGAGATTTGAGACAGTGGTGAAATGCAGAAAATGCGTGTTAAGGGCAAGAAGAAGGCTGGCGTGGTAGACTGGCATGGGGGCTAAAAGAATTCCTCTGGGAGAACAATAAGGCTTCTTTATGGAGCAGTAAGGATCCGGGACACTGAATGAGAGAGACGCACATACATACAGAAAGAGTTACGAAAACAAAAGCGACGAAGGAAGAGGGCTCAGACTGGCACAATCCGAACAGTGGCAGTGTGTGGAATGGTGTTGGGGCGGCTGCAAGAGATCGGTTGGGGGTTGAGAGCCTCAAATACATACATTCAAAAGGGCACCAAGGCCATTAGAATCGCCTAGCCAAACCCTAATTAGCTTAACCCTGTACTGAGTCACTCCCAGTCGATAGTAATTCTTATCAATTTGCAAACCCACCACATTCCTCAGATAGAGATGTACTGTAGGAACAAATGTGACCACATACCAACTAATGAAAAAAACACACCAATTTTGTTCTTGGTAAGTGAACAGAAGCAAATTGCATAAATTTGGAATGGTTAAAAATCTGTTTAGCATTAACAAAGGCATGGGAAGAGAGAATGTTTGATATAAATCATATTTGTAAAAGCATAGATGGTTGTTTGGATACTTCCACCTGAGTGATTGTTCCTCTAATGCTTGTACAAACGAGATGTTTGTTTAAGTATCATTGACTGGCTAAGTCTGTGGTTTTCCCGAGAAGGGTTTCCAGTAGAATAAAGTGCTACGTTCAAAATACACATTGACATCGACTGACATTTTTGGGGTCTATTTAGATCAGGGTTGTCCAATCCTGCTCCTGGAGGGTCACTGCCCTGCTGAGTTTAGCTCCAAACCTAATTAAACACAGCTCTTTAAGCTTTTCAGAATAACTAAACTTCCAGACAGGTATGTTCGGGCGGATTGGAACTATACTCTGAGACGTTGGTCCACCAGGAGGATTGGACACCCCTGAACTACAAAAAAATGTATTATTGGGTTCTAGTGCTCATGCAACTTAAAGGGTTAGTTCACCCAAAAATGAAAATTCTGTCAGTAATTACTCACCCTCATCTTGTTCCAACCCCGTAAGACTTTAGTTCATCTTCGGAAAACAAATTAAGATATTTTTGAGTAAATCTGAGAGCTAGATCACTCCTCCACTATTTTCACCCATTTTTGGGTGAACTAATGCTTTAATCTCTGAAGAATCTTAATGCAACCTTATCAGGCATCATTCTAGAATTTCTTACAAAATGAGTGAAAAAGTTAGTGGTTCTTCAGAAACAAAAATGATGCTAGCTTACAATAAGCTACGCCGCATTACCTCACCTATTTCATAAGTTAATAAT
The DNA here is from genome assembly GCA_026230005.1 of Gila orcuttii. Classification (NCBI taxonomy): domain Eukaryota; kingdom Metazoa; phylum Chordata; class Actinopteri; order Cypriniformes; family Leuciscidae; genus Gila; species Gila orcuttii. The sequence goes on from JAPDVR010000025.1 coordinate 10,899,815, forward strand.
TAACCGTTATCCAATGGGTGCCAGGATACACAGTTGGACGGACTGATCTTGATAAGAGGCAGTAACTGATGGACTATTCCAAGCTGTCGAAAACATCAGCCATGTGAAGTGTCACTGATTTGGGGCAGATGTAAAACATTTGGCTTGTTTTATTCAGAGCAACACTTATGTAAATTTGCAGGCAGAAGTCCCTCGACAGCCTGTCCAATTCCCAAAACATCTCTCTCTAAACACACTGGTTGTATAAATTAATATTAGCTGATTCTCCAGCAAAATCTGATGCTCAGGTTTTAATTCAAGTACAGTTGAATGAAGCAATGATGTGAGATTGTCAAAGGTGAAGCATGGGAAAGTCTTGTGATACAAGTAGAAGAGGCAGGCATCTTGTTCAACAAGCTTACACATATGTAAATGACTAAACAAAAGTACATGTTAATGCAAATGCCCTGAACAAGCTTGGTTGTATTATTTCACTTTTGGGTATACAATAAAACCAATAATTACAACTCGCCTCTTGCACTTAAAAATAGAAAAACTTTCGTTTACAATGGGATACTTACAATGGAAGTGAATGGGGGGAAATTATTAAGGATTGCAAAGCAGAAATGTGAAGTTTGTGAAATTGTGAAACTGTAAGCCATCTTGTAACTATACTATTGTAACAGTAAGTATTTTTTTTACAAATCGGCCCCACTATCGGTCTCACTATAACCCAAATTTATATTTTTTTAAAGAAAAGAAGGGACAAGCAGAATTTTTTTTTTTTGGCAATCATCATAAAGCAACAAATGCCGTGCGTTGATTGAACTTAATGTACACAACCCAGAATATCCCTTTAAGATTTCGAATTCTTTATTTGAAGCCATTCAAATCAATGCCTCTTTCCCCTCTAAAGCGTCACTCTACAGTTGTTGCAGGATCTGCTTTTTAAACGCTTATCTTTGCTCAAAAAATACACTAGTCCAAAGTCGAAACCAATCCCAGACCTGTGGATCTTGAATTTTAAGTGGTAGGCGGGGACGAGACCCGTCTACTCTCACCATAAACAGGGATGTTGTTGGTTGGTAAGCTGCATCACCCATAGAACTGGTGAAACCTGCTGGGGCAGATACTGGGAGCATTTTCTCACTCTCTTTTCTCTTTTCCTTAATTCCTTTCCTTGTTTACCAAGCCAAATTTAACATCAACGGTCAGCTTTATTATCCTGGATTTGGTAGAAACAGTATAAGAAAGATTAGATGTCTGGGCAAGGGTGGGTATAGTCAAGCAAAGGTTGCTGTGACTATTCGGCATTATCTGTTCAAATACCATTCAATTCTCATCTGATGTCCACTTGTAAAAGAAGGCCATACATCTACATAATTTTTTTCAGGTCCCTCCCTTCAAACAACGTATCATTTGCAGGTCTGCACACATGAGCTTGTCCTATCATACAGAGTTCACTGGCACTTCTTTTCCAATTTTGAGATTATTTGTGTGTTAATGAATGAAGTCATGTCTGTAAGGATGTCAAAATTGTGGGACTTTGGTAAAAAGTCCGATGTTTGTTTGTTTTTAAAGTCTAAAACAATACCACTGTTTTTTTTATTAATATTTAACTTTTTATACACAAATGAGTTTAATCGCATATTTGCTTTTGCTATGAAATTGATATCAAAAATTTTAACATTTTAAGTGTAGTTGCTACCAATGACTACTGAAAATGTGGTAGTAACACGGACACACCCCTGCATGCCTGTAGTTTAATACTTAACCTCACCAAATATTCCCCAAGCAGACAAAAAAGGGTCTGCCTTTACGTTAAAAGAGGAATATCTCAGCTTCCTGTTCTCTTCAACAAACAATTATATAATCCAGTTATGTATCTCATGAGATAAGGTGACCTAAAATCAATAATTATATCATGAAAAAAGCATTTGTAATGTTAAGAGGACTGGTGTGGGGAAATGCACATCATACAGAACCAATGACCTAAAACACAGTTTTCCAACATTGATGTGTCATTTCTCCTTCCGTACCTCTTTTGAAGAGTTCAACAGATTGAACAAATGAGGATCATCTCTACTGGCTGAACCTGTTAGAAACTTCATCGGCACTTTGAAAACAATGAAGTCATAGAAGTAGAACCTACACAAGAATGATACCACCTGATTGTTATAAAATGTATAAACTTCACTGGTCAAACTTGTTTTAGCTAGTATCTTAGTATTTTTAAGAAGCTTTGTTTTAACACATAGTTCAGATTTGAACTTTCAAGCTGTGAGATCTGTCAGTTGCAATAGAAGATCAACATATAGATGGAGAAACTGGTTATTCAGATGCTTATTCAAAATATTACATTCAATTTACAATATCAATATTACATGTACATTTTCCAGCAAATCAACATTAAAATGTGTAAATTGGTTCAGCTGAATTTCCATGGTGTCAGCTTTGGAACAATACACCCTTTTTCTTTGTGAAGCCACAATTCGGACAGGGTTTATATGAATCACACTGATTCAGTTCACACAATGATTCTCTATGCATTGTATTAAGCAGTTCAATTAATCTGCATGAGACTAAACCATGTGTGCGGCTCATTGGAGACTCGGAGTGAACTTTGACACAGTCAAGCAATCGTACGTTAGCTTCCTTTCTGGATACATTTTAAGTTTAAGCACTGATTTCCCTCTTTTACATCAACTGACAAAGTTACGGAAAATAGTTATTTGGTTTTCGGGAAGCATAAACCAACCAATAGTCATATAGTATGTTTTGCTACATTAGCCATTGAGAGATTCCGGGTCCCAGGGATCCACTCAGAACCAAGGCAACAGGTGTCTCCTGGTGACGCCAGGCTTATGACTCTTGTACCCAGCATGCTCCTCTCCTGGGGCCCGTCCGGTAACTTGATGCAATTAATGAGCAAGCAAACCTTCATTACTTTAGGGACCGATGGTGGCCGAACCATCTGTATATAATCTATCAGTGACCTACGTTATAAATTTATCAGTAAGAACTTCTGAGCATGTCCTATGATTGGACCATTGGCTCCCAAATGTCTTGTGCTCCCAAGGTGCAATTCACCAGTCTGACACAGTCTCCTTGGGGAAAGAGAATGGAGGGTTACAAAGTGAAGTGGTTTGATGACACTGGAGGAACTAAGTACTGATGCCGGCCCTGTCGGCATAGCAGCCCTTATATAGCACAAACTACACTGCTCCAATATGAGGTCCAATCACAAACACGAGACTTTGTGAAAGGAATTTCAGGGAATTTCACTGTATTGAGCATTTACAACCAAGATGGCCCTTGTTAAAGGTTGGCATGCTGCTTTGTAGCTGAAGCCATGGAAAACAAAAAGGCTATTGAAGGAGAAATGAGATTCATATCCTCAGAAAGGAAACATTCCAGAGATTCATGCCTCTGCCTTGTACGTTACTCTCAAAAAAAATCAGCAGGCATCTAACCCGGTTCACTCCGACCAAATGTTTCAATTGGACTAGAACAGCTGTAAAAATGAGTGGAATGTAATTTATTGTATCAGTCTATTTAAAATTAAATAGAAAATATAGGGGAAAAGAGCATGTGCATTTGCATTTTACAACCTTTGTCATCATCTTACACTTAAAATATAATATAATCCAATATAAATTATTTAGTCCTGTAAAGCGGAGTATCTCTGTAATAGAAAACAAAAGTAAACCTTAAGCCTTAAAACAGCCATTAATCCAATTTTCAGTCATAAATATAAATGCGCATGTGTCAGAGCATTTGGGAGTGTGACACCACCACTATGTGCCACAAAAAAAAACGGTGCTAAATAAATTTGCTAAAGAAGACTTTGTCCTTTCACCTGTGTACAGAGTTATGAGCTGAATTAAAGCGATACAATGCTTTACAATGACCATTATGATTTTACCATTTTAGTTACAAGGTTACTCGCAGCCAAAAGTCCAGTTATTTCATAAAGGACAATCATAATATAAATCTAACAACTATTTCATGCATCACTTTATTCATCCTTTTATCTCAAGAAGTGGAACCGCCTAGTACCATTTTGTCATTACATCACTGGCAACACAAACACACCCATAACAGGTCATTGCCTTGTCGTACCCTCACTAGATATGAGCAAATGGACAACAGGCCCCGCACCTAGTCAACAGGACAGCTCGCTTCATGAGTAATCAATAAGCAAGAGAAACAGGTGATCCCCCCAGTTTTCGGTACTCGACTAAGGCCTTTGATTTTGCTCTTGCAATGTCATAACCATTAATACTACGAATACGTCCAAGTTTTGAAAAATGTATAGCAGGTCTTGCCAGTTTTTCAGAATTAAATAGGAATATGTGACTAATATCATGAGTCACTCTTGAGTCTCACTTTTAGTGGAACAAACACCAAGCAATGGGCTCAAGATCTCAAGGAGGGGCTTGTTTGAAAACAGGGCATAATAAATATGATTATAAGGATGATAAAACTTTACTGAACTTTTGTAGATCGCACTGGTTTACTGCTGTCTTCAGTTTGATAATGTGACTCAAATGTGAGGCGGAAATGTATAGGAATCTCATAAGTTCCATTAAGAAATCCAGGGCTCAACAGTGCAAGCATTTCACTCGCATTTGTGACTAAAAAAACATGTGTAGTAGACAAACTGTAAAATATATTTAGAAGCACATATGTGAATTAAAAAAGTCCCCGCTCATCAATATTCAGTTTTATGAAATTTTAAGTCAGAAAGGTCCGGTTTCATAGAAAGGGCTTAGATTAAGCCAGAATTAGGCCTTAGTTCAATTAGAACATTTAAGTAGCTTTTATAAACGTGCCTTAGAAAAAATATTACTGGTGTGCATCTTGAGATAAAACAATGGCACTGAAATCAGGGGAAAGGTCTTAAATATCTTAACGAACGTATTGATTACCATTTTAAGAGGTCTTAAATTTGGGGGTGGAAAACCAATTGTCGGGTACAGGCTAATATGATTATTAAAGTTCAAAAGGCTATGATTTCATTAAATAAATGTGAGTGCTGCATGTTCAAAGTCAAAACATAGAGAATATATACACAACCATGCAAAAGTTTGTGGTCAAACGTGATTTATTTTATGTTTTTGAAAAGAGTTACTTATACTCACCAAGCATGAATTTATTTGATCAAAAATGACAGTAAATTATATTACAGTAAAACGGTAATATTGTGAAATATTATTACAATTTAAAATAAATGTTTTCTCAAAATCATATGATGAATAGAAAGTTTTAAAGAACTGCATTTATTTGTAATAGTAATCTCTTGTAAAATTATAAATGTCTTTACTGTCACTTTTGATATATTTAATGTGTACCTAACAAAAAAACTAAAAAACAACCCCTAAAATAACCCCAAACTTTTGAGCAATAGCGTATATATCAGATACCAAATGTCTGTATACCTTTAGAGAAAAAATTGCATTTATTTTTTTATATTTTGCAATGAAATAATCAAAAATAAAAACAACTGGGACTGAAAGAAAAATACTCGATAGCCACTGGTAGCTCGATATAATGGGGATTTTGCATTTAAATTTGTACGCCATACTCCGTTATCAGATATCAGAGATCTAATAAAAATTGCAAATCACCTGAGATAATCCCATCAGACACACTCCCTTTTGCTCTTGGGAGAAAATTGATTTTGATATTTTGCATTGAAAAAAAAAAAAAACCTGTGACACAATAACACAAACAAATACTTCACAACCATTGGTAACTCAATAACCTTTAGCTGATTTTTTAGATGAATCTCCTTAACTTCCTTGGAGTCTGAAATCACTATGGCTCATTAAAAATGTAAGAGGTTAAATTCAGCATCAAATGTGGGCAATGTGCAATGTGTCAGAAGGGCTCAAATCCACGCAGTCCTCACAAATACACACACTTGTTCAATATATCACATACAAACACACTCCTGCTTTACAACAAACATGCTAAATGATTGCAGCAATGAGGGCTTAGCAATAATCAATGACGTCATCTGTTCTTCAAAGAATTTGGTTCGGAAATATGTTGGAATTACAAACCAGAGTTCCTAGACTATGAAAAAAAATTATTTGCATGACGTTTCTGGTTGTTGGAGATTACTAGATAAAGATTTTAAAAATATCTTAGAGATTGATAGCAAACAAAGCTGTTTTTTTATCTTAGCAGAACTAGAACATTATCCCCCGGTTTAACAGACAAGGCTTAAGCCTATAGTCCCAGTCTAAAATGCATGTTTGAGCTGTTTTAACTGAAAGCAACAAATCATTATTTTGTCTCAAGATGACCACCACCAGTAATGCTTTTTTCTAAGACACATTTATAAAAGCTGCTTAAATATTCCTAATTGAACTAAGGCCTAATCTAAACTCTGTCTGTGAAACCAGGCCTAAATATTCACTACAAGACGTGCCATGAACAACCGGACATAAAGTGAAGCAATTACTATAAAATGTTTGATAACATTAGCGGTCAAACAAAAATTTCAATGCATGCTTTTTTTCACTGTATGCATTTTCTAACCAATCACAACAATGTACAATGCAACTTTTAACACTGTGCATGTACAGTTGAAATGGTCCAAGATGCCAGAAAATAAGTGAAGCTCGATTTAATTTAGAAATGCAAGTAGAAAAGTGTAAATTGACCATTAATTACAATGATACTTCATGTGAACCCTCTCAAATGCTGACAGTACTCTTTGAAACCTAAAGTGGCGTGGACATTTTCCTCCTCAGCTATTGTGTTGTGGGTCATGTCTGAGTAGACAAGACAGACCGGTTTGTTTGTCACACACACTCGTTTACACCTCTTCCATTCTGAAATATCCACCCTTCTTCTTCACTTGAGCTTTTAGTCAATACCTCATATCAATATTTTTATTACAGGCATAGTGCCAATAAAAGATTGGCAATACCTAACAGTTTTTCATATGACAAGATATGAAAATGAGACTAATATTACATAAACCTGGAACTGGATCTGTGATACTACCTGGTCCCACCACCACCCACCCCCACTTGTTCCTTAGGGATTGACATGAGAAAGGCAAGCAGAGACAGTAGACTTGTTTATCTAATAAAAGCCCTCAATGGAATATCCAACCTGCTGACACGACGCACAAATATCACGACTATGATAATCGGGACGGCTTCTTATCCAATGGGTTTAAAACATTTTATATTCGCGCAATTTAAAAAAGAAATCGTTACCTTAAATTTGCTGCACAGGTTAAAAAAATGGATATGTTGATTATTTTATGCACTGACGTTAATTGCGTCATAACGTGTTCCTTACATAACGGTGTGCCATGCGATTTGTTCTAAAATGTACATAAATATATGTAGCAAATATAGTACTTTTAATAGTTTTTTTTTCGACTAAAACATTAATAATAATGTTTTGTAATATTATGAGATGTAAATCTATTTCCAGTAGCCTAGGCCTATATGTTTTATTACTCGGTTCAGTGAGTAGATGACTCGAGAACTCTGATTCAGTTCGAATCGTGAACGAACTTTTTCCACAGATTCATTGAAAATATCCGACTCAAAAAAAAGTTTCTCGAATCTGACATCACTATAAAAAAAATCTTAACGAACCAAATTTTCTTAAGTCAATTTTCTGGCATGCTTGTGTGAAGTTCCTGAACTAAAGCGTGACATCTTAAAATGTGACTTAGTTGAGTTTAACTTCCTCAAAATAATGCTTGAGACTATTTGAGTGACTTTCTGTTGCTACTTCGGGACTTACCTCAGTATCTTTATCTGTGCTGTCTCTGTCGAGTTCACCGATGTAGTACTGCTCCATCCACCTTCGGGCGTTCTCCGAGTGCCGGTGTGGGGGTCCGTCGATCTCCCGGCTGATGTCCTTGCCGGACCGGCGGAGAATGAGCGCCTCTCCGCCCGGGTGCATTCGGAGGAACCCTGTCACATCGTACACGCGCGTCCCTAACAACACCCAGCACGAATCCTTAGTGCAATGTTTGGCTACCTCCTTTTCAGAAAAAAAGCGAGGGGACACCGAAGGTGACATTTTTTTATTCATTGAGGGGTGTCCACAAGAGGATAGAGAAAGGTAGGCACACAGGTGGGACCCCCACTGACTTTGTCCAGCGATTGTGCTTCTTCAACTACTGACTTTCAACTTCGAGCCTGAGCAGAGTTCATAGCCGGCCTGCTCATTAAGCATCTCATGAATAATTCATGACGCAGTCACATGCTGATCTAAGCACCTGTCGCGCGCCCTGCAAAGTGTGGCAAACGTTGTAAATTACTGTGTTTGAGTCGTTTTTTTTCTAGTGCATTTTTCACAATAAATGTTTCTTTTATTGTTGTTGTTGTTTTATTTTTTTCTAAATTACATTTATGTCAAAAGCTGACTAATGTGAACAATCGAAACTCTCCAACACTTGCACATTGTACTCCTCCTTGTGGGGGTTGTTGGTGTCAGAACACTGCCGTTCTGTTTGCACATAGGGCGCAACTTTAGATAGGCTATCGATAATGTTTTAGGGCACTGTGTGACGTGACCTGAACAGTGAGACATTTTTTAGGTTTTTATTTAACTTGAGCTGACACAAAAAAAAAAAAAAAACGCGCTACTGTTTGCCCATCCGGGTCATCTGGCTGTCAGATAGTTAAACCAGCTAAGACCAGCTATTTTTTCTTCTTCTAATTTTCTGTAATTTTACCAATAACAATATAGAATGAAATTTGGTCTTTTAAATATGATTGTTTATTTGTACTGGCATCCACCAGCCACTTTCAATGGCGTTGTGACGCCACGCGCACACATCAGTTGAACAAACAGAATTAAATGATCACAGACATTAACTAAATATGAAATTAAAAACGAACATGCACACATACAAACAGTGATTTATTAACGAAAGCCAATCTGGTCACACTGTTCTACTCTAATCTGTCATAACCTAGTTTTTTGCCATTAGTGCCAAACAAAACTTAAACATTTAAATAATAATGATAAAATTATTATTAATAAAGGGGTTTTCCCATTATACTATTTCACCTCTTCAGTTTTTGGGCCCAGCTTAAGTTTCATTGTAGGGAATTACAGTTTCGTCTCAGGGTGGCAGTATTGCAAAGTAAATAAATAGGTTTCACAAACATGCTCAATTTCTTTTTTTTCCCAGAAAGGATATAGTAGGCTAAATTTCAATTACATACTATTATGTAAATCATTGTCTAAAGACTTATATCGTTTCTAAAATTGCCCTAATTATAAATAAAATTATAATATGCTTATATTTGGAATGAAAAGTTCTTCATGAATTACACATTTGACATGCGGAGTAACTAAGGTAGAGAGATGTCAGGGTGATAGTCAATGTCATGTAGGGTGACAGCATAATGGGTGGAGCAAGAAAACAGGAAGGACATTTAGTGGCTTTTGAAATTTGCACTGGTGGTTACTAAGAGATTTATTGCAGCTCAATATTTTATGCACTGAACCATACAAATGTGCATGTGAGGAGATTAAGAGAAAAGGAAAGTTCAGATAACTTTATTCCATTTTGTTTGATCAAATAATGTACAAAAAGAATGCCTATATTGCTTTTCCAAACAATTATTAGTTTTTCTAGTGAATTTATTTTAGATTACAGTAGGGTTGGAAATATTATCATGATCAGTTCTGAATAATTCAACAATACCTTTCAGTCACACACTGTAAAAAATGTTTTTATGGCAAAGTAAATAAAACAGTAAAATCATGTATCATTGCTAAGAATAATTTTGTAAAAATGAAACCTTTAGAATATTAAGTAAATCCTAATTATATACTCAATTTTTACTTGTAAATATTATACATCCAACAGACAAGTAAATTTGACTTCTGACTCTCTGGCATATTTACACGCATTAATTAAGTAGCTACTTGAAGCAAATTTTTAAAAAATCAAGTAAAATTTACGTAATTGAATAAAGGAATCTGCGCATCCGCGGAAAGAAGAAAACCCGCGATCATTGAGGGATTTGGATTTCCTATCTCTACTCCTCCATCTGCTCTCAGGTAAGCAACGGTTAAAAACTGCAGTATATTACGGATTTTTAGATGTAATTTATTCTGTAAATGTAAATACGATCAACCATTGTGTTTTCATCACTTAATTCTATACATTTGAAAAGTTTAATGTTCTTAATGACAAGTTAGCTTCGTTAGCTTTCGCCGCGTTAGCCATAGGCCTATTTTTTCCTCAGTTTTAAACTTTACGTTTTACACAAGTAAATTACGCCTAAAAAACATAAATATGTTACTTAAATCATGATCTTTTCGTTTAATATTTGTTATTTTGTGTGCAATTTTCTTTATAGATGACAAATATCGTGGCTACGAATTAACAATAGGCCTAACGGTGTGTTCACACCGAACGCGAATTTAATTATTTGCGCGAGTAGATTACATACAAAGACGCGAATAGACGCATCATTCGCGCCGGGCATTGCGAATTGGGCGACGCGTTTGCCGCGAACGTCTTCCGCGCAAGTTGAAAAATTTGAACTCGAGCGAATGTTCAAGCGTCTGCGATAGACGCGTATTTGACGCTCTATTCGCGTTTGGTATGTACACCATAAAAGTGAGCAGGTTTTCGTTCCCTCATCGTGCACAATACAATTCATTCCCTCATTCATTTACTAAATCGTGCATACTATCTATTAAATGATCCCTACTTTTACTAAAAGTGACCACGTTGTAAATAACAATAATTAGTTGCCTTATTTAAATCAAGACCAGTGAAAAATTAGTAACTTAGGCATAAGTTACTCTCAAATTCCTAATTCGTAGCCATGATAAATAAATGTATCTGCATGCTGTGTGCATTAATGTGAAGAAATGGCTAGGAGAGTAAGCTCATGCAGGATGTTTTTAATGTTTTTGATATGATTTGGCATGAGTGAAATGAATAATGTGAATGCAAATTGATTAACTTTTAATTTAAAAGTATTTGCTGTTTACTGATTATTGTTTATTTTTTCTCTTTTCTTAATTTCAGGATATTTCTCAAATGCATTCAGTCCTTTGTGCCTTCGTTGCTGTAAACCGGTTGAGAGGGACAAAGAGAGAGACCGAACAAGCTGAATTGTGTGTCCAAAGTGATCTTTTCTGTAGATGCTTATTTCTTAATAAATTACTCTAAACTGCACATTGTCACTGTTATTTTGTCACATTATAAAGTAACATTTAATTTAAAATAATTACCAGCACTGCATAAAACAAGTAAAATGTATTTACAATATCAAATGGTTTTACTTAATTATGTTAATTACATCAGATTTGTAAGTAAAAATTACTCCATATAATTTAACAGGCCAAGTTATATGTACTTTTAAATTTTTTAAACTTTTTGTTAATTCTACTCGGCTTAGTTAAGTAGGTTTACTTAATTTCCATAAATGTGAAATTTACTTGAAAAAAATATCAGTGCAAAAACTTGGCTTATAAAAATTGAGTAAATTCTACTTATTGTTTTTCTCAGTGCATTTGATGGTTGCAGATCTACCAAGTTTGAATAGGCTACTTGAAAGTTGCTTCTGGTTTTTGTGTGACCTGCTACATCTTGCAAAGCAAGGCCTGTCTTGAGGTTTTTGGTTTTCTTGAGACAACTGACAGCTAAACAAGGCAGCGAAGCTGTGGTTGTCAAACGTATGCCAGCACATGTGGTGGGAGTTTGTGATGATGACATTTTAGATAATTAACTGAGTTTTAATTCTAATAAAAACAGTTTCTAAGACATTTTCAGTGGTGGATGCTGATGTACTGTATGTAATGGTATGATTCACTGAAGAAGGCTGATTGCCGAACCATTTGATCTTGATCTATATGTACTTTGTTTCATAATAATAAAAAAAAATGAATACTTCATTAAGAAGACACAAGAAAGTGCGGATCTTTCGTTCTTTATTTCAATGTTTGATGTTAAGAAATTTATTCAGGAAATCCACATTACACATTTCGAGTTTGTTGCCATATAAGAATTGATTTTAAGGTCATTTTAATGGTTTTAAAAGTACTAAATGCACTAATACTAATACATTTCTGACTGTCATTCAAAATGTGATCAAATTTTCAAGTTATTTATTTATTTATTAAACGAATCACACTTTTTGTTTTTGTTATGCATTCTTTTTTAAAGTGTTCATACTCTGACATATGAAGCACTGCATTTTATGTATGAAAGATGCTACATAGACTGCCAAGATGAATGCCATTTATTCATGAACCTTGTAATACTTTTCATGTTTTATAATACCACAAATAAACAAACACATAATCAATGACCCACTGTCATTCTATAGCAGCCTCATTGTCAGTAAAGCATGAGCTACTTTAATTTATGTTTTTGGGCTACACAAAGCTTCTCTCCCAGGAGCACGTCGCCCAATTCACAACACCCTTTGTTCTTAGAATGGTTCTTTGTTCCCTCCTACGAGATTCTAAATTTACCCACCAGAGACAAAAGGTAGCGTGATAATTAACTGCATGTCACCACTGCTGAGGACCTGAAACGCGAGACACCCTCTGCCCATTGTTGTGTCCAGTTCAGGGCAGTGGCGGAGTGACATCACTTGGTGATGTCAGGTTCTGAAGGGCGGAACTGGACCGCCAGGGCCCCTGTGATTGGTCACATCTTGTGGCACCTGGGAAGACAAGAGGTATAAAAGTTCTACGCTCAGTCAAAGCAAGCAAAATTTTAAGCATAATTCTGCAGCATCCTTAGGACGACCTGATCTGAGTTGGTTACCATGGCAACTGTTGTACCGGTGAGTACTTGGAGAACAAGAATGCTTTTTTCTAGTTTAGATGAGTTGATTATTCACTAAAATAACAGATGGTCCAGATAGAAGAAACAATCTCTTAGAGAAATTTAGGGCTCATGTTGCACACCAAAAAGTATTTGTTTTATTTTATTTATAATTTTAAAATATGTTTATTTTATTTTATTTATTTACCAATTTTTATATTGTTATGGTGATATTTAAACAGTAGATTTTCATTTTAGACACATTTATGACTTACATGTTCAGCTTTTTTGTTGTGAAGAGGGTTAGAAGAGGTTGAGAATAAAAATTAAAAATAGATTGCTATTTAATACAATAGTGTCTGTGGTGGTGATACCAGTGAAATAAAAGACATGCATTGGATCACTTAACTTATTCTCAGTTCGGTTAGTTTGAGTTTTCTTTGTTCTTGACTGGGTCATGTTCTGTCAGCACTATTGGTGTGGATGTATCATGTCGGTCCTCTGGGCCGATCAGGTGTCAAGTAAAAGAATCTGTGTGTCTTCAAGTTTATTGTATAGAGTCTATGTGTGTGTGTGGGGGCTTTGGTTTCTTAGGATGTAGTTAATTAATCGTGTCCTTGGTGTTAAGCCAGTACCTTGTCGAATGATTTTCTTATCAACTGGTTAATTCATAGAAAAGGTCTCCAAGTCCCAATTTCATGCAACATAATTCTATATGTTTGTTCTTTCAGTGTGCATCCTGTTATGGCAGCAGCAGCGTTCAGCTCTTTGGGAGGGGGGCTGGTGGCGATTACATGTCCCTTTTCAGTTACAGAGGGCCAAGAGGGGCCCCTCGCCCAAGTCTGGCCTGCCACGCTCCGAAGATGACGCTGCGTCAGATTTGTCGCATGTTGCGTATAATGCGGCAGCTGCGCAATAAAGAAGCAGCGGCCGCTGCTGCAGCAGCCAGGTGAGTCTTACATTCACAAACACTCTTCATGTAGTTCCAAACATGACCTTCTTTCATCTGTGATCACACACAAAAAAAGTTGTTTTGCAGAAAATTTAAAGTGAATGGTGACTCCAATTGTTAATATATAGATAAATAAATATAGTAGAAATATTTATAAATACAATAATGTAATTGTTTTGCATTTGGAACTGATGATTAAAGATTTTTTATTTGTGGGTGAACAATACAAATGTTAAGTATAATTTAATTTAGTATATAATTGCTTATATATGTATATATATATATATATATATATATATATATATATATATATATATATATATATATATATATATATATATCCTAGCTATATATATATAATTGAACTGCTTGAATTGAACTAATTAGTAATTATTAAATATATTCAATTTTTAATTAATTTTAACTTAATTAATTTGCTGTATAATTTGCCAGTTACTTTGTTAATTTTTAATTCACCTGTGAAATTAGTTCCAAATGAAGCCACTGCAGTTAACAGTTGTGCGTTTCTGAGCAATGCAATGCAAGGGAACGAATTGTTCTTTGTCTGTGAAAGAATCGACTAATTGTATGATTCAGATACGCCATGGACTCCTGTTACAGCCTGTTACAATGTAAACTCATCCGTGATGGTCCTCGAGGGTCACTGAGTGAGGGTCACTTCCAAGTTGGGTGATGTGAAGTACGGTACTTGCAGTGCATGCAAGTTTTGTGGTCCCAGGTCCATCGTCTCCAGAGCCAGGCCAGATTGCTCTCCAGATCCACTGTCACAACGCCAGATTCTCCAGTTATCACTGTCACAACACTAGATTCTCCAGCCATCACGGCCACCACGCCAGATTCTCCAGCCGTCACTGTCGCAACGCCAGATTCTTCAGCCGTCACTGCCGCAACGCCAGATTCTCCAGCCGTCACTGCCGCAACGCCAGATTCTCAAGCCGTCACTGCCGCCGCGCCAGATTCTCCAGCCGTCACTGTCGCAACGCCAGATTCTCCAGCCGTCACTGCTGCAACGCCAGATTCTCCAGCCGTCACTGTCGCAACGCCAGATTCTCCAGCCGTCACTGCCGCCGCGCCAGATTCTCCAGCCGTCACTGTCGCAACGCCAGATTCTCCAGCCGTCACTGCCGCAACGCCAGATTCTCCAGCCGTCACTGCCGCAACGCCAGATTCTCCAGCCGTCACTGCCGCAACGCCAGATTCTCCAGCTGTCACTGTCGCAACGCCAGATTCTCCAGCCGTCACTGTCGCAACGCCAGATTCTCCAGCCGTCACTGTCGCAACGCCAGATTCTCCAGCAGTCACTGTCGCAACCCCAGATTCTTGCAGCGCTTGCAAGTTTCGTGGTCCCAGGTCCATCATCTCCAGAGCCAGGCCAGATTCTTCAGCCGTCACTGTCGCAACGCCAGATTCTCCAGCCGTCACGGCCGCCACGCCAGATTCTTCAGCCGCCACCTGTCGCAACGCCAGATTCTTCAGCCATCACGGCCACCACGCCAGATTCTCCAGCCGTCACTGTCGCAACGCCAGATTCTTCAGCCGTCACTGCCGCAACGCCAGATTCTCCAGCCGTCACTGCCGCAACGCCAGATTCTCAAGCCGTCACTGCCGCCGCGCCAGATTCTCCAGCCGTCACTGTCGCAACGCCAGATTCTCCAGCCGTCACTGCTGCAACGCCAGATTCTCCAGCCGTCACTGCCGCAACGCCAGATTCTCCAGCCGTCACTGCCGCCGCGCCAGATTCTCAAGCCGTCACTGTCGCAACGCCCGATTCTCCAGCCGTCACTGCCGCAACGCCAGATTCTCCAGCCGTCACTGCCGCAACGCCAGATTCTCCAGCCGTCACTGCCGCAACGCCAGATTCTCCAGCCGTCACTGTCGCAACGCCAGATTCTCCAGCCGTCACTGTCGCAACGCCAGATTCTCCAGCAGTCACTGTCGCAACCCCAGATTCTTGCAGCGCTTGCATGTTTCGTGGTCCCAGGTCCATCATCTCCAGAGCCAGGCCAGATTCTTCAGCCGTCACTGTCGCAACGCCAGATTCTCCAGCCGTCACGGCCGCCACGCCAGATTCTTCAGCCGCCACCTGTCGCGACGCCAGATTCTCCAGCCGTCACGGCCGCCACGCCAGATTCTTCAGCCGTCACTGCTGCTACGCCAGATTTTCCAGCCGTCACGGCCGCAACTGCCAGATTTGTGCCTAACCTAACCCTAACCCACACTTGGCGGCGGTGTCCACTCCAGCTCCTCCCGAGGCAATAGAACCTCCAGAGGCAGCAGTGTCCGCTTGTGAACTCTCTTTTTGCCCTGACATGACCCCGGAGGTCATCCCCAAACTTCCTGTCTACCCTGACACAATGACGGAGGTCGCCCCTGAACTCGCTGCCTACCCTGACACGGCCATGAAGGCCGTCTGTGAACTCTCTGCCTGCTCTGTATTGGCAAAGGAGGCCTTTTCTGAATCCTGTGTATTCCCTGTAATTGCCAAAGAGACGTTTCTGACCTCTTTGTGCTCTCTGTTACAGTCCCGCCTGCTCCACCTTGGTGGGCTTCTGCCCTGCTGTGGTGGATTCTATCCCTGCCGGATCTGCTGTGGTGGTCTCCAGTTCCACCTGATCTACTGTGGTGGTTATTAGTCCCATCTGCTCGGCTGTGGTGGTCATCTGCTCAGCCATGGTGCTTTCCAGCTCCGCTGAAATGGTCTTCAGTCCCGTCAGCTCCGCCCCGGCCACCTGACCTGCCGGTTCCGCACCGGTCACATACCGTTCCTGCTCCGCCCTGACTCTCCCTGTTCCACCTCTGCTCCACCTTCCTCCTGGACATTTTGTTATCTGTTTGTTGAGGAGCTTCTGGAATCCACTCTTTAAATGGGGGGTTCTGTCATGATTCCTGTCTTATGTGGACTTTTATGTTATTTCCTGTTTTGTGCCATGTTTTGTAGTCCTTTGTAGTTTTTCTTGTTGATTAGTTCTTTGATTATTCCCAGGAGTGTTTTATTTGCCAGACACCTCTTGTGTATATATACCCTAGTGTTTCTCTTATTCCTTGTCTTGTGTTGTCCTCTGTGGATGTGTCGTGCATATTTGTTTCAGTTTCTGGATTTTCCTGTGTTTGTATTATTTTGTTCTTTGCCCGGTTTCTTGTTATTCTCTGCCTGGATTTACTTAAATTTTTTTGTTTAATAAATATTAAACTGCATCTGGATCCAACACCCTGTCCTTACTGAAACAGTCACGTTAGAGTTCCTGAATGAATCTGTGTTTTGTACGAATTAAAGGCGCATCCGAAATCGCATACTCACTTGAGTAGGTATTTTAAAATAAGTAATTATTCACGACTGCTAAAAAGTATGTTCTATATAGTATAATATAGATCCGCACATAATCCGTCATGTTGTTACTGTCAGCTGACCTACTCAGCATCAGTTGTGTCGCTTCACTGCCATTTACACATCCTCTCCCGTGGCCTCATGGGATAGTAAACTGAAACATTGTATGCACACTTTAGAATCCCACCGGTAGTAAGTCATCTGGTAATTTTGCTTACTCTTATATGAGGACTATGAATTCGGACATGTTTCTTTTCTCAAATATGCTGATTTCTGTAAATGAATGCAAAACTAAATGTATCTTGCAGCACAGGGTGAAGTCAGTATGTACATTAACGACGATTTGAGACAAATATAATGCCAATTTAATATAAAACTATGTAAATGGTGCTCTGTGGTGTCACAGGATTTTGAACAGGGTTCTGTGCCGAACCATGGATGGGGGAAACGGTGCGGTTTCGATTTTTTACCGAGAAGTTGAGAACCCTAATAAAGACAGATACCTGTCGCCACCTACTGGCGTAACTTCCAGTCTGTCAGGAACTTGCACAGACAAGCAGAGCGATAAAACACTAAAAAGTCCCTGTGCTGTTTGTTCTCATCAGAAACTGTTGTATGAAATAAAATGTATGAATCAATTGATTATAGTATATTTGATATTTACCTTCTGTGTTTCTGTTTTACAGAAAACAGGCCTCTCCTCCCAGCTCACCTACAATCAAATCGGAGAAGCGATGCTTACCTGCCTGTTTTCGACGTAGACGTAGTAACAATATCAAAAGAGTGAGTTAAGCGTCCAGCATCTCCAAAACCTCCCAACAACTTCAGCCCTGTGGGAGTTTACAAATTGGGGAAATGGAGCCAGACCTCACTCTACACAGAAGACTGAAAGTGAGGGACCAAGACATCACGTTCTACAATGTTGTTGGATTCTATTGTTGGGAGGATTTGACATGCAGCAAATCTGGTTTTAAAGGGAAGAAGTCGAGCAGATCTTTAGGAACCCTGAATGCTGGAACTCTGTCTTACATAATGACACAAGTTTTTTATATGGTTTGTTTTTTTCCTGGGCTAGTTTGCACTCATTGAACTTGAATTGTGAAATCTATGAAATTCCAGTAGGGTCAAACAGTTTTGTGTGCTTCTATCTGTAATTAAACCAGCGGAAAGTCCTCATCAGGGTGGAAATACGACACAGCTATTTGTTTGTTTATTTATTCATCTGTTTGTTTGTTTCTGTGTGGGACAGGGGGCTCAAAGTTCCTTCTCTCTCAAAGAGGTGTGATGGAAACTTAGACCGGTGTGCATTACTGTGTTGAAACTAAAACTGCAACACTGTACACAACATGTGTGTGACAACATTGTGAATTTACTGGTTTCCTATTTGCCTTAGATTAACCTTTCAATAATAAAACACCTACATGATTTCAAAAGATGAGTGACATTCACGAGATTGAGCACAAATAATCATTAACTCAACTTCAGATTACATGCACAAAATTTTCGAGATTAGCCGTATATGCTTTAAAGTGTCCAGTATAAAATTGGTTTGGAAATGTTTTCTGGGCTATTTTTACCACTTAAAAAAATAATTAGCATATCATGACTGATTTTAGAGCATCGGAAATGTTTGTGAATTAATAACTGAATGAATGATTCGATGTACACTGAAGAAATGATTGAACCCTTCATGTAATACTGCTCAGAAACTTCAGTAAACATTTTATTTGAATTCTTGTCGTCATTCATCATTACTGCATGCTAAGAAGAAAAGACAAAGAGTTTTATACTGTTAACACTTTTGGGAATGCTCAAATGTTTGAACATTTCTGCATAGTCTTTTATGAACAACAATAACAACGCTACCACTTCGCCACATAAAATAACTTTTGAACTGCTAAGAATATTTAGTAACGCTTCTTTTTCAAGACCTGTTTCCCATGTATATACTATGTACTTATTATAGTAATTACAATCACTGGGTAATAACTAGGTACTAACCCTGAACCTACCCCTAACCCTACCTTTAACCCATGTACTTACCTTATATTACCCAGTACTTTCTAGGTAAGTAAACTATACTGTACTGTAAAATGAAGCGCTTCCGAATAGTTTCTATATCAGAAATTAAAAATTTAGACAAAAATGTATTGTGTAGTGTAAATATTGCATAAAGTAGAAATCTTGTTATAGATTAATATGAATTACAATTTAAACCTAAATTACAAGATACCTGAACAGAGAAATAAACAATATAAAGTATTGGCATATTAAAAAGTAAAGTTATGACTCTCGTTTTTCTGTGGAAAAGAAAAGCAGAAATTTATTGCAGAAAGTCACCTTTATTTATTTACTACTGGCCAAAAGCTAATGTTCACAACTATGTTCCTTTTTAGAAAGAAATGGCATCCATTCAGGATTTCTAGTCAGGATTTAGACCGTATCAATAGTACTGAGACTGCTCTCATTAGTTACAAATAATTTGCTCTAATCATCTGATCGTGGTTGTATCTCTCTGTTAGTGTTACTGTATCTTAGTGCTGCATTTGATACCATTGAACACAAAATTCTTTTGAATAGACTCGAAAATTATGTTGGCATTGGTGGAATTGCATGCGCAAGGTTCTTATTATACTTATCTGACTGGTCTCAATTTGTAGTAAATGAAAAGGTGTCAATATCGATCCCAAGTTCAGTATGGAGTAGAGTTCAGTACTAGGACTGTTGCTTTTTACCCTGTACATGCTGCCATTGAGAGATATCATTAGGAAGCATAGCATTAGTTTTCACTGTTACGCTGATGATACTCTGTATATTTCTTCAGCTAATGAAATATACCTATGTATAAAATTTACAAAATTCTATACAATGAAAGTGAATGGTGACCACAGCGGTCTGAGTAAAACAACTTAAATTTCAGCCTGTTCCCCACAGAAAGCTATCATATGGCTTCAGAAGACTTGTAATATGGTGCAAAAGTTTCAGTAACCATGAAGAGTTTATGGCTCTTTTGG
This sequence comes from Gila orcuttii, assembly GCA_026230005.1. Classification (NCBI taxonomy): domain Eukaryota; kingdom Metazoa; phylum Chordata; class Actinopteri; order Cypriniformes; family Leuciscidae; genus Gila; species Gila orcuttii. Next base: position 10,919,896 of record JAPDVR010000025.1, read on the forward strand.
AGCTTGAAATCACCTGGTATGAAAGGACATAACATGAACATTCTTCAAAACATTTTCTTTTGTATTCCACAGAAGAAAATAAGCTATACGGGTTTGAAACGACATGAAAGTGAATCAATAATGGGTGAAATGTTCCTTTTAAAGAGGTTGAGCTCACCTCATGGTTCTGCTGCTTATGAATTACAATGGCTTTCCAATGACAAAGGGCAGGTGAGGTCATCATTATCATTCACCACTGACTGGACATCACAGACTGTGGTACAAACAGGCCGTGCTGAAAATTTCATGGGGAAGATGTTTTCTGAACGTGAGCTGCTGGGGAGTCAGGTTGAAGGACAGGAAGCCGGGGATCAGGTGTCCTTTTCGAGCAGGAAGTTTATCTTGCGGTCTCACTCTTACATTAGATGTTGGCCTGTAGTCTAAGGCAAACGAACTGATGCTATAAATAAACACATCTTAAAAACAGTCAAGTTTGAGTTGAAAAAAGATGCACACAATGACGACCACTTACAATTTTTACTAGTCTGTCTGGAAACAAAGTTGTGTTTACTAGGTACTGGGCCACAAAATGTAATTTTTAGGAAAATGTCCTCTTTGGGGAAAAATCACTAGGTTGGCCAAAGTCTGCAAGCTTTGTGCCAGCATCAAATGGTCAAAAGATATTCGGAAGCTGTCTTATTTTGTAGGTCACATTTCTCGGCCGCATACATCGAGGATGTCTAATTTCAGAAAAGTAACCATTATAAAATTGACTTATTCTTACCCCCTCCCCCAATCAACACCATGTCTGTCTATTATGATGACATCATTGATTTCAGATTTACCCACCTCAAACATGTGTAAAAATAAACTGTGGTTAGTTGCATGTTTTGCATGTCGGTCAGATGATCTCTTCCTGTTTAACCTTAGCCGGAATAAGCTTTCAAGTGGTTCACAACATGTCAATAATCAAAAGTCTGGTTGCATGAGACTAATGACAAAATAATTCCAGAAAACACACAAAGTTTAAGTGCAAATTGTCAGCTTTATAACAGTAGTATTTCCGTGAAAGGATTTGATAGTGCAGCTGCAGCTATACACCAGGAAACAGGTTTGGAGATGAATCACCAGTCAGGTGACCATGTTCTCAATTCTTACTAGGAAATCAATCCTTCTGTTTTCTCAAGCAAGATACTATCACTGAATCATCTCGTAAAAAATTTCTCACCAAACCAAAAGTATGTTTGGACAGCTTCATAACAGATAATGTTTCTGGCATTTCTCAGTTCATTTCAACCTCACACCACAATGAAATATGAAACTCTTCAATATTGGCATCAGTCCTTTAATTTCTCAAAATGACTCTTCTTATTAATTTTAAAGGATAGTTTAACCTATAAAAATTACCCTCCTGTCGTTCCAAAACTGCTTTCTTTCGTCCTAGAATATAGATATTTTGTATCCATACAATGTTATTTTGGACCCCATTGACTTTCATTGCGTGGACCTCAACATATCTTCTTTTTTTTTTCAGAAGTAAGTAAGTCCTACAGTGTTGGAACAACATGAGGGTAAATAAATTACGACAGAATTATAGGTTTTTGAGTGAACTATCCCTTCAAGTGACTTTATAGTTTGTTTACCCAACCACCCTCACACTCATCTGCGTAATAGGTGGATGTGGTTTACGTTAACCACATTGCCAAGTGTTCCTTTCACCTCTGAGTGACCATTGTATGACCATTGTGTAGATAGATAGATAGACAGAAAAACTTGATTGATCCCCGAGGGGAAATTGCGGTGTTGCAGCAGCAAAATTGTGTGGCAGAAGTTACGTAAGGTCATTATCCAAGTCACTTTATCAAATGTTGGAATGATGTGGCAGGTAATGTGTCTAAACCTCATTTTAATTTCACTTTGGTCAACCAACACTACAATTATTCTGTCAAGACATTGACAAGCAGGTACCCAAAATGGCTCTACAGGTTTTTGGACTTGAAATATGTAACTCTCCTCATTATTTGTTATTTTCAAAACAAAAGCATATGTATTTGAAGTCCTGCAAGGTTTGTGCTCGGTTTGGACTCGACTTTGGCAACAATCTGATGCACGATTCGCTCAGAAATATTCATGTCGGAGTCATGCATGGGGATCTGTTCGTCAAGGTCAGGGCCACCGAGGGCAGAAGTAAGCACACGAGGCCCAGACATGAATAATGATGAGTCTCTCTGTTTAACACTGAAACTGAGAAGAGGGTTAAAATAAGAACTAAACACAAGTAAACAATGACCTGTGGAGGTAGGCCGGACCGCTGTGGACTGCACTGACCAAGGAGGTCTCGGAGAAATCGTGTCATCCCATGAGCCAACAGTGGACACTTGAGCCCTTGGTGTCACAAAGGGCCGCTATCGAGACGCCTCCCAAAGCGCACTCACGTGGTGTTGAGTCGCTCACACATAAGATTGGCATATAAAATTGCACCTTGGTAAAAACTATCCTTTCTTTTGTATTTTATAAAGGCAAAGTGTTTTGGGAGATGAGAGTCTATAAAAACGTCCAATTATTTAATCCCTCTGGGAAAGAAAAAAAGTTAAATTTTGATAGGCCTTATTTTAAGCACAACATCTCTTGAATACAAAAGACCTGTTGTGATGACACAGAAGGGCGTGGGAGGGAGCCAGAGTCAATTAATTAACCTGGCTGGCAAAAGGCATATCACATAGCCAAAATATTGCTAAACATTACGTAGAGATGAAGTGATCATGTTTCACACAACATGAAGCGCTAACCTGCTCTCACGCACCAGTCAACACTGAACCAAAGAAAATTAGGAATTTGTTTTACAAAGCTAACACAACGATTTTTCCCTTTCGAAGTGCTACTGGAAATTTACACTTTTAAAATTTCTTATTTCCTGAAGAAAATGTCATTTTATTTTAATATTTGTTTTTTTTTACGAAAATCTCTCTAAATTTATCTCTCATAAGTTTAACTTGTCTAAAACGTTTTCGTCGAATGTAATATTTTAGTAGGCTAGCCTTTTTATTTGTTCAAAATTAATTAATTAGGCTATATATTCAAACATTTTATAATTTAACTCGAAAACATTTAACAAAAACATGAGAAAATCTGCTCTCCTAGACTAACATAGGCTACAGTATTGTTTTGAATTCTTTTTATAGCTACTCGCTGTTTTAGGGCGTTTCTATGTAAAAAGCGTAGGCAGGCCACCCGCAACGTGAATTATCTTTTACACCATAGACATCATATGTCTCTATATGATATCTATGTTTTACACGATCTGACTAGTACGTAACTTGAAGTTCACGTCATTTTCGGAAGAGGTAGGCCTATGTGATATTACATTTATGTTATGTAACTTACAGTAGGCCTATATGTCTAATTAATCTCATAACAGGGAAGTTTACCGATGTTTTCAAGCAGATCAATCGAAACAACATAACTTGATAGATTTTCTTGCGATATTGCTAGTGAGGATAGTTAGCTTGTTTCAGTGTTTTTTTCTCATTATACATTTATATTTTTTGCCAACGGTTCGTTTTATTTTTTTAGTGGTTCAAATTACAAATCTTAAATGGATAGGTCACTCAAAAATGACAATACTGTCATATTTACCTTCATGTCGCTCCAAACCGGCATGACTTACTTGTTCTTTTTCTACATTCAATGAAACTCAATGGGCTCAGATGTTGCTTGGACCCCAGTGTCCTTCAAAATATCCTTTGTTTTGTGAAGAAAAAAGTCATACAAGTTTGGAATGGCATGAGGGTGGGTAAAATAAATAATGACACTTTCATTTTAGGGTAGCCTTTTCCTTAAGTATGTGCAAACACCACAAATAAGCACATTTAATTAAAACCCAAATCCCATCAACAGACAACGAGGCACATAAATCTAAATAAAAATCATTTATTTTCATTAATATAGTAATCAATCTACCTAGAGCAAAGAAATAAAGGTCCACCATGCCACTTTATTACTACAGTATGTGGAGGCTGCGCCAAGGTCTGAATACTGAACAGACAGACACACAAACCAATAAGGAGAGAGGGGGCGGGGTTCATTCTGGTCTTCATTCTCCATGCCTAGTTTAAGGTGGGAGGGGCCAGTGTACTTGGGGGTGGAGTCGAGGATAATTTCTTTCATCTAAAACTTGGGAGGGAAAGCTTTGAAATCTTCAAGCTAGAGGAACAGACCTGTTATAGAGGGGCAGACCAATCTTGATGGACACGGAAAAGTCGAAATGTCTGTGTCAGTGTGAATGTATACGAGTGTATGGTGTGTGTCCGAGAGACGAGTGTAACAGGTGCTGCTTAGATCCAACTTTCACTGTACACTTGAAGCGGTTTCAGACACAAGGGATAAAAAATTGAGGTAACAAACGCCTTTTCCGGTTCCTGAAAAAACAAAAACAAACAAAGGCACATTTCAATTTCAGACACTATGAAATACTACTCAATTTAAAAAACCAGAATTGTGGATTAATTCACTTGATATTGGAATTCATGATTATTATTATTGTTTTTAGATGCATCGATATTACAACTCTGATTGATACTAATTAATCCGATAACCGATAAATGGGAGATTTAAAAATTCTGAACTATTTTGTCGAATTAAATCAAATAAAACAAATTTTTTTTCTTTTACATTTAGGCATGACAACATTACATATAACAGCAGCGTCGTTATTACTATTAAAAATTATTTAAATTTAATGTACGTTAATTGAAATAAAATAAAATATAAATATTAGATACAATTTTTTTACTTCAACTATAAGAAATGTTGCAATAGCAACTAACCGAAATAAAGTTCTTTCAAGATAAAGTACTAAAATTACTAAAACTGAAATAAACATTAATTAATAATAATATAAATAATACTAAAATAAAACTGATGTACAGTATGAAAACAGATACTTATTTGAGAGTTACATTTATCAGTGTTATTAAAATGTTAATGTTTTTACAATTGTGTAATATAAATGTAAAAATAAGCATGTAGAAATAAATATCGATTGAACTGCTACAATAAAGCTCTAATATCCGCTGATAACCAATATGGTTCAGATTTAATTTTGAGAAGATTTAATCAACAGAATTTACATTAAAATAATGGTTCATATGCACATCCCAAAAACTGAAAATGTGTTACAATTATAAAGAAACATTTGAGTATACACTGATGAAATATTGACACCTGCTCTCATCGGGGTGTGTTGGTTCCACTTGACACTATGGTGCCATCTGTATTAGTGTGAGACTGCTCCTTCACCACTGGATCTAAAGATACGTAAAAATTTGTATGTTTGAAGAATTTTAGACTCTTTGTTGTGTCAATATAAGTGCCAGGAATGAGGTAAGCAAACTCACAGAAATAAGGGTGCTCCATGGCCTCGGTGGCGGTCAGTCTCTGCTGATGGTCGTAGCGTAGCAGCTTGTCGAGAAGGTCCAGAGCCTCTGGGCTGACCAAATGCTGGTTCTCCGTCTGCACAAACTGTTCCCAGCGCTTCCTTGTTTGCCTGTAGGATACGGCAGGGGAGTTTCAATAACTGGACAAACTATGATTATATCACTCTTGGTATTTGGTACTTGGTATATCCTCATCCATGTACTGACCACTCAAGCTCGGTCAGATATCATCAATGATTAGGGTTGGGAATCGAAAATCGGATACTTAATGTCGATTATTAACATAAATCAAAGAACAAAAGAAAAACTAAATCACTCGCTGATCTAGACTGAATAACTTTTGTAACTTTAATAAGGATTAATCTATATTTTATTTATAAAAAGAAAACTATGCAGTGTTATTTAATGTTTGATAATTTCTGTACCTGAAATTTGTTCATTTGTATTTATATGTGCTATTGCTATTTTGTTTATTTGTTCTTATTTTATTACTGTTTACTTACCTTTAATAATGTTTGAAATTTATATTAGTTAGTCCAGCTGTTTTTGCTGTGGTATTTTCGTTAAAACCATAGGAAAATTTTAGTGTTCTTTTGAAATCAGCTACATCAAAACGTTTTGCCAAAAGACACAGAATAAGTATGTTTGATATAAATGTTTTTACCTTACTGGAATCGACACTCGGTATCAAAAAGAATAAAATACATGGGATTTGGCAAAGGCTTTATTAATGATACAAATTTCCTTTTGTAAAAAGTCATCGAACTCAGTAGAAAGCCTTGGAATGACCTAATTTTGGTTTATGAATAAACTTTAGATAAATATTTATTATAAAATAATTTATTATAAAATGATGTTTATAATTAATTTAAATATAATATATTATAATAAACAAATAGTATTTAATTTGCTAATAAAATATATCAAATATAATTTTAAAAAAATTTCTTCTTGTGATGTTGTTGTTATTCTTTATTAAAAAGTTTTCTGAATAATTTTTTTTTTTCTTTTTGGTTTCTCAAATTTCTCCATGACATCCTCGGCTGGTACTCACTGGCCGAGTAGGTCTTTGAATCGTGGATCCAGTTCAATGTGGTATTTGCGCAGGTAGCCAAATAACTCATCTGTTCCGAGAACTTTTGCAATCCGCACCAACTGAGGAACGAGGAAGTCGAATGAAATCATGATCACATGCTGTTTAGCTAGTAAGGGTAAATGCATAATAATATTTTGAAATATATTCATTAAAAAAAATTTAACTCTCTAATCACCTGATCATAGTTGTCTTGGCCATGAAAGAAGGGCTCTTTCTGAAAGATCATACTGGCCAGCATGCAACCGAGACTCCACATGTCCAGACTGTAATCATACATCTGTTCACACAATATAACACACATTAAACCCAATAACCACACGCAACCTAAAAAGAAAACAGCAATTTTATTGCTTCAGAAAAACCTTTATTGATTATTATTCAATTGTGCTAAGATTTATCTGATCAAGTACATCCGCAAGTAAACATTTTTACATGCATAATTATACTGTGTGTGATTCAGAGAGCATTTTACCTGATAATCCACCAACAATTCTGGACCCTTGAAATAGCGTGAAGCAACTCTGACATTGTACTCTTGTGCAGGGTGGTAGAACTCAGCAAGACCCCAGTCTATCAACCTCAGCTAGATCAAACACATACAAACATGATTCAGAACACAATATAACACCAGAGAATGTCTAATAGAAGAGAATTGGCACTGTCTGGTTACTTCCGGTTTCTGGACTGGCTGCAGTAACACGTCTCTGTCCATGCGGGGGCGCTCGCAGGCGAGTGCAGAATGAATGGGAGTCTATGGGGTTTCACCCCCAGAAATCCACTTTTCTCAGGATGTAATTTTTTGTCAAGTAATTTGAAAGTTGCATTCAAAAGGGAGGGCTAAGATAATACACTCAGCTGAAAATTGCATTTTTAAGTTCACTTATCTGTTCTAAAAATCCGTTCAAAAATGTGATGACGTCACATAATAGCAGAATGCTAGCGTGTTCCGGCCAACAACGACCTAACCTGTAAGAAATCGAAAGGACATAAGTACTCCAAGGCACTTCATTCGACTTTTGGACTATAATCTATATTGAACTTGCGGAATCAACAATAAAATCTACGTTGATTCAGCGACAAGCAGGAGAAAGGGATACATTTAGCCGTCTAGCTCCATAGACTCCCATTCATTCGTGCACTCGCCCGCGATCACCTCCAGTGGAATTCTAATGGAACTGCAACCAAGATGATATACAATAGGGCTAATAGGAAGTGCCAAGGCTCTCCGTTAGACGGGCTCTTATAACACCCTGTTTTTCCCAAAAGAAACCGGTACCCTGACGCCATCTGCTGGTGTATAATTAAATAACTACATGACAGAGGGAACATTACCGCTCTTCTTTCTCTAAAAGTCTCTATGAATTGCATTCTGAATGTCTTAAATGGAGTTCAAGATGAAGAATTAACAATAACTGCTTCGTTACCTTCCTTAACTGGTGATCGATCATAACATTGTGGGGTTTGACATCGCGGTGCATGATCCCCATACTGTGGCAGTAGTCCAGAGCCTGCCCGTAAAAAATAAAATAAACAAACCATAGAAATTCACAGAGGCCTCCAAAACAAGCCACTGAGGCACACGCTTACTTACCTTTAGTAGTTCATACATGTAAAAACGTATATCATAATCTGTTAACTTTTGATACAGCTCCTAAACAGAAAGGAAACAAAATATATTAAATTTCAGCGAAGGATTTAATTTGAAGTGCAACTTATATATAACGTCAAATAAGCTCTTAAATCATTTTAATTATTACACAGTTCCAAAATAGCTGATCCCCTTAAATAGTTTACAATTTAAATATAGGAGACTAGTTATCTGTCTTTCTGACAATTAGTTATTCAGTACCATACATAGACAGACTGACAGACAGACAGATAAACATACAAACAAATAGATAAACAGATAGATTGACATACAGAGATAGATAGATAGATACACAAACATAAATAGATAGACAGAAAGACATACTGAAATAGATATATATATATATAGATAGATAGATAGATACACAAATATAAATAGACAGACGGTAGATAGATTGATTGACATATAGATAGATAGATAGATAGATAGATAGATAGATAGATAGATAGATAGATAGATAACCTTAATTAGAATATACCTTAAAATCGGTGTTATTGATGCATTCAAAGACAAGCGCAGGTGTTCGAGACTGCAGAAAGATTGGGGATAAACCGAGAGAAATAAACAGAAAAAGAAAGATGAACAATTTGGAAAAGGAAGTCCTTCAAATAAAGAAATCCATAAATCAACAATAGTAAGCATTAACAGATACTATCAAGCATTCATTGAGATTGCAATCAAAAGTAAAACAGAAGAACATAGATTACAAAAGCATAATGATTGGCTGCAAGCCTTTGTACTGATGTAAAATCTAATTTGATATTTCAATAATCATCACTACGCTTCTCAGTAATTTTCATATGATCTCATTTGTGTCCAGATAATCTTCTAGAATCGATGTTTTTGTCATTTCACCGACAATTTTGAGACAGAGAAACTTCTTACAACCAATTCCGGCCTAAAACCAAATTTAGTCCTGTAAACTAGAAAAAAGCAATTTGTCTCTCTTTTAGAGAGAGAGAAAATCAAAGTCCTCCATGGACAAACTGAACCCTGATTTGACAAGTATCGTCAATGGAAGAGGGGAGAGATGGAGAACATACCACAGGGTCCTTTACTGTGTCCATTAGTTGAATGATGTTGGTTCCTCCTCTTAGGTTCTCCAGGATCTTGATCTCCCTCTTGATCTTCTTTTTCTTGACAGGCTATTTTAGAAAACAATGATATAACAATATACAAACTTACTCATCATTAAAGACCAATAGCCTTTAGCTCATATCAAAGCCATAACACATAATTTGCTATTGCTAGTGAGAATAACAAGGGAAGGGACATTCTCAATCTAGAAAGCATTTGATTGGACAAAACACTGGGCATGCCCAAGAGTGCAAGATGAGTCATCAATATTTTTTGACTATTTTTTCAGAATAGAAAAAATGTATATGTTAAATGCATATGTCTACATATATGCATCTATAACATATGTATTTTTTAAGTGTATGCTAGCATATACACTATCATTCAAAAGTTTTTTATTCAGCATGGATATTGATCAAAAGTGAGAGTAAAGACATTCATAATGTTACAAAAGATTCAAATAAATCCTGTTCTTTTGAGCTTTCAGTTTAGCAAAGAATCTGGGGAAAAAAGGATCATGGTTTACACAAAAATAATATGCAGTTTTGATGAAATTGAAGATAATAAAAAAATGTCTCTTGAGCAGCAAATTAGAATGATTTCTGAAGGATCATGTGACACTGAAAACTGGAGTAACGATCTTGAAAATTCAGCTTAGCCATCAAAGGAATATATTACATTTTAAAAACAGTTATTTTAAAGGGATAGTTCACGCAAAATACAGGTTTGGAACCACTTGAGTAAATGTTGACAGAAGTTTCATTTTTAGGTGAACTAATAGAGGGGCAGCTAACTAAATTGTAGTAATACTTCACAATATTACTGTTTTTACTGTATTTTTGTTCAAATAAATGCAGCCTTGGTGAGCATAAAAGCTAATAAAATCATATTAAACAAACTATCGGTTTGGAATAAATCTACATTCAATTTACCTCAGAGAAACCACAACATTTCAGCTAATGACAACATTCTGTAGCCCTAAATAGTTAGTTGACAAGGGTCATATTGATAATGCACACAAACTCTCACCTTGAGGATTTTGACCACAACCTTCTCATTATTGTTGATGTTGATGGCTTCGAAGACCTCGCTGTATTTGCCCCTCCCGAGCTTCCGTACCAGCTGGTAATCCTCCTGGTTACTGCAGGTGGTACACAGATTCACATGCCAGTCAGATAGAGGATCTACAGCAGAAACCAACATCTCCAGCCCAGAACGAAAACACGCGGCTTCTGCTAGCAGAAGGGGGCTGAAACAGTCAACCATCTGTGAAAATGACCAAGCCCATCATTTCCCCTGTCAGCTGAGGGCTGACTGACGTCTCTACCGAGGGATGGAGCCAAAGACGACATTTTAAGCAATGGTCTGCTGTCTGAAACTCTTAACTATAATAATGAGGGAAATAATCTCTTAATATTCTTACAGAGCTTTGTACATTCAGAATCATATTTTTATCTGTGTAGCTAATCAAAATGGCTTAACATGAAGAAATATGTTACAAATACAGTTGGGCATATGCATTACAATGTACTATCTATAGGCTCAAAAAAAAAGTCAGCTGGATCCAACAGTTTTATTTCAGTATTATTTATATATTTTGAATAAGCTTTCATTTTTATATTTTCAGTTTCCATTTGAATATCAGTTTAAATGTTAGTAATTTTTTTTTTCATTTCGATTAAGCTTTAATTTATTTTTATTTCACTTCTAGTTTTAGTAATTTTAGTACTTCAACTTAGTTCATTCCCAAGGCAACATTTCTTATTTTCATTTAAGGTTTTTAAATTTAATCTAATTTATTAATATTCATTTTTTTTTTATCGTTTTAGTTAACAATAACATTACTAACATCAAAATAAATCACCAATGCCATACAAAATAGACTTGGCCACAATAAGTTAGAAGTAGACATCTAAAACATTATCGCCCACTAAAGTCTCTGCTGTCCCCAGAATGTGTCTGTGAAATTTCAGCTCAAAATACCCCACAGATCATTTATTATACCATCTTGTAAATGCCCAGGCCATTTTTGATAGGAAAGAAAAATATGCTGTTTTCATGCATGTCTCTTTAAATGCAAATGAGCTGCTGCTCCCACCCAGCTTTCCAGAAGAGGGCATAGCTTGTACAGCTCATGCCTTGGATATCCTGCCAAAAAGGAACAAAATATCTGCCTTGTTTTTATTATCATCTCTATCGCGGTCACGCTCAAGTAACATTGCAGTTCTTCATCATCATGAAAATATATTATCGGCATGCGTTTTAAAGCCATATCAGTCTAAACTTCTGATACGTTTACTCGAACAGAAAGCTCAATGTCAGATGGAGCGTCCCGTGAGTATTAAAGTTCTCTTTCATGTCTTATTGCGTTTAAACGGTCAAATACACACAATGTTATGTCAAAAACACACAAAGTTCAAATAAACACAGTCGGTTATGTCTGAAGATCAACAGCAAGAAATCGCACGTGTTGGATTGTGTATTAAAATAAAAGCAGCGTACCTACTGCTATACGGTTAATATGTCAAACAACAAAAGAAAATGAAAATCACTCACTGCTCTTGATTGAATAACTTAGTAGCTTTAATAAGAATAAATTTCTTATTTGAATGCAGCTGTTAAATGCTTTGGTGAGGAGATAAACAGCGGACTGGGCAGGGTATATGCTAATAGGGCAGAGTCCATCAGTAATTGTGGGCGGGTCCTAATAATTTGTGACGTCACAAAAACTACAATCTGCAAAGGCTTGTTCTGAGGCACTGCTTATGATTTCAGGGGATTTAAAAAAAACAGGAGTGGTTGGATTTTTAGTATTATAGGGTGGTTGTGTACGCTCGCTGCCGACGCACATTTATGTTCAAACACCGTTTAAAAGTGATTTTTTCCTAATAGGACGTGGGTTATTTTTCTGTGGAATTCAAATGGAACATTTTTATGCAGCTTTCTGTTTCATGCAACAGTTTTAAAGTTAAAAAAAGATTAAAAACAGCATAAAAAGCTAAAGTCTCAAATGTATTTTTCCCATTCTGCATATTCGAACTGGAAGTCACATTTAATAATGACTTAATTTCGACTTATATTTTTGGACAAAAAAATGTTTGGGGAGTTTGACAGTCACTGCTCAGTTCCGTTTTATGGAAAACAGCTGGCATGAAGATTGCTAAGATAAAGTCTCCTTTTGTGTTCCACAGAAAAGTATATATATAAGAAATAACGACAGCACAATTATATATGTGCACTGTGCAAAACAGAAACACATTAACTGCTCCAGAGGAATCTAACCATTAAACCCACTAAATGTTCTATTAGTGCGCTGGTTTAGAATGGTAATTACTGGATGTGGATTCCACACTTGAGGGAATCTGTGCATTTGCATATAATCTGTGGATGCTGAGGAGGACACACACTGCTCTCTAACGCTGCATCTGTAAATCCGTTCATGTCATCCTCTCATCACCAGCTCTCAAACAGGGGCTGCTCGATCACACAGATTGATGACTTTCACAGCACGATCGATACCGAGCCTACAATGTGAACCACTGCGCAAAGAAAACCAGCAGATACATGCACAAAATGATGCACGTGAACGCGCCTAGGTAGGCAGCTCACTAGGATTTTTGAAACACAACATCTGATGATGATGCACTTTTATAGCTTTAAATATCTCACCTCCAGGTGGGCACATGGGCCTCGTAGTCCCAATATTCCCTGCTCTTCAAAGTGTTGACATCGGCATACACCCGAGATTTACTACCGGCCACTGGGCCGGGCATGGCGCGCAACGGAGCTCAGGGTGTAGGAGAAATCCGGTCGCCAAATCCAATCCAAAACACACAGATGGAGGACCACTGATTAGATGTAGACCAGCCCGGGGGGGGGGTCTGATGGTATCCGGTTCGGGCGTGTAATATCTGATATCAGCGGCGTAAAAGATGGAGCGCGGTGGCCGCTGAGCAGCACTCGTTCCCCGGTTTGTCAGCGGTGTTTAGACCGCCTGGAGATCCGAGGGTGAAAATGAATAGTGGATATTGTGTGAAATGCTCTGGCAGTGCTAATATCGCATACAAAGATGCGAATATGAAGTCTAGAAGGTCTATTTTGGACCTGTATGTGTGACGTTTTGTGAAAAGTTATTTGGTTTAAAAATAGAGTCCTAGGCGGGGGGGTTTGTTTAGATCTAATTATTGTGGGTTAAACCCCCCCACCACCCCAAAGGGGCCTCAAATCCCTAGATCCAAAGCATAGAGATCCGAGAAAAAAAGCCAGGATATGTGTTCTCTCAGTCTTCAATCTGTAGCAAATGGATGTTGGAAAATACAGTCCACCGTAAGTGAGTAGAATATAACTAATCAGTCCCTGAGCTTCAGGATATTGACTGGTTAGAAAGAGAGGGAGAGGCGGTGGACTACAGATCGATGTTCTACCCGACCCCTGTGAAAAACCGAGTCACCGTGACGTCGCTTGCGTATAGTCGTTGGGCAATAATCGCAAAAACTGCTTATAATCCCGTGCAGCGTTCTGCTTGTGATCAGGGTTCGGGTTTTCCGGACCAATCCCCCCGTGCTGCTGCAGGAAAAACGGACTGGAACGATTTGACCCGGAAGCGCAAGATAGCTTTATCAATTAGCATCGAAAATCCGGAAGTACAAGTTTGCCATGGCCATAGATATCGATAGATATGTATACATAGATACCATATGCGCCAGCTCCAACCTCGGTGACGCTTCCACCATCTTGGAACGGTCAACATGGCGCTGTTCATCACTCGCGCTAACAAATAAATAAATTTCCATCAAAAAAGATACAGTATTGTGCAGCATATGGTTGTAAAAACCGCCGACATACATTCCATACGAAATGGACTAACCTTTCAGAGGTAAGAATGTGTTTGTTTGTGTTTTTATAATTCAATATCATGTAATATCCATATGCAGAGTTGTGCAATTCTATGAAAATCATCTTCTAATCTTTCTATTACATATATAGATATTAGTAAATCTGAATAACTACGGTTGTAGACGCACAGTCCACTTGCTCTCTAGTGTTCATAGACATGTCTAGTGTTTACGTCCGACTTTTACCGTTCCAATATGGCGGACGGTTTACAGTCGCTAATGAGGCATCTGTATTTACGTATTATCTATGGTCATGGCCACTGGGCATGTCCTTCCGTTGCTATGCGCCCATATTTTACTTCCGTTTGATGACTAACAGACATTTTGAGGAAATGTGTGGCTGTGTTCATCGTTTCATTCACTGCTATCCACCTTATTCTTGATGACGAGCTTACTGCGTTTTGAATTATGGGTTGCAGTTCCGGTTTGGGGAACTCACATTCAAAAAGACTGAAACGAATCATTTCAAATCATAAGGTTCCCCCCCTACAAATAAAGCTTATCCGACTCATTCACTCAGTTTTCTTTCATGTTTTATTTAAGAATAACATGAGAATAACGTACCACGTGATATGTTATAACAATGGCAAGAGCTCTTTTCAGTTACTGCATTCTTTTCCTCATGATTATTTTCTTTTTTCCTTTTGCATTCCGCTGTAATAATATGAAAAAGTCAAATACTGCACATTTGTGGTCTGTTCTCCCGATTTAATTTACGATGCCATTAATAATTCACTGGAATGCAGAAGAATCTCTTTTTTCTCCCCATATCCTCACGTCTCTTTCCAAGTTGGGGTGTAGGAATAAGGTAGATAAAGAGGGTGTAATTTCAAAAGCATTGTCATAAATTCTTGTTCAAATTGTTTACCGAAATAAACTATTAACTATGTATATTTCGGGGAAACACAAATCTGTATGTAGACAGCAGATGTAAATCTACCATTGAATAAATCATGTATAAATATCCTTATAAGAGAACTGTTTTCATTAATAAATAACAATTATGATGTTATTTATTGATGTATACTTATTTATTTAAATGTCTTTCATAATTATGGTGGACATTGTCTGATAGGCTACAATCTGACCCTAAATTAAAATTCATATTAAAAACGTGCTTATTTTTAATATGCGTTTTTTATAGAATATCACAACAACGGATCAATGAATTTCTGTGTCTACCAATAATTTATTAAGGGCGAAACAAACGCGCGCACGAAACCATGGTAACAAGCAACCATGGCAGCGACAGAGCACAGTAAAACTGACACGGATCAAAACCAACTTGTTGAACTTGTAAAGGACCTAAAGTAAGTCATAAAAGCTTTTTTTCTGTTTTAAATGTTGACGTAGTCTTGCAGTCATGCAAAAAAAAAGCGTTTCAATACTCTTATTTCAATAGACTGAACGTAGTTTCTGAACGTTATTTCTGGTTGCATCAGCAAACAATTTTGTATTTTATATGATTTTTAACATGTAAACACAACTAATTTTTATTTCACTACATTTAAGACGCTCCAATGCAGCGCTGCAAGCAGAGATCGGTATATTTGAGCAATATATTAGTCGGCTGGACCTTCAGGCTTTTGAAACAGCATCACGGATGGAAATGGCAACGGTACGTATATATATATATAACAATATTATATATATATATATATATATATATATATATATATATATATATATATATATATATATATATATATATATATATATATATATAACATGCTTTTTAAATAGTATATATTTGTATTTAATAAAGTAAACAAGTGCATACAGTTCTGATGTAATGTTTAGTGCGTCGTGACGTCTTTATCGTTATGCTTTCACTCTATAGGTAAAACATGACTGTGCATGTAAATCTTGTCATATAATAAATTTTACGTTGTTCTTTCTGTATTCCTTAATCCTGTAAAGCCTGATATATAAATAATTGTTCGAAATACATTAATCATTGAGATCTTTATAACAATATAGACTACTTACATAAAATGCATATAAACTCCACAGACAGGGCTTAGATTAAGCCAGGATTAGCCCTTAGTTCAATTAGGATATTTAAGTCGTTTTTTAAAACAAGTTTTAGAAAAAAATAAGATTTCTGGTGGTGTGCATCTTGAGACAAAACAATGGCACTGACTGACATATTTTAGGATATGCCAGTGCAAGTTGCTTTCAGTTAAAACAGCTCAAACATGCATTTTAGACTGGGACTAGCTTAAGCCTTGACTGTGAAACCGTGGGTAGATTTTCCGATAATATGTCTTAGTAAGATGATATTTAAATTTTAAGTTTTATGATCAAAGCGCCATAGTTTTTTATTGTGGTGGACAAAACATATGATGCAGTGCAATACAACGACTGACGATGATTGAGAGATTTACAAATAAACGTTGCTCAAAAGCTTGATGCATCATACTTTTTAACATGATTTTTTCCACACTCAAGTAAACCTAAGTTACTTCAGTTCAGGAAGTGTTCATGTTGAAATATTACTAGCAATATAAAAGTTATTCTTATGTTTAATTTATAAAAATCAGTAAAAAATTCACTGCAAAGACACATGCACCACAACCTGAAGGAGGACTTTTTTTTACAGTTATATTAAAAGGTATTTTACTTGCTAAAAAAGTATCAATCAGACGATAGAAGGCATGTAATAAATTGTGTACAACAGGTTTTTCAGCAAAGTTTTGATCAAGAAATGTGTGCAACAAAACATGATACAGTAGGCTTTATTGGGATAAATAATAATTAACAATAAAAAAAAAAAAAAAAACATGAGTGGTCCATGCATTATGTTCATTCACTCATTGTCAATGTTTTGATTCCAGAGTCCAGGAAGGAAAACTAAAGTTCGCACTCCAGAGAGACAACAGCTCCTGACACTGGAACAGAAATGTGACATCGCCCAAAGCGTGCTTAAACAGATGACTGAGGAAGTGAAGAGAGCCAAAGACCATTCAGAAAGAGAGCTGGACAATTACAAGGTCATTAGTCAAGAGAGGGAACAAGCTCATAAAGCTTTGTCACAAATATATTACATACGCTTATATAATTGATTCTACCCTCTTAGGCAACTCTGGAAGAAGCTGATATCCACTTGGCGCAGTTTAAAAAAGAATGTTGCCAGTTTGATCGCGACATCTGTAAAGCACTGCAGGACAAAAAGTGTTTGACGATGAGTGCTGAGAAGGTCATCAGATACATTGAGGACAGAATAAGGGCCAAGGTAAAAGAAAACTTCAAGTCGCAGGTTTATTCTGTCAAGAGTTGTGATTTAAATTCCAAATAAAGTGCCATCTTTCCAGGAGAACTTGATCGAGAAGTTGCATCGGAAGAATACAGCACTCGTCGCATACAAGAAAAAATTACAGGTCCAGCTAAAGCAACAGGAGGAGATCAGTGAGGGACTGACGGCGCTGGACTTTAAGCAGCTCATGTTTGAGAACATCAAATCTTGTAAACGACTGGATGAGCAAAAGTTTGAACATTTGGATCTCAAACTACTTGCAGGGAATGCCTTGCAGGCCTTGAATTCTAATAAGGTGATTCTTGGTTAACCATAGAAAATAGCTGAAGATATCACATATTTGTTGAGCCACACGCCACAGTATTAGGACAGGTTTTGCAATGGTCATTATTACTATAGGGAACTGTTGGCCTTGTGTTGACCTAAAAGTGTGGGCACTGTAAAGGCCTGTTCACAACAAGAATGATAACTACAAAGATAACTATACTAGCGTCCACACCAGCGAGCGATACATTTCTGTTTATTCTAAGCACACGCTGCCGTTTGGTCGTCTGTCGCTTTAATGCTCAAGCTCTTTAAAATAGGATGGATTCTGATTGGATGTCAATGTTTTTATCAGCTTGAAAAAATCGTTCTAATTCTTTCTCTTTGCCGTTGTAGTGTGAACTCTGTTATTCTTTAATATTTTGATCTATATCTTTATCATTATAGTTATCGTCCTTAAGTGTCTAGAGATTTTTTTCAATGTCCCCTTCTTGCAGAAGAAGCTTCAGATCTTGACACTCGAGTCAGATGTGCTGAACAGTGACATTGCTTTACGGATGAAGTTACTGGTTAAGATTGAGGAGGAGATCAAGCAAGCGGAAGAGGTCAGGATAATGAAATTCCTTGTATGTTCTTGTTGAACTTACAGATCTGTAGAAAGACCACCATAAAGCTCCTCAAGAGCTTTGAGTATCTGAGCCAGAAACCAACATCATGTCAGTAAATAACCAAATATTTACACTTTAAAAATCAAGATAAAGGCTAAACAAACTAAAAGGTATTTGTACTAGTTGTAATGATACTCCACTGGCCAAAAGCCATACTATGGATTTTATTTTTCCTGACAGGAACGGTACAAAGCAGAGGCTCTGAACGGAAAGTTGAGGGGCCAGTTGGCCGACTATCATGTACCACATGTCCTACAATACATTGAGGTTAAAGAGTCCCACGGCCAGCTGCAGAAGAGTGTTAAGGAATGGGAACGCAAGGTGGAGATTGCAGAGGTGAGGATTCTTATCCTTTATTTTTGTATTATTATTTATTTTAAAGACATGGTCATAAGACACTTATAGAATGAATCATCTCTTTATGGTTTTTAATTGTCTGTTTTTTTTATATTTCCAGATGGCATTGAAAACATTCACGAAATCCTGGGACAAGCTTCGGATTGCTGCTGGAGCCAGACCAGTTCCTGCACGACATGCAGCCACAAATCCTGGATTGCATGGGTTCTGACATAAGAGCTACCAGGTCCTAAATAACCTCAATGCCCAAGAAGATGCCCATACATTTAGAATCTTCTGCTGAATTTCATCTTAAAACACAAAATGCATCAATATAAAGAAAATAAATGCACATAAAAATGACACACAACAATGCATTATTAAAGAAAAGGTTTATTAGTTAGTGCTGTGTATATTAAATGCTACATACAGATATTTCAGCATGAATGTCACATCAACCGCCACATGAACTTCTTTTACTAGCTCATTCACAATCTACAATTTGAAAAAAAGCTAAGGATAAGTATGTGTGCTTGGAAGCACAGATACTTGGAACAGATTACAGGAACTAACACAGCAGGCATGCACGAGGTGGAGAGGTCTCAAAACCATAGAGGAAGGTCATCGATCGAAGGTCGAGGTTCCCCTGTGGTCCTGACACGTCTGCCAACAATATAGATATTTATAGAGATTTTAAACAATATTAATAAAAAAAAATAATATACAAACATGAAAACATAAAAAAAACATACTTATGAATCCAACTGCTCTTTCATTCTTAATGCCTATGGTTTAAAAAAAGCCCCTTGCATAAATGGATACTATAAAGGGGAAACAAATTGGAGGCCAAGGGCTCTGCGGATAAACTAGATGCCCCTGCTTAAGACCAAAGTGTCACCATCACCTCTAACCCCACAGTATAGGAACAGGCAAAACCTAACTGCAAGAGGGAGATGTTCCTCAAGGGCCAGTAATCAACATAATACTGCATAAGCAACAGAGCCAAGAATGTAATTTTGCCCCATGTAGGATGATGGGAAATTGCGATGGGGTGGGAGGGGTAAAGTAAAAAAAAAAAAAAAAAAATTAGGCAAATCAAGACTTGAACAGTTCTATTAAAATTCAGCTTTGTGGACCATTACAAAAAGTGGTAGATCCTTCTAAAATTAAAACAAGGAGAGCATGTAATTAAAAAAAAATTACTCTTGTATGAGTACCACTCAAATATGTCTGTTTAAATATATATACATATTTTTGTATATATGTCAGTTTAAAAAAAATTCTTAAAAGAAAATACTGGTTATCGTTGAATGAGTATGCAACACTGACATTCACTAACATAAACATCTGAATGACGTGTGTTTAAATCAAGGCCTTAGAGGCCCAAAACAATTACTTTTCCTCCTGGATCCTGGGGGAAGCCGAAAATACATTTTGAAAGTCTTTGATTATAGTTTTTATAAAAGAAAATAACAGGGAAACAAAGACTCACCGTCATGTTACGAAATGCAAATGACTGTAGGCAAGACATGAAGTTGGCAGATTAGAGATCAAACACATGGATAAATCTATACAGTAGACATAGAATGACACTTAGGGTACTGTACAACAAGTATACAAGTCCTGTAAAGGTGGGGGAGGGGGACAAGGGGCAAAAACCTTTATAAAAACAGACTAAACTTTCACACAATCTTGAATACACCAATTACAATCCCACCTACATCTACAAAGAGGCTGAATTTAACTTTAAAAAGGCAAATCAGAAACAAAAGGTAAAGAATGTATGAATCAGAACATGAAAATCTACTTATAATTGGTGCAGTTTAAGAAAGACAATGCAATATCTAATGACAGGACTGTTAAACAAGTTGTATACATACTAACTATGTACATACAGTAATACAGGAAGCCTTTTCAGGTTTTTAAGCAATTTTTAGGACAGCTGTACTGATTCTGGTGGTAATATGAACTGTTTGTATGCAAGTTTACATTTCTATATAGATTCTATATATTTACGTATAATCTCAGTGAAATGTAGAGACTGTCTGAGGTCATTATGCTTCTGCTGGTTAACGATCTGTCCCGTTTAGGGTGTGGTACAGTACAATGATGGTTTTTGGTACATACCATTAGTTGCCACGAGGAGAACGTCAACATTGACATAGACAGTTTCAACAGTTTATAACAGCACAACTTTTTCCCCCTTTTTGTTTTGTCTTCAGATGTGGGGTGAACTAAATGCGCGCAGTAGGCTGCTGGAGGTGCTCCCAATGTGCGTACAATGTACTCAAATTGGAGCAAGGCTAGAGATCCAAGTAGAGTTCTTTTGTAGAGGCACACAATAAGCAGTATCTCAACCATACTAGGTACTATAATGTGATACCAAAAATGGATAGCTGATTCTATATGACGGTTCAAGACTGAACAAATAGTTGCAGACCAAATCGTTTTTGTCTTGTGCTCTAAAGATCTTGAAGAAGGGCATTGTGAGCCACGTCTGGCCAAGGAGCCACGAAGCAGGTCAAATGCCGCCCTACTGTACTAGGATCACAGTGCTTTCTGGGATAGAGTTCGAAGATCTGTTTCTGTCCTCCCAGGATTCATATATAAACCAACAACCAATAATCTTTGTTTGCCAATCAAACCCAATTAAATGATGCCTCTAGACATCAAAAAGGGAATAACTACTTGAGTATATGCATGTTTAGAACAAAATAAGGTATTATGAGGTTACTGGGCCTTGTAAAAATTCATTTGACTGGGGTAGTTTGCTGAGATTCCTAAAACCTCTGTGAATGTAATCGGGGACACAAGTTACTGAATGAGAGAAGACACAGGGTACCCGCCACCTTCAGCCGTGTGCTGGACAGTATGCTCTTGAAGGGCTCCTAGATCAGCGAAACGCTCTCCGCACCATACACATTTAAACTGGGCATCTCTCGCATGCACGCTCTGATGCTTGGCCAGGTGTTCACGCTGCTTGAAACCCTTGTCGCAACTGGCGCACTTGTAGGGCTTCTCTCCGGTGTGGACGCGCCTGTGTCGCTGCATCTCCGAGGAGTACTTGAAGCGCTTCTCGCAGTCAGGACACTTCAACGGCTTCTCACGGGATGGGTCGCATCGGTGCTGTACGAACTCTGAGGAGGACAGGAAGCGTCGGTCACACAGCGAGCATTTGAGAGGCTTCTCGGTGCAGTGGGAATTCTGATGGCGCTGGAGCGTGGTGGCCTTTTTGTAAGCTTTTCCACACACGTCACACTTGTAGGGCTTGTCTGGATTTGTGGGTGTCGAGGAGGCCTCACCACATTTGTGACGTAGCAGCTCCCCAGACTGACTGAAGCCCTTGCCGCAGGAAGCGCACTTGAAGAGGTTGTCCATGCCATGAACGTGCTGGTGGTATAACAGATGGGACGGCTGCAGGAAGCCCTTGTCGCACAGGTTGCATTTGAAGGGGCGGTCGGCAGAGGCCTTGTGTGTGCGCCGGTGGCGCACTAGGGCGTACTGTTGTTTAAAGCTCATCTGGCAGTCTTCACAATGGAACGGGCGTTCCTCCGAGTGGGTGCGTTCGTGCTGTCTCAGGTCAGACGGACGCTTGAAGCCCTTCCCACATGTGGCGCAGCGAAACGGCCGAGCACCTTGCGGCTGACACTGGTGGTGGAGGAGCTCGGAAGACTCTTTGAAGTGCAACTCGCAGAGGTTGCACTTAAAAAGGTGCTCGCCCGAGTGGGCATACATGTGACGGACTAGGTGTGAGCGGTGCTTGAAGCTCTTCTCGCACACCGCACACTTGAATGGTCGTTCGGAGCTGTGGGTACGCTGGTGGTGGGCTAGATGAGAGGACTGGCTGAAGCTTTTGTCGCATGTTTCACATTTAAACGGCTTCTCGCCTGTGTGGACGCGTTCATGACGTGTGAGCTCGGATAAGTGACGGAAGCCCTTGGAGCACACCGAACACTTGTACGGCCTGTCCGGTTGCGAAGGCTCGAACGTAGGCTGGCCTGATGTTCCGACGGCAGCGCTGCCACTAGACGATGCTTCATCGTTGGATGGTTGCCCTGGGTTGGCCGTTGACGAAGTTGGTGTGGCATTTCCAGAACCCGGTCGATACGTTTTTTCACATATGGAGCACTTCATGGGGTTTCCACTGTTATGGGCATTGTGATGCTGCGCTAGAGAAGTTAGCAGCGAAAAGCCCATCTTGCACACTCCGCACACAAAAGGTTTCTGCTCCACCTGCACACACTGGTGCTCCAACAGGTCGGTGGCTTGGTGGAAGATTTTCAGACACTGCGTGCACTGAAACGAACGATCTTGGCTCACCATGCACTGGTGCTCATGTGGATTAGCCAGATGGGAGATATCATGGCCACATGCACCACACTTGTGTCCTCCCTCGCTCCCTACATGCAAGGAGGACTGCTGCGCTTGTGCCGGATGCTGCTGCTGACTGTGATGCTGCTGCTGTTGTTGCTGCTGCTGTTGTTGTTGCTGCTGGGATTGTTGCAATGCCGCGTCCGGCTGGAGGACGATGCCGTAGACAGTGCAGCCCAGTGTGTCCGCCCCTGGTGGGATGGTGTGCACGACTGGAGGCGGTGCAACAGCATGCTGCTGCCACGCCTCCGTCATTCGTGCTCGGGTGTATGGATTCAGCTTTGAGCCGTAGTTGGACCGCTTTCTGGATGAATTCAGGGGGAAGGGATTGTTGGATTGCCCCGGATGGAAAAGGAAAAAAGTAGCTAATAACGCTTTCAGGAACACGTTTTGGCTTGATATAAACAGAGAACTGACATGGATGTGAGCATCAAGTGCAAAGGACCTTGACCTTCTTCATCACCTTGGTACAGCCCTGTAAGAAAAAACAAAAAGACAAGAAAACTAGATGAAAAACTTACACAGCCAGCACACATCTTTAGGGGCATTTACACTGCAGTGCTCCACAAAAAGGATGGCCTGTGAACGAGTTTTGGGCCAATTCAACTATCACTTGCCTCATACATTAGTTGATGACTTCAAATTTAAAATAATATAAAATTTAATATTGTTGTTGCATATTGTGCTGCTTTAAATTTTACCACGGTAACATTCTCTAACTGGCTGACATAACGAGTCTTTACGCAGCCAACTTAAGGCTGCTCTCTGCCTGACAAAAATTCAGTGTAAAGATGCAATGCCAGATAAAAGCCATGCTAAATTATGCCTGCTCTGACCCACCTATAGACAGCATATAAACAGTTGGTGTAAAGATACCTTAATGCCACTTCAGTAGCAACCTTCTGCCCCACCTTTGCAGAGTAATATAATTTTGCAATAGTTAAGGGTTAATTAAAACGCCAATTAAGACTTGGAAGCATTTTTTTTTTGTTGAAAAATTAACGTTCTATGAAAAATATGTACTTTTCTGGCATATAAAAAACATGGCTAAAATTAAAATGTGTGTTTCCAGTAAAAATGTTGGCAAGACAAATAAAAAATCTGAACTACTGGTCCGACTGGATCAGAATAAAATAACCCTATTACAATAAGCCCGAAAACTAACAGCGGCTTGCAGCATAAAACTGACTAGAAGTCATCAATGAGATACAGTGACTGTTGGAAAGCCATCAAAGTGGACTTTATGAAAATAAAAAAACAGATAGTGGCGCTCATGTGAACCAATTGACCTGTGGCTAACCCACGCCCCCTCCACACTCGGACAAAGTCAACATTCGGTGACCGGTGCTATGGCAGCTGTCACAGCAGGAGACATTTCACAGGAGGCAATTGATGATTTTTGGAGACAGAAAGATTATATAGATATATATTTTGGTAGAAAGTTGTCTAAAATATTGTGCTTTAATATGTAATTAATTGTTCATGATCAAATTAAATATGTACAGGTCTAAGTTGCATCCGTTTCCAGGACAAGCCTTTTTACCATCTTTACCAAGAGTACCTCTCAGTTAGTTTGGTGCGACAGTATTTACATGAATCATTCAGCACAACATTGCTAACATTTGTTATCTCGGTTATTTACAGATACGTTAATGTAAGTGACATGATGTACAACGCAGCTAGAAGCTAACGTTAATGTTTTCTAATGTTAGGCTAACGTTACGTTAGAGATGTAAAAGATAACGTTCAAATACGTTGTTGACTTATCTTAGAAAATGATGTAGATGTAACGGAGGCCAGCTAGTAGTTGCTGTGCGAGTAAACCTCACTCCTCTGATCTCAATAGGCGCTCTAGCGACAGATGCTAGAGGCTGCAGTCTTTAGCCTCCTTGTTAGGGCGCCTGACGCTCATGCCGGAGACCCGGGTTCGAGGCCCGCTCGGAGCGGGTCGGGTAAAAGGGGTTACATAGACATCCTTGTTTAATTTATCCACGTTTAGTTGGTGTTGTGGTCTACCATAACTTAATCCAGACACTTATCTCGGTTGAGATGTGGTTTGGGAAAGAGTAAAAAATACACGCCGTCGCCCAGCCTCTCGGGATACCTAGTGTCGGAGTTGCATGTACTCCATGCACACCGTTTGACCATTTTAAACTTAAAATGACAAGAAAGAACATAAAAACCGACTAACTGCAATGCATTTCAGCAGAGAATGTCCGAGTGAATGGGATAGCTATGCACACAGTGATTGGCTCATCGCGTTTGGGGGCGTGGCTTAGCCATAGGTCAATTCTTGATATAGTTGGTTACATAAAGAATAACCTCCATCAATTTGAAAGCCCCCTTAACCTTTACTGCAACATCTGGATTTGAGTCTTGGCTAGCTGGTCTGTAAGGAGATCTACATAATTACCACCAATGCACTACAAATCACACAAAACCTATAAACGTATCTGAGCACTTAATAAACTAACAATAAACCGAGGAGAAATTAAATGAACAAATGAAATCTGACAGATCACAGGCCACTTTATCCCAGTGATTATAACACAGGTACGAGTATCTGTCTGGTACACCTCAAGTTTCGTGCTGGATAGCGAGACCAACCAACAGGATAGGTTGCCCACCAACCTATAGCATAGCATTGTGGGGGCATCACAGAACGTGCATACGATGCCCAAAATACTGTGTAAGTAGTAGCACACTCGTTTTTGAGACACAGTCTATTGCCTAGCACTAACAGTATGAATCACCTGTGTGTATAAAAATGGTACAGCTGTTCCAAAGCATGCATGCATGGTTAAGAAAATGTAACAATACATAAAGATAATGACTGACGCTTCTGTTCGCTGCGCATTTGTTTACACACGATTCTATCGCGGTGAATAAAAGCCGGTGACATAATTTAAACGTTAAGCAGAATTCATATTTATGTACAACACAGTAGCCAATAGCTTATAAAACATAACAAGGCGATGTTTAAGACACCTAACAGTTAGATGAAAACACAAAAAACATAGCTTTGCAAAATGGCTAACGAATATTGGCAAGCTGGCTAACAGACTAACAGTGGCTTTGAAACACACAGACACACACACAGATATCCTTTTAAAATATGTTTAGATATGCATATTACCTTTTTTTCAGAAGTGGATTTCACCCATGTTTATTCCCAGGGATAGACGTTCAATCAAGAAACGTCTTATAGTGATTTTCTGAAGGCCGTAAATCCGCCGACCGATCCGCGGTCTCTGCTAGGCCGCACCCCTAGCGAGTGTCTGAAAAAAACATGAAAACCCTGCAAACTCTCCGAATTTCGATTGGGTTGCTCCATAAAACCCCGATAACAGTCTTTTAAATGCGTTTGCAGCGCATTTAGGGGAGCTGACTGGCGAGGAATGGCCGACCCATAGTGCGTTTAATTTCGGGCTTAGATCGCTGACCACCGAAACCCCCGACAGCCGCACGGGAACCTGAATAACACATAATTGGCATCCTCACAAAACATACCGGAAGTTCATTCATTTTATTATTTTTTATTTTATTTATATATTAATATTCGTACTAAAAACGCCATTATTACCACGAAAAATGTGTCTATCACTGTTTTAGGGTATAGGGCGAGTGGTTATTTTATTAGAACGCTTTTGGGGAATTATTGTAGTGACAGTAATATGAAGCTTTAATAAGACAATAAACATCAACATTTTGTTCGTATGTACGTATAGAGTTTATGGTCATTGCTGAAATTCAATGTTGACTTTTCCTGCGCTTTTTTCCTTTTTTTTTTTTTTTGTAAGGGCGGAATGCAAAAGAGTCGGAACCATTTGAATCAATATTTGCTGTAGTGGGACGCTGTGATGAAGCACCGTTTGTTTTCTTGTTATTAGAGGTCCGAATCATTATCTGAATCGGTTCTTTCAAACGGTTAGTTTCAAAGAACCGGTTCTTACGCACTTATACAAAAGTATTCATGCTTTGAATAAAACCATCTAGGAAGATTTATTTAAAACATGTAATACTAAAATTGACAGTAATCTCTCGGCTGAGAAAAAACCCCAATAAATATTCGGTCACTAACATAACTTTAACGCCATACAAAGAAACGCAATCACACGCTTGTGATAGGAACCGGTTCAACGGATGCATTGTAAAAGATCCGACTCAAAAAAAATAATGATTCTTTAAAGAATCCCATTGTTTGTTATGTAGAGGGACCCGAGAGGGACGCTGAGAAGAAGCAGAACCATCGGAAGCGCTTTGCGCATGACAATAAGAGTGTCGTCACGTATCTGAGATGGTATTTTTAATCATCTGTTGCAGTTTTCAAGATTTTTCTGCCTTAGCATGATTGTCAATTACAGTAGTAGCAGTTCTGAAGATGAAACTGAAAACTCTTCAAAAAATGATTCCTCACCCTCAAGGAAAAGAGGAAAACTTGACAATGAAAGCAGGTTTGGTGCGTTTGATCTGCTGTGGTTTAGTTTTATTTTGATTTGCATTTCTAGTGGTCTAAATTCCTCTTTTACCTGAATAGCACCAGTGAACCTTTGGATCAAAGATCTGTTAAAAGCAAAGCAGGCAGATCAGCCCAGCTGACACCTCGCCTGCCTCTTCCCGAGAGTGTAAGGGAGATGTTCGGAGAATCAGAAGAAAAGTGGACAGATAAAAGTGATGAGCATGGAGGGCGAATGCGGTCCTTCCAGCACGAGCGGGGAAACTGGGCTACATACATGTTCTTTCCTTGTAAGCATTTTGCCTGAGTGTATTTAGATTGATACTGTAATTTTTCTCTGAATGACCTTTAACCCCTTTTAGATGATCCTGAGGAGGCCTTTCTGGAGGTACTAAATGAAATTATGGTGGTTGCGGCAGCTCACGGCATCCCTTTGGCCCTAACTGAAGAGTTTCACCTCAGTCTCTCAAAGACAGTGGTTCTGCGGCATCACTGGATTCAACCGTTCATCCAGTCCATTCGGACTGGTGTGACCCATTTCCAAAAGTCTGTGCTATATAATCAACACCTCATTGTTTAATTTTAACATGTGTCAGTTTCTGGGTGTCTAAGTCAGATTGTTTCCTCAGGTTTCTCTGCTTGGCTGATAAACTGCTGGTGTATTCTAATGCTGAAAAGACTAGGTATTTCATTACTCTCGCTGTTAATTACCTAACTAGGCTGTGTATGTATTATTTATTCATTTCAATGCACTGTTTTAATGGCGTAAAGTTCATGCAGGACATTCCTTGGTTTGGAAATCTCCACTGGAAAAACACATTTGCTTGAGCTCATCAAAATACTGGATCAAACCATGAAAGAATTCAACCTCAGCACCTTTTATAAGGTACAAACAAGGCATTGGTATCATATTTGTGAACATAGATTCAAATACAATCAAATTTAGATAAAATTTCATGTAACAGCCTCCTCTATTGTTTCATATAGGATCCTTCTTTCCACATAAGCCTTGCTTGGTGTGTGGGTGACCACACGGAAAGCCTAAAAAAGGCATGTTTATCAGAATTGCAGGTAGGAACCCAAATAGATCTGCATCACAAACTAAACATGGATAAGTATTGATTAAAGGCAAAGGTTGAAGAGTTGGTGTGTTTTTGGCATTGCAATCTGAATTCTAATAACTTTTACTTTTCACAGAGTCTCATTGACGCTCATGAAGATGGGCCTTTTCACATACGGCTCAACTGCACAGAGCTTCGTTGCAAAACGGGAAATAAAGTCTTTCTTTTCTCCCTCCAATGATCGTGAAACTATGGAAGCTTCTGTCTGCCACAGAATAAAAATATAAAAAAGGTAATTGCGACTTTCTCACAATTTACCTTTTTCCCTTGTTTATATCTCAATTCGAACAAGATATAAACTCACAATTTTCAGAAAGTCAAAATTGTGAGATTTACACTTGCAACAATGAGAAAAAGTCAGAATTGTGCGATAAAGTCACAATAAGCTTTTTTATATTTTTATTCTGTGAAATAAGCTTCCATATGAAACACTGTTTAGTAGTGATGTGGATTTTGAGGTTTGCAGAATATAATGAAAGATTTGAACTAATGATGCATGAAGTATCTCTATGTTATTACAATTTTGGTAAAGAGCATTTTATTTTACATTACTGCAACATGGTGATTTTTCACTAACCCATGGCATGTAGGCAAACTGTCTGTTGTTTGAGAAACAAAAAGTCACACCCTGGTTTAGCGTTGCATTTTCACCATCAGACCAGCATTTTTTTTGAGCAACACACCGCATCCTGAAACTGAAAGATTAAGTTTCACTTTCCACAGTTAGGCTTGGTTTCACAAACAGGGCTTAGATTAAGCCAGGATTAGACCTTAGTTCAATTAGGACATCTTCGTAGCTTTTACAAACGTGCCATGGAAAAAAACATTACCGGTGGTCTGCATCTTGAGGCAAAACAATGGCACTGACATATTTTAAGATATGTCAGTGAAAGTTGCTTTCAGTTAAAACAGCTCAACAATGCATTTTAGTGCAGGAATAGACTTACGCCTTGTCTGTGAAACCGGGGGTTAGTGTTGTACTGTTAAAATACAGTTTTTATGATTGAACTTAGTCTTACAGCCTCAATTCAAATTTTAAAAAAAAAAGCGACAAATAATGTGGTTCACAAATCATTGTTCATTATATTCAAGAGCAGACTTTGTTCATGTAACATGGGTTAACCCATCCTGGGCTGTGGCACAAATGCAGTCTAGAGGTTAAGCTGATGTACATTGAGCAGCAGTGAGATATCCAGCCATTAGGCACATTCTACATTCAAGAACATCTGACAAAAATACATAAATCAATACTGGTCACAGACAGCCTGATAAATAGCCACTTGCTTGTTAGTAGGATCAACAGAGATACTGCAGTGTCAGTACAATTTGGATAGAAACATTTAAAAAAGCACTAGATAAAATCTGTAGATTAAAGAAGTTGATGGTATAAGAGGTTAAAGTTGAAAAAGGTTAAGAAACAGACAATATTTAAAAATGTAATTGACAAGCATTAACGGCAGACAATTGCCATTTCACATTAAACAACTGGAAATTACATTTTACAGTGTGCTGTAAAATCTATGTTAACATTTTAGATCTGAATTGGGTAAAAAAAAATTCAAGAATCATTTCTGTAAATGCTGATTGTGCCCAACAAAAGATGACTATTTATCATTGATGTCCTGATAAACCTCAACTCCACAAAAAGGAACTCCGACAACAAATTACGATAAGGAAAGGAGCAGAACCAAGTCCTGAAAGTTAAAGAGGGGAAGTGTGTAAAGCCTCAGTGCTATCATGGTGTAAACAGCACATTCTTGATGTAGTTGACCGTGGTTATGTTCAACAGCATGGCGACGTGCTCGTTCCCGGGCAGCTCGTACATTTGGACAGGCTGTGTCTGCTGGCTCTTCCAGCGTTTGCATTGTGTGGCGCTCAACAGGTTGACTGTTCCGTCTCCGTCCCCGTTGATGACGGTGGGGTCTACATCTGGGAAGTTTGTGTAATTGAAGCCCTGAGCTGTGGGAATGCCGCTGCCATAAAGACAGTGGACAGGAACGCCCGGAGGCTGAAGTGCACTGACCAGCGGCTCCGTGTCCTTCCTCATGGCCCAGCCGTCCTCATAGTCAATATCTTTGAAGAAGCGCTGATAGTCTTGGACTGTGTAGCTGGTGTTTGGGGTGGAAACCAGGACCATGTCTTTGGGCCAGGAGTGGGCGTAGGGGAAGAGCCAGACGGTGGAGACGGCCGTTCGCTGCTGGGTGCGGATTTTTACAGGACTGATGACGGGAATGCGGTTGTTATCGCCTGTGATGGAACCAAAATCAAATGATCAAATCAGTGCTCGTAAATGGGTTTTAAAGTAAAATCAAAATGGACGTTTCAGGTTGTTGTTTTTTTTAAATGGAATATTGCAGTGCTTATAAATGATTTATACGTGAACATCATTTTTTCATATTCATTTAATCTTTATTCAAAATAACTTCCCCTCCCTCTTGCAGCATCATCTTTTCACTTCGTTGTTGACGTGTTTATTGGCGTGAGGGCGGGACAACCTGTCATTCACATGAGATCAACTAATTGTTCTAAAAATCCAGCGCTCAAGTTAAAAGTTCCACTCTTTTTTTTTTAATGTCTTGCAGGGTTTTTTTTCCATTTCACTAAAAAATGTGTTCTGTATGAAGGGCCACTTAGAAACGTTTCATATGGTTTTAAAAATACTTGCCATTTTCAGGGTTTAAATCGTATTTAAACAAGATTTTTATCTTCATTATGATGTCAAGACTGTTGTATCACCATGACAGTTTTGACTTTAAAATTTATTTTGACATTTTTGAGCATAATTCAGAAATTAAAGGTGTATTCATGCCACTGTACATGTGACTTGCATTGACATACAAAAGTTTGCCATAGATATTTGATAAAATTTAAAGGTGCAGTATGTATTGACAGTTAGCAGTTGAAATGGGATTGCCAGACTGAGGACACGCAACAGGAACGAGCGCAACTGGCAATTGGAAAGCGACTTATACTGTAAGCTGATCAGCTAATGCATTCGTTTGCAATGTTTTTACGGACAAGGCTTTTTAAGTCGTGTAGAATCTGCGACCTCTGACCCAGTTCGCTTGCTGGCTTCCATGGCTACAATACGCAGTGTTTTCCGCCATCTGGCAACCCAAGGTTGACAAAATACTACTGGGTAAATTGGGAGTGGGTGGGATCACACAGACCAACACAAAAACAATAATTCCGACACAGAACACACATTTTAGAGTGTGTACAGAGCTGGCTGTAGCATTGTTTTTTGGAGAAACAAGCATCCTAAATCTCAGCAAACATTCTATGATATTTTTATGCTTTAGTACAGTCAAACAAAATTATATTCAGAACCTTTAATTCAGCAAAGGCTTGGTTTCACAGAGAGGTCTTAGATTAAGCCAGGATTATGCCTTAGTTCAATTAGGACATTTAATTCGCTTTTATAAACGAGTCTTTAAAAAAAAACATTACTAGTGGTATGCATCTTGAGAGACAAAACAATGATACGGATACATTTTAGGATATGCCAGTGCAAGTTGCTTTCAGTTAAAACAGCTCAAATATGCATTTTAGTCTGGGACTAGCTTAAGCCTTGTCTGTGAAACCGGGGGAAATCTCCTTCTACAACAAATTTAGCCTGTACCTGTTGCCATAACTCTAAGAGTTTTGGCCACTCCAGCCCATGGAGGCCCTAGAGAAACAAATGCCTTGATGTACTGGTCCTTCCAAGCTTGTGGTTGTTGATTAAGGAAATAGAGCGTGTACATGTTCCCCATACTGTGTGCGATGAGGACCACAGGACCTCCAGCCTTATTAGCCATCTCCTCAATCATCAGCTGCAGACGCAAGAAGTACTCCTTATTCTCATCTGCAGGTACAGATCAGGGAACAAAAATGTCCAATTAAGACAAGAATCAACACGTTTCCCAGAACTTTGTTTTGGTGCTTAAATAGAAGAAGAAGATACACACTGGGGGCTTTACGCCAGTCATAGGGAGCACCTCGAACATCGTCGTCTCTGGTATACCCCCAATCAACCAGTGCTTGTACTATAGTGAAGAAGTACATGCCTGAAACAAACAAAACAGTTACCAATGAACAAATTAACATAATGAGATAAACACCCAGTTTCCACTCACCCACACTCCGTTTACTTGGATCCAGATATTCCAAACTATACGTCTTTCCAAACCCAGGCACTCTGACATCCACCCCCGGAGGAGATTCAGTGAGGTGGGTTGTGCGATTGTACAGTAGCCTTTAAACAAAACAGATGCTGATGATGTATTTGCATATTTAAAGCAGGCGACATGAAATCAAAAGAAGCAAAGGCGTGCTTTCAATAACAAAAAATGTACTTCATATCTACTAATTTCCCATTCAATAGAGTGCATTTGGGCCTGGCCATTTAAAAAAAAAAAATCAATATAGCTCACAGTAGGTCTGTTTTTAAAGGTTTATAAATTATCTTTAATCTCTATGGAGAAAATGACTGGAGTCTTTAATTGTGAAACCTGACTGTTGCACTCAATAAAGGTTGTTGCAAAAGGAAGCTTGTTTTACAAAATGTTATAAATGTCATATGCCAGCAATACACCACATGCACAACTTCTGGTTTCAGATGTCCTTTTACCCTTTACCTCATGTTATCAATCCAGCAGTCAATGGCCACCGGCACCAGCAGCTCCAGGTTGAGCCATAGCGTGAAGTAGTCATTGGTCTTCTTGTAGCAGATGTAATGCACTACACTAGGTTTGTCCAGTTTCGCTTCAAGCTGATTCCCAAGATCTCCTGGAACTACGGATAAATAATTTATAATCGTTTGAATAATAAATCACTTAGAATAAATAGTGCAATATTCATAAAAAAAAAAGAATTTTCAATTTTATGGTGACTTATGTTTTAATAGGAAACTCCATCAGAAGCACTTCACAAAATACTTTAGATATGATTAAAGAATCACTGATTAAAAAGACTTGACACTATCACCATTCAAAAGAGATTACCTACTTATCACCTATCATCACTAATGTCTGCCAGTTTGGTCTAGTTTGAAGCATTTTAACACCCACTATGTTTCAAAGTATAGTTTCCTGCAAAATTTGCATGTCTTTATTGTCCGTCATCACATTCACAAAATGTTTGTGCTCCTACTATCAGGTGCCGTGTAAATATTGGCTAGTCAAATAGTGTACTTAAAAGTGTGCTTTAGATATTATTGTAGAAAAAAAATATTTAAGCTATCTTTTATTGCCAAATAATGATCTAGTGTAAATTTAGACATGAAGATAAACCTTTTTCCACAGTAAGTAGCCTACCTGATGGAAAATACAGTCTCCACCGGTAGCTGTGTTTTGAAGCATGTTATATGGTTTCTAACTGGTACAAGCTCAAGGAGGTGAAAATGTTTCACATTAAAACAATCTTGGACCAAATAACATCCTGCTATCATGTTCCAAAACACAGATACTAACTTTAGTGTCTTTAGCAACAGTGATGGTAAGATATGGTAATGCATTGTACCATGGTACTTACATATTAAGATATTTCAAAGTATAATACTATTAAGATAAACACACACACAAAGGGTGTTAAGACAACGCCATGGTACTTCTATAATAGCATTATAACATTATAAAATGTTCTCATACATTTCGTAATTTGCCAATAGGGGATGAAAAGATAACAAAGAAGTGTTATTTTCTTGTTTTCGACCGGTTTCGCAATCAGTGACATTAAAAAAGTATTTTTTTTCCTCAGGTCATATGATCGCGTCATATGAGAAACCGCCAAAGCGAAAACCAACAGATACAAAGAAGAAAATGGCAGAAAACAAGACAGTATAAACACAACACAAATGCAATATATAAAAGGCAATCGCTTCTACATGTTGGATTGGTGTTGTGTTTATATTGTTGGACTAGGTTTTGGTTTCTTCGACAGCTCTCCTGGAAAAGTGTAAAGCTATTAACGCTTGCAGCTATTTGGTCACGTGCTTTAAACTGTTCAAAATATCAACAGCTATGTTAAGCCACTAGATATAAGGTCTGATTATAAACACATTAATATATTGAATACTCTATATAATACTATAACAAAGCATGGATATGAGGTTAAAACACACTATTAGTACACCCTGTACTAGTGGTTGTTATATAACAAAATCATTACATTTTAGGCATCACAACATTGAGCATGTGAGCTACCAGGACAGCGTACGTGTTGCCTAGGTAGGGGGACACTGGGTTTTGAGACACTGACCGCATGACAGTTCATCATGAGACAAGTAAACAACTGTGTCTGGTGTCAAGAACAGAAAAGCAACAGGACATTACATCAAAAAGGATGTGCTGCAATTAACTTACTGAGAACAACAGGCGGTCGGTCCGAACCTGAGCACACTTTCCCCGGTGAGCATTTCAAACTTCTGCTGTCGGTAAAAGACACCAACAACAACAAACACAGCTGGAGAATCGCGAGGTTCAACCGATGACAGGGCAGCATCTCTTTCTGTGGCTCACACCTCTGCTGGCTTACAGGATCAAGGGTGCATTTGTGTTTATCTGTCCATCGTGAGGTCTAGGAGTGGTCTGAGAAGTGTCTCTTCTGGCTCTGACCGACAGTGACTGTGATGAACACAATGTAGCGATCATGTAATAGGTGTTTTTAAAGCAGCTAGACGCGAATAAACAATGGCAGAACACATCGAGTCGGAGGGCGGAGCTTTGAAAGACAGTTCGATTATAGCAAGGCTGCAATAATTGATTTTATTTTCTGCACTATAAATTACACATATACATACATCCTCAAATGTGAATTTTGAAATCCTTGTGTGCTTTAAAAATCTAAGATGCTAATTAAGGATTACAACCACTACAAGAACTGTATGTAGTTTCAGAATAAAACGCATAAACCAAATTGGCCTACAAATTGATCCTGCCTGAACAACATTTAGTCATACTTTTACAGATTATCTGAATAATATAAATTGTATTAGAATAAATATATGTATTAAATTCCTGAAATCTCTTTCTCAAAACAATTTAATAAATTGTATTTTTATAATAAGAATAATAAAAAAAATAGCCCTGATCATTGATGCTAACTGGTCAATTTCAGCCATGCTAAATTAGTATTATTTATGAAAATCTGTCTTTATTGTGTAGTAAGTATTAAAATGTAGTCAAGCAATTAAAATGTATAATAAAAAAGCAGTCAAATTTAGCTATATTCACAGCTGGAGGGGATGATCATTTAATTATTGTCAAATTGCACATGTAGTCAGGTTGCTTTGTTTCACTCTGTGTGAGGATGATGTTCAAAGATCATAGAGATTTGAGGAAAAAATATACTACCAAAACGAGTTACTGATTAAAGGAATCCTGTTCTGCCAAAATATCTATATTTCAAAAGAAACGATCAATTATTTTTTCCAACTAAGCAAGGAAAGATTTCCTGGCAAAATGACTGCCCATTTCTGTGTGAACTCTGAACCTTTGTCTAACGTATTTAAATTTGTTTGCAAAAAAAGCTGATGTTTAACAGGCTTAGAACTTCTAAACCAGTTCAAAGGTTACATAGTTCAACAAATACTATCAGTACAGTGTACAGACAGGTGTACAAATAACAAGGACCAATAATATGGATAATTTTTTTTTTTTTTTTTATATTTATAGTAAGCAGCAGTTTAACAATATCACAGCCTAAAAATATGATAATTTTTATATATGAACTGTGATTAACATATTACAGTTGCATAGACAGTTTAAGTTATGCTATGCTACATAAACATCCAGTACATTTTACACTTTAAGAGCTATGGTGTCTGCAATCTTTAATGTACAGATTAAATACATTTGATAAATTCTGTATAATACAAATACAGTTCTAGACTGTAACAAACTAAAAAAATTACTATATCATGCCTATCAATATATTATAAACCAATACAAATATATCATTAAGACATACAGTGTGTTCACGCCATGTCGGAATTACTGTAATTGTGAGATTCCGACTCATAAAAAAAACACGTCCTTGTAGAACTCATAATTACAACTCGTACTACGTGACTGTTGCGGATTCATTTTGGTGTTGAAGTGTTGCCATAAAAATAAAACATCACGGGTTGCCATCTTGTGATTACGGTAATTACAACATGGCGTGAACCCAGCAATACCTTTATACATGATACCAGTGTTGCAGTGCACTTATAATGCAGTTGTGAATACATCACACAAAACTAAGGCTAAGAGATGGAGGTTGTTCAAAGCTGACATGCTTTTCCTCATGGTACTTTCCCTCCAGAATTCTCTGGATTGCAGTCAGCACCTTGTGATTAAAGACCATGTCCAAATGAGCCATGCCTCTAAACTCTGTCACATGCACAGCCTGTTCCTGCTTCCCTATCCACCGCTTACAGAGACTCATGCTGCGGCTGTCGACGGTGTCATCGCCGTCATCGTAAAGGATATCTACGGGGTCTGCGTTTGGAAACTGCTTGTCGTACACGTAGGTCACGGGAGTAGGGAGTCCCACCCCGTAGAAGCAGTAGACCTCGACTCCAGGTGTGGGCAGGCCGGCTGTGAGGTTTCTGGTGTCCTCCCACATGTACCAGCCGTCCTCAAAGTCAATGTCTTTAAAGAACTTCTGGTAGTCCTGATTGGTGTAGTTGAAAAAGGGGGTGGAGATGAAGTTGTGGTCTTTGGGCCACACCTCTTCAGAAGGGATCATCCAAGGGTTTGTGGTCGTCATCCGTTGTTCTTCGCGGATTTTTATATTGGACACGAAGGGTATGCCATCATTTTCACCTAAAAAGGCATAAAATAAAGACCAAAACTCATTTAAAGAGTCCATATTAATTCTTGATTTTGGGCTCTACTAGAATGGGTTTATGCTTGAAAACATTATTTTTCACATATTTGACCTCTTCCCAGTCTGTCAGTAACACTGTTTAGTTCCTGCTTCTATGAAGCCCCTCCTTCTGAAAAAAGCAATGTGCTCTGATTGGTCAGCTGGACCAGTGTGCTGTGATTGGTCAACCACTTCGAGTGTGTTTTGTAAATATCACACCTCTTACCATAACCACGAGTTTCAACACACTACTAACTTACACAACCAAGCCTCTTCCCCTTTTTTTTGCGTGTGCCTTGAGTGGGAAATATTCAAATGAGAAATGTTGTAAAGTGTGCGTTCCTGGAGGAAACTCAATTGAGGTGTTTCAGGGAGTTCAGAAACAGTGCTTACTGATATAGAGAATAACTCCCTTTGGAGTGACTTTGTGATTTTTAACTTGATGAATAGATGAAAATGTAAAAAAGCATAATAGGCCATCCTTGCCTCAGGTCATTTTGACCCGAAACTCATTTTTAAATGTTTTTTTAAAAATTGAGTGTTCATCGGAGTGGTCCAAGACCTTAGGACTTTTGTCGCACTTGAACCACGAATACACACACAAAAAATTTACTGGATTCGAGGAGTTTATGTGGTTGTAGTAAAAATAGCAACAAATTCTTCCCATGTGTGTCAATTTCAGTTTCAGTATACATAGAAAAACTAAAAAATGCTCAAAATTAAAACTAAAAATGCTAAAATTTTACCAAAAAATTGTTTTATAATGTCTACATGTGTATCTGAAAGCAAATTGAAGATACTGACTTTATGACCCAGTGGAACAGCTCATTTGCTCCAAATAGAGCTATAAGGCCATCTAATAGCAAGAGTTATGAAATATCATGTTATA
This sequence comes from Gila orcuttii, assembly GCA_026230005.1. Lineage (NCBI taxonomy): Eukaryota > Metazoa > Chordata > Actinopteri > Cypriniformes > Leuciscidae > Gila > Gila orcuttii. The sequence continues at coordinate 10,958,219 of JAPDVR010000025.1, forward strand.
TTATAATTTTTTCCCCACAAGAGCTGGCAGAGACCAAATTGACCCAATGTGAGATATTTTGAGTCGATTTGAGCTGGTTATGCATGTATTGGAATTCATGTTATTTTGAATTTAAGTTGAAAGAATGTGAAGAATGTGCTTAAATTATATTATGTATTGATAAAATCGAGTTATTTAAAGGTAAATAAAAAAATGTATTAAAAAAACATCTAAAAAATGCATTAAAAATGAACAAATATTATAAAAATAAAAATGGAAAACAATATTTTTTTCTGGACAAAAAAAGGAAGGTAAACATTTAATTTGTAATAAATACTTTTCATATATCTTTCATATATCTTTTATTTAGCAGGGGTGATTTAAATAATAAATAAACTAGTTAAATAAATTACTATAAAGCTAAATAGAAAATTTTTTAAAAACAAAAAAAACTAAAACCTAAAATCCAATTAAAATGAATAAATAAATAAAAATAAAAGCTAATTCAAAATATTAATATATACTATAAGCAAGGATGATTTAAATTATCAAAAGTGACAGTCAAGACATTTATCATATAAAATATGTATATTAATATAAAAATTGTATAAATAAATATATCACATGTTTCTCAAGCAGCAAATCAGCATTTTAGAAAGATTTCTGAAGAATCATGTGACACTGAAGACTGGAGTAATGATGCTGAAAATTCAGCTTAGATCACAGGAATAAATGAGATAGTAAAATAGAAAACGGTTCTCTTAAATTTCTTCTCTGTACCTGATGCTAAGACTCTGAGGGGCTTCACAGCGCCTGCCCAAGGTGCTCCCAGAGAGATGAAGCCCTTAATGTAATGGTCTTTCCAGTCCTGAGTCTGCTGGTTGAGGAAGTACAGGATGTAGTTGTTGCCCATGCTATGGCCCAGAAGGTAGACTGGTTGCTTGTACTCATCATGCATCTCTTCCACCAAGCTTTTCAAACGTGAAAAATACTCCTCCTGCTCATCTATGTGGTACCAAACATTAAGTTTCACAGATTGTTGTTATTTGGGACACAGAATGAAAGGACACTGTGTGAATGGTTGCTATGGCGTTGCCAGGGTGTTTGGGTTGGTTTCTAAGTAGTTGCTGTGTGGTAGATAAGAATCTGGTTCCTCCAATATGTGTAACATTATCAATGCCCTTTTATAATAATTATTGATGTTGTTATTTTATTGTATGTGTATATATATTTTATTTATTTATTTATTACTGTAGTGTATACAATGTCAATTATGCAGAATAGGATTCTTCAACTGTCCTACACAGTTTGACTCTAAGCCAAAGCAAACTGACGCCTGTCATGTTCACGTAATCCAGTAGACCTTGATTCGCTTGTTCAGGTATATTTGATTTGAGTTGGAGCTCTACAGTTGAACAGTCCTGACATAGAGGCTACGTCAACTATTTGTTTTGTACTATGGTGAAATGATTGTTGTTGTCCGTCACTGTAATTTAACTTACTTGGAGCGATTCTCCAGTCATACGGAGCACTACGGACAGTCTCATTTCGCACATATCCAAAGCTGACCAATTGTTGAACCATGGTATGAAAGTAACCTATAAAATAAAAAGTAGGATGAGGATGAAAATGAGGATGTTGTGATGTAAGAGATCCAATTACTTAGTGTTAAACTCACCAGTCAGCTTGTTTATGTCAAGAAACTCTATAGGGTGCGTCTGTCCAAATCCAGGGACCCTGACCTCCACCCCGGGTGCGTTCGATGTCTTGCGACTTGTCCTGTTGTACACAATCCTGCACAAAAAGATGCAGCTGTTACATTCATATCAAGTTCGAACCAAAGCAAAACAAGAAGTTCAAATATATCACAGCTTCTGATGATAATCATAGTTAGGACAGTAGATTTGAAACTAATATTGATTATGATACATTGGCTTGTCCCTATGACATCAGCCTTCGAGAACCCTCCAAAAGCAATAGACAAAAGGTCAATGACCTGCAATACACAACTGAGGATGATTAGGAAACAGTTGTCAATCAATCAGAGGTACCTAGAAAGGGTTGCTCTGTTCATTTGTACACACATGAGACAAAGCAAGCAGTGTAAATATTAATTTCAAGCATAAAACTACATATATACACTACATTCAAAAGTTTGGGGTCAGTAAGATTTACTTTATTAAAGAAAATAATACTTTTATTCAGCAAAGGTTTAGTTAAAGTTTTCAAAAGTGACAGTAAATTATAATGTTACAAACTATTTCTTGTTATAGTTTGTTCCCATAGTCGGTTTACCTTATATTATCAATCCAGCAATCAATTCCAATGGGCATGAACATGTTCAGGTCCATCCAGAGAGGAAACCAGTCCTCAGTTTTCTTGTAACACATCCAGTGCACTAGTGTGGGCTTGTCTATTTTGGCCTCTAGGCGATTACCCAAATTTCCAGGTACTGTTTCAAAGTAAAAAAAAAAAAAGTATTATTATTATTATTTTACCAGACACATATTTTGTTATAGATGATGGACCTTACAACAAACTTCAAAATATATGAATTTGAACTTGTCTAAAAGTGAGGCGCACTTTTATCTTGTTATCTTGTCTAGGTTGTCTTATGTAGGCACAATTGTATGCTCCACCCCCCTTAAATTAATGAACCAAACACTTTAAAGAAAATCCCTCAACTTAAATATCCAAACTATGAATGTAAGATTGCTTACCTATGATAAGAGGAGGAGTGCTATTGTTTATGACGCGAGGTTTGGCTGTCGGAGGGAAGATAACGTTAAATAACCAGAATCCAGAGGTCTGGTGCAGTGCAATCAGAAGAAATGCAATGCATCTGAAGGAAGGCGAAAATCCCATAGTGTTTGTGTCTGTGTTCTTCTGGCTACCTCTCACTCCAGCGCTATCTTTTAATGCGTTCGTCGCGAGGGGGCGGTGAGTGTATCAGAACGTGAGGTCACCGGACCGTGAACACTCTGTGAGCCCCTACTGTGTGTGATGATTACATTAAAAGGATATATTTCAATGACAATAGGTTTAGGTGCAAACATACGAGATGACCCCCCCCCCCCACTCCCCCTTAAAAAAATGTATCTGACAGTACAATAATAAAACATGAGACTTAAAAACCAACTACACAAAAAGTAAAAAGAAGAAAGCGAAATCGTTTTTAAAAATGCAGCATGAACTTTGGTAAGTTGTTTTATTATATTAATAATATGTTTTAAATATTAACAATATTTTTTATTCTGTTTCATTATCATTCTTACTTAATTTATAAAAATAACATTTTAAAATTAATAATAATAAAACAAAGTTTATAAAAGGCAAGAACATCTGTCGACTCCGCCCCCGCATCGTTACGTCAGCGAACCCTCGCTATGGAAACCAAATTGCGCGACCTAAACAAGCAACAGTTGCTGCCAATGGATTAATCTTCGCTTTAAAAAAATAATTTAAGAACGAACGGGGAAGAGATTCAATTTATTGAACTGTAAGTATACTGCTATCCGCCTTAACTGTAAAATAACGAATATACATTATTTATTTTTAGTTTAGATGTTGTTTGTATATATCTCAATGTGTGTATGACTTGTTTTAGATGGAGGTGTTACCGGAGGCAGATTGTGAAGAGGACGCTACTATAATAACAGAAGATGAAGAGGGTGTTCGAGAATTGAAGAGCAGGCTGTCTAACATACGAATAACCCTCACGGTTACACACATGTGAGGTTACTAAAGTTCAAAAACATGTGGTAAACTTTTGTTAAAGCAATGAGCAGTGTTTCTCCCAAAGGAACATGGTGGGTGGATGTTTACAACGGCCTTAATCATTAGCCACAAACATGGGTGGTATATTATCGGGTCACGCATGTGGAGTAGTAGGCCAAGGTCAAACACCTCCAACTTTTTAGCTTTACAAAACTATAGGGTACATTATTGAACAGACAGGGGGTAAATTGATGTTAAAACCCTCCCACCACGGCCTCAATCTATTATAGTGGACTGTATTAACTTTATAAGGAAGAATGTCGTCAAGAAAAGGTCCTGGTCAGGGTTATTATAGCTAACTAAATCTAAAACCATAAAAACATTTTCGCTACTTGAAATAAAATAACCATTAACTCAAATTAAATAAATTATTTTTAAAAAATACCAACCTTGAACTCATTTTATTTCAGCTAGTTTCAACATTTCAGCAACATTCAACATCCAACATTTCTCATTTTCATTTAATTTAACTTGATTAACTAAATACGAAACACCTTAAACTTTTTATCAAGTTCCTCAAACCATTCTTGAGCAATGTCTGCAGTGGCCACTGCAAGAGTTGACTTCCACCAGGGAACAGCATTGTCATGAAAGGGTGTACCTGGTCTGCAATAATGTTGAGGTAGGTAACACGTCAAATTCACATCCACGTTAATGGCCGGACCCAAGGTATCCCAGCAGAACATTTCTCAGAGCATCACAGTCCCTCCACCGGCTTGTCCTCGTCCCACAGTGCATCCTGGTGTCATCACTTCCCCAGGTAAACGATGCGCACGTACACGACCATCCACGTGATGTAAAAGGAAACGGAACTCATAGGACCAGGTGACCTTCTTCCACTGCTCCAAGGTCCAGTCCTGACTCTCTATTGTCTGCACTTTCGACTGTGTACAAGGGTCATCATAGGCACTCTGGTCCATACACAATACGCAGCAGGGTGCGATGCACTGTGTTGTGACACATCCTTCCCATAACGACCATTACAATTTTGTTTGACTGTGTGCCACAGTAGACCTTCTGTTGGCTATCACCAGACGAGATTGCCTTCATTGCTCTTATGCATTGTTGAGCCTTGGGCGCCCGACACGCTGTCGCCGGTTTGTGGTGTGTCCCTCCTCAGACCTCTGTTGGTAAATTCTCAACACTGCTGACCCGGAGCAATCCACAAGCCTTGCCTTTTCAGAGATACTTTGACCCAGTCGCCTTGCCATAAAAATGTCAAAGTCACTCAGATCTTTATTCCTGCCCATTTCTCCAGCGTCCAACACTGATTACGAAAACTGATTGTTTGCTTTCCATCTAATCTATCCAGACCTTAATATGTGGCCTTGTTAGGAGATGATGATATACATTACATGCAAGTGATGCACATCATTTTGAGAGTAAAACAACAACGAAACACCTTTCTATTCATTGGTCTTTATTCTTTACTGTTTCAGAGCAAAGCCAAGACCTCAATTGGACCTTTCCAAATGTCCATCCTCATATAAGGAGAACTCCTCAAAGGAGAAGCTCATGCTTGCGATGGCTGAAAACTTCCGTCAGCAGTATGCTCTTTTATATCCTGATAACAAAGCACTTCTTCTGTGCCCTGTAAATGAGTGCGGTGTTCAGGTGCGTATAGCAAATACGCTTTCTAGACATGTTAACATTACCACAAATGACTTGAATACTCTTTTGTTTTCATGATGTTTTCTTATTTTACTGTACATCAACAGAAATTTGTAAGCACCACCTTGCGAAGCACATTGCTGCCGTATCCTGAGCTGTACGACTGGGAGGGATGTGCTAGTTTTGTGTCTGATTATCTCTCGTTGGAGCTCTTGGATCCACCATTTGAACTTGTGAGAATTTCCGACTGTTTCCCTATTAATTGCGTTTAGCTTGATCTAACTTGACTTATGAGGGTTGTCTTCGCCTTTTGGACTCGAAAACATGTTTTTTATTTCATTTCTGTTCTATTTAGCCCAAGCAGCTGTCATCGCCCACCTGGGTTCTGCAGACTCAGAGAGGCACATGTTTTGATTTCTCCAGTGTGCTGTGTAGCCTGTTGTTGGGCGCAGGATACAACGCTTACTGCGTCAGTGGGTACGCTACTAAAGAGATGTGTCTTCTCGATCAGTCACGGCAAGAATGTCCCTTACTGCAGACTCAAATCCAAGTTAGTATGGAGTTAAAACCATGCACTAGATCACACATTGCATGTAAAACAAGTTTTATGGCATGTAAATTTAAACAACTCATCACTCAGTCAGTTTGTTGGATCATTTATATGTGATGATGACTTTAAAATGGGTTTTCAACCTCTTTCAGGCCCCTTGGCGGATAGATGTACAGAGCAGAAACTAAAACCTTAACTGAAATAAAATAAAATAACTTTTTTTTTCAGCTAGTTGCCAATGCAACATTTCTCATTTTTATTTTATTTTAACTTGATGTACTAAATGACTAAAACAAAATAAAAACAGACATAAAACTTAAAAATGACAAAAACAACAAAATCACTAAAACTTTAAAATGAAAATTGAAAATATACAAATTAAAAATGATACAAACTATTAACAAAATGTATAATAATATCTGATACTAAAATAAAAAACACTGATAGAGAGCAGGAAATTAAATAAAACTGAGAATTGATTTCAAGCCTGACCTGTGACATGTAAATGGTACCATATTAATGTATTTACATGCTTTCTGATGCCTAAATTGCAAAACTGTAATTAAATAAATTATAAATGATGTTAATAGAAAATCTTAAATTATCATACATTTATTCATGTAGTTTCATAATCTATTGATATAAAATTAACATACAGTATATTTGTACATGATTTTACTTTACTTAATATTACTTATTTTATACATACTTATTTTAATATGGTAGGATAATGCAACCTTTAGCTGAACTTTAACTTTTTTTTAAATTAAGGGGTTAAAGGTAATATTGTGTGTTTGTATTTCCACATATTTTTATTTATTTTCACAAAAATTACAGTGTAATTTTCAGTTTTTCAGTTTTGAAAAAATTAAGTTGTAAATAAATCAAAGATTTTCGGAGTATGTTTTACAAGGAAATACCATTTCAGTCTTCCTACTTCAAAATTTCACGTTTTATTTAAAGGTGCAGTAAGCGATTTCTGAAACACTGATATTTGAAATCAATCCCAAAAAACACATCCCACCCTTCATTGCTCGAGCCCCGAAATGCAGGAAACTGCAATCCAAGGGGGGATGTCTCTTTATCATAGCTGAAGCTAAGCCAAATAATGCTTTGCGAAAAATAAAGCGAAGACTTTCAACAGCGTTTCTTAGAAATTACTGCACCTTTAATGTTACTTGCAGTTACTTAGTGAAATTTATCATCAATTTTTTAATAAAACATTTTTTTAAGTAAAAATGTTTACTGTGTAGTTTGAGCGGGCTCTCTGAAGTATGTCCACTGATACCTTGGAGGTTGTAGACCATTTGTTGAAGACCACAGCTTAAACACCAATTTCCTTGAGTGGACGTATTGAAATCAGTTACTTCTGAAAACCTAAAATGGATGAATTCATGTTATGGATCATTTTATATGATCTGCACAGGGGAAAACAGAGGAACCAAATAAGACAATGAGGAAATACTCTGTGAAACCCCCACGCGACTTGCACAGCTCCTTTGAAAAACGTCAAGAGGAGAAATGGCACACAGAAGCTAAAGAAGCTGCACTGAAGGAACAACTGGAAGCTGAGAGACTTCAGAAGGTTGGACAGAGAATGTTTCAGTGAAATTCAGTAGAGTTTTTGTTTTGCATTTTCACCGGTTCCTTTTAAACAGGAGAAAGAACGTCCACCACCCGACCCTCTTCTGGGCTTGAGAGTTCACAGCTGGGTTCTGGTGCTCTCAGGGAACCGGGAGGAACCTGAGAACTTCTTCATTGACCCTCTGACAGGCAAGAGCTACTCCACCACCAATGAGAACTTTCTGGGCATAGAGAGCGTCTGGAACCATCAAAACTACTGGGTCAACAAGCAAGACTGCACTTTCGGTTGTGGGGTCAGTATCTCTTAGTGTGGATGTGATATTAATGTGAGGATGGAAAGCATTGGAAAGTTCACCGGGTCTGTTTGTGTCTGCAGGAGATGACCTTTGATATGGGCGATCTATCAAAGTGGGAGTATATGCTGTGTGGCCTAACTAGCCAATCTATGTCAAACATTTCTGAGTTAAAGACACTCCAAGAGTCAGAAGATGAGGAAGAAGTACAGAAAAACTGTTCTTTATTTCTAATTTTTCATTTAGTTTTGATCCCATTATTGATTTAAAGAGATAGTTCACCCAAAAATGAAAAATCTGTCATCATTTACTCACCCTCATGTTGTTCCAAACCTGTATAAATTTCTTTGTTCTGTTGAACACAAATGAAGATATTTTGAAGAAAATTTGTAACCAAACAGTTGTTATGCACCATTGACTAAAGATATCAAAATATTTTCCTTTGTGTTCAACAGAACAAAGAAATGTATACAGGTTTGGAACAACTTGAGGGTGAGTAAATGATGACAGATTTTCATTTTTGGGGGACCTATCCCTTTAACTGTTGAAGGGCCCATTCAACACTAAACCTGCTAAAAGTCTATTACATCAGATGTAACCACCTATTGTCTTTTCTTCTCAAGGAGGAAATGGATGAGCTGAAAGTGTTTGAAATGCCTCCATCTTGGGTGACTAAAATAGATATTTCATCCCCAGGTCAAGTTCTCACTCTCATCCCTTATACACTATTTCTTGAGGTGAATTATTCATCAATGTTCTGTTTTTATTTTGTATCTTTATAGACATGGAAATGCGTTTTCCAGGGGGTATGAAGGTTGTCCAGTACAGGAAAGCCAAGCTGGAGAAGTTTGCCCCTTACCTTCTGAAAGACGGTCTTGTGACCAAACTCACCATTTATAAAGACCTTGATTGTAAGACCTTTGCAGATGTTTTTGTTTTCAACATATAAAACATACCTTGTCATGTTGATCATGTACATTTAAATGAACAAAAAATAAATAATGTTAAAGGCATAGTTAACCCAAAACAAAAATAATGCCTAAATAAATTAAATGTATTAATAATACTTTATCATTATTATGAATTATTCTTTTTAAAATATAATTAACAATAATTAAAACTATAAATTTTCATTTATTATATATAAGCATGTTCATTTAGCCTTTAACCTGTGTGTTGACATGTTAAGTATACATTCTCACGCTCACTTTCATTTATAAAATATTATACATATTAGAATTGTATAAAAATTCTGAATAAATATTATTTATTTATTTATTTGCATGTTATTTTAGCATTTAGCTTGTGTGTCGACACTTTTTTTTTTATCAGGCACACAACCCAGCACTATTAAGGAATGGTTCAGTCACCGAGGTGACTGTCTTGACGAGAGAGAACTTCACACAGACAGCAATGTGACATCTGAGCATTTCAGGCCTGGAAGAAAGGATGCTCTCAGATGTAATCGAACACACATTTTCTATATATTACCGATGTCAGTAAGCATGACTCGTTTCATTACTGATGACTCGTCAACTTTAATAATACCAGTTTTGCTCAAATTGTGTCAGGGCTCTTGGGGTTGGGGGTACTGCTCAACAAAAATTAGATTAATTAGAAAACGAATAATTTTCAATTTAAATGAAATCACATTGCATTTTTTCCTATGTGGGTTCGGTAACCAAATTAGTTGAAACATCAGTTCACAAAAAACAAGCCTGGCATTTTAAAAGTGTAATTTTGTTTAGACCACAGGTACGTCACTTTAGTCCCTGAGACGGAGCGTCAGATGGACTTTTATAGTCATACTCGCACTGACGGTCTAGCCAGAAGAAGCGAGAAGCCTTTCGAAATGACAGAAAACTTTGAAGATCGGACTGACTTCCTCTTTTATCGACATGTTGTTTACGGAAAGCAAATCAAAGTGATTTGGGCTGGAGAGGCTTTTGAACAACGGCCTCTAAGGGTAATGCTCTCTCAACAAACAGGCCTGACTTTTAATCTTTAAGCAGTTTAACCTTATATTATCTTGCTGGTATAACATTAACCAACAGTATACCAAAAGCTTCATATTTTGCTTCTAGTGGCCTTGCTAACAATAAACAAAAATGGTCATGGACATTTTTTTGGGGGTCTCCAACAGAGGGTGGAGGAGCGGTTCCACAGAGATCCTTCTAAGCCGGCAAGTAAAGATGTGGCTGAACGGGTCTTTATGATGTCTGACAGACGGATCCAGGTGACCTATCATCTAGAGGATGACAGGATCATCCCAGCTTGGCTCAACTTCATGAAACCCAAAGAAGCGGCAGACTCGCAGAAAGCACAAGCTTTTACTCCACAGATGGTTTCTGGCTTTCAGGTCTGATGTCACACTTATAGAATTACTTTGGTCAGTTCCATGAACAAAGTAATACAACAATGTTTTATTGGCAAAAAAACCCCCCTAAAAAACAGATCATACAAAACATACAAGACAATGCTTTGAGAAAAATCTCAATTGACCTTTTTATGAAAAAGTCAACGTTTTGAGAATAAAATCAAACCGTTACAAAAATAAAGTGGTAATATTTTTATGAGAATAAAGCTAAAATTACGAGAGTAAGTCATAGCGATATGAGACTAAAATCGTAATGAGAAATTAATAGAAAACTTTTAGAAAATGGAAAAGCGACAAGACATTTCTATTTCTCAAGTCACAATGTATAACTCCACCCACAGTAAAATCTCATTGGTCCAAATCTGACTCTAAATAACTGAACTTTATAGAAATCTTTGACTCCAAATTCTGTTCACTGATGAAAAAGTAAAAAAAGAGTAAATGATAGAATTGTAATTTTTGGGTGAACTATCCAACACAGTCTCATGACAATTATTAACTATTTTACACTGGCTGGTGACAAACTGGTGGCGAATATGATCTCATTCATGCAATCTCGTTTTGTATGATCTCATTTGTACGTTTTTGTATGACCTGCTAATTTATCACTGAGAGTTAGATTTAGGGGTGTGGTTTGTTACAAATAGTACTCTTTTCTGTGAATCCAATTATATGTATAAAAAAGTATAAAATACTTACATTTTCTCTTGTGATCAGACTGGAACTGTCATTTTAAGCATAACATATGTTCTGATTTGCTGTGATTTTGTCATGTCACAGCATTTTCGCAGCAGATGGAAAGATTGTCATGAGAACTACAATATCAATATTATGGTTCATATTTTGTTGTCTTTGTGTTTACGGCTTGTTTCTTTTTGCATGTTCAGGTGGATCGTTCTGCGAAACCCTACAAGAACTTGGAGTTGTATGAAATGCTTGTGGAATTGATGAAAGACGAGGAGAACGTTGAACTTCGGATCAGAGATTCGGAAAAAGCGGTATTACAGTTCACAAGCACCACAACAAATGTTTTTGCTTAGCCGATCATATTGACGTTAGCGTGTGCGTTTCAGGTAAAGTCCATTCTTTCTTCGAGAAAAAAGGAGGAAAGTAATACTGATCTGCTGATCTCTATATACAACACTATGAGAAACAAGATGGCCCATCGGCACATGGAAGAAAAGGTGAATCAAGGCTTTAAACGGTCAATCCCTTTCATCGCACTGATCCAAACTACCACCTACCTCTGGTTCCTTTCGTTCCTCAGGAACGTATGGGTAAAGAAAAGAAGCAGCGGCAGAAAGAGAAAGAGCTGGACCTGTTGGCTCCTTTCCAGGCACGACTAGGACAACCAGAAGCCCTCACAGACCAGGAAGCACTTCAGTTGAATACAGACTGTCTGACTGAGTTTAACCAGCTACGTAATAACAAAACCATCCTTATCCAGAGCAGAATCGAAAAGGCAAGCTAGTTCAGTCAAGAAGATTTAGCACCTTCTTAAAATACTGCACAAATTCATAATTGCATACAAAGAATAAACAGCTAGCTAGCCGTTTTAATCTGATTGGCTGAATTTGAATGATGTTTTTTTTTTATGTTGAATAGATAAATCGCCACTTAAAGGGATGGAAACACTGTTCACAGTTCTTTCTGGCTTAGCAGGCCAGAAATACACTAGTGAATTGAAATCATCTCAAACTTCTTTGTTCAGGAGGAAGAGGAGTTGCAGAAGCAGAAGAGCCAGCTCACCTTGAGCGCTGAGGACGAGGATGAATACCTCGCCTCCTGCTCTGAAGCCATGCTCAGGATCCACGTCCTCAAAATGAGACTCAGACGGTACGCATCTCAAATCATTCGCCGAATTCTGTTAGGACAACAACTTTTTGGAGCATCTCATCTTGTTTTTGAAAACGGTACAACTGTATGCAAATAAACCAACTGTAACTAATTAATTTGGAGGCGTATGGGCAGATCTTCGCCTTGTTCATTGGCTTGCGAACAAGCACGTTGGTACATTATGCTTTAATAACATTAAATCTGTATGTTGTTTTTGTAGACACAAGGAGAAGTATGCCCTGAAGCCTCAGAAGTAAACCTCAGAAGTAAGCCCTGGTGGAAAATCTAAAAAGACGTCCAAAGTTGGCCAGCCACTCATTGTGACACAAGACAAGTGCATCCTAGCGGTCTACCACACAATCTACACAATTATATTACTATCTGGGACACTCTATCTTTCAGGACATATCTCTAACCATCACATATGAGCTCAATAAAATGTTCTGTTGCATCATTTGAGAGGTTATTTTCCTTTTGACAAATGTCGAGACATAATAACTGATAAACAATCAGAAGTTGTTCAATGTCAAGTGGATAAGTCACAATTATGCACTACTGTTCAAAAGTTTGGGGTCAGTAATTAAAAAAAAAAATGTTATTGAAATAAATCTCTTATGCTCACTAAGGCTGCATTTGTTTGATCAAAAATTTACTCATTTTGAGATATTTATAATGCCCCTTTTTGCAAGATGTAAAATAAGTCACTGTTCTCCCAAGAGTGTGTATGTGAAGTTTTAGCTCTAAATACCCCACAGCATGTAAATGTTTTTTACAGCATGTTAAAATTGTCCATATTTGAAGGTCAGTAAAAACGCGTTGTTTCGTGTGTATCCCTTGAGCTGCTTCTCAAGAGCTTGTGTGTGTTAGCAGGTCCGATTACCTCACGCAGACAAGCACTAAAATGTATGAAATTGTTCTGCCTTTTATGTTTAAACTGGAGTCGGACAATGATGGGGAGACTCAAGAAGAAGTGTCAACATGTAGAATGCAACAGGACGTTTCTGAATGGTTAGCTGATGAATTTATGTTGCTGATGTGGATTTAACTATATTCAAGTCTTTGATTAGCATATTCTGTCATGATAATCTATAAAATCGCTCGTGTGGGAACTGTTGTAAAATGTGAGTGATATATGCTATTGCATTTGTGTTACGTACTGTATTGCAATAAATGTGAAAAGACGGATGCGACAGCTTGAGCAGACTCACAAATGTGCTCTACTACTACAACTCTTCCTCTTCTCAACACTGCTTGCTTGTGTGTTCCCGGGGGAAGGGTTTAGGTAAAAATTAGGGTTAGCGATGTAACAATATATAATGATATAATCAAACAGCAACATTACACACTAACTAAAGCTAGTAAAGTGAAATCATAAGAATAAAAAATTTATAGAAATCTATTTCTGTGAATTTTCAGCATCGTAACTACAGTCTTTAGTGTCACATGATCCTTCAGAACTAATTTTAATATGCTGCTTAAGAATTATCAATGTTGAAAACAGTTGTGCTGCTTAATATTTTTGTGGAAACCATGATTAACTTCCTATTCAAAGAATCCTTGGAGGAAAATAAAATAACCACTTATTTCAAACATTTTTGTAACCATGTGAATGTCTTTACTGTCGCTATTGATCATTTTAATGCACCCTTGCTTGCTGAATTAAAAAAAAGTTCAATCTTTTAGGGCTGTGTAATAAAATAACATTCAATATGGACTGCTTTACATAAATCTATATTGTAATAGTATTGTGCATTGCATAGCCCTACATAAACCTTTGAAGAAAAAATTCAGAAGAACATTGTATAGTTTGTTAAATTATATTAAAAAAATCTTTATTGCCATTTTCACTATAGATTATACACTTAAACCTAATAGCAACACTTCAACACTAATCCCAGTTGGATAATAAAAAAAAAAACAATGCATCAATAACCAACATTTTACTGAGTGCAAAATGTTGGGAATATTATTAAAAGAAAAAACTGAATTAACAGCCTTTAGTAATGCAAACTTTATTTACATAAAAAGAAAGATCCAGTACTTCATGCCATGCTCCTTAAAAAGAAAGGAATCAATCCTTCAAAAGTTGAGAGCTTCAGAGACGCTTGAAAGAGAGAGCGAGAGCAGAAAGAAAACAGAAAAAATGGCAAACAGACAGGAGTTGAGACCAAGTGAAAGCGACATTAATTTAGATTTCTCTAAAATGTCTATTTAAAAAACCAAAACAAGCTTCAGTTACACATTACAGCATTCTGCACAAGAAAGCTGTACACTGAAAACCCTAAATGACACGTAAAAGCCTGGTAAGGTTAGCCAACATATGTACAAAAACAACTGTGCACAATACTAACATACAGAAAATGTTTACTTAATATTATACAATGTAGACAGACCGAGTTATTTATTTTTCATCCTATTTCGCATAACCGTAATCTATGCACGCGTTTACCCTGAAAGACGTTGGGATGGAGTTTAGGGGGAGTCGGCTGACTATCTAGTGCGTTAGCGTAAAATGAAGACGAGGCGCTGATCTACTGCCGGTTGCTCTTTATCCTCTCCAGCCTCTTTTTGAGGTCGTCCAGGTTGGAGGCGGGGGAGGACGAGCGGGTGGGGCTGTGGGAGTGGGACTGCTCCTGCTGGAAGTGCTCACGGGACTCCTTCAGCTGGGACAGTTTGCTGTGGAGCATGTCTGTGGAGGAGGCCACCGATGGTCTCAGGGAGCTGAGAGGAGGTCGGTCTTCCTCCGGCTGCAGGAGAACAGTTTTATTTACAACATATAAAAAGGAGTTGCAAATAGTTTTATTCCTAAATCTTAGTTGTTATAGTAGCAATACGTCAAATATTGTCAACATAAAAAAAAAACCACACCTGTATATTGAAATATTAGTATTACTAATACTTATTGATAACGTTTGATGAATTAACTACTTTTTAATTTTGATTTATTTTTAATATGAAAAACAGTCTGTTGCTAACCAATAACAGTAAATCAAATGTTTATCAAGAACAATTAGCCTACCAAAAATCTAAATAATTTGTATACCTCACTGATATTCAATATCTTAACAATACCATATAATTAATAAAAATAATATGTTCTAAAATTTGTAAGTCCTAAAATTGGGTAAGGTATTGTTAATAAATTAAAGTTTGATTTTCTGTAATTTTAACATTAGACTAATGTTTATCATCAATACCTTTAATATTTTTTTATTAATTAATAATAATAGATAAATAAATTAATCTATATTTAATGCCTTACCAAATTTTAGGTTAAAACTTAGTTGCACGCTTATTAATATTAATTACTGACTAAAAATCTCACCGATAATTAAAGCAAATATCAATAAAAACAAAAATATTTTTATTTAATGTATTATGATACTTTAATAATTCAATAACTAAAGTTAATTTAACAAATTCTTAACAAAATTTTAGAATTTAAAATAATGTCAAATGGTTATCAATAATAAAAAATATTTGATTTACATTAATAGTTAGCTATTAAAAACGACTGTTATTATATCAATCCTAAAATAGTTAAAGAATTAATGCATAAATTATCAATATATTTTAGATCCATTGTAATTGATAATTATTTGTTATTAAAACACATACTACTTGTTAACACTTAATTATATGATTTATTGTAATTGATAATTATTTGTTATTAAAACACATACTACTTGTTAACACTTAATTATATGATTTATTGTAATAAGTCATCATAATTATTAAAAGAAAAATACTTTTACTGATAAATTAGTCATTAAAAAATGCTTTCAAAATATAATCTAAAGCTGGGTGCCACAAGTTAAAAAATTTAACTTAGTACTGCATTCACATAAATCAGCACATTTACATATCAGTTTCATTACCTAAAGATTGTAGCAATATTACGATGAAATGAGTCAATAGTTTCTTGACTTAAGTTAATAAGACACAAACCGTTGAGTTCTCAAGGCCGCGGCGCTGCCGTAAGATCTTCAGTCTCTCGTAGTAAGCGGCGGCGTTCAGATCTTCTCCGTTACTGCTGACGGGCACAGCGCTGGAGCTCGGCAGATACGAGTCTGTGCTGTGCTGAGGGATGACTGAGAGACAACACACACCTCAGTGAGACAGAAAAATAAATGACATGAAAACTTGAAGAGGTTTCAGGAAGGTTGGTGTGATTCACCTGTGGAAGTCTGGATTCTGCCCTTTCCTTCACGCTCAGACTCAATCATGCGAAGTCCTCGCTCCACGTAGCTCTGGAAGAACTGGGACGTGTTCCTCAAGAAGGGCTCGAGGTCTGCGTCTGAGTACTTCTGCTTATATTCATACAGCTCCGTCAGACCCTGACAAACAACATGCTCGTTTGAGTAAGGTATCAAGTAGACAATGGCTAATGATTCTGGTTATTTCCGAGGGCTGGCCATTGACATTTCACGATTCACAAGCTCACGATTCATTTAAATGTATATCAGATACAGTACATGCCAATGCTCAGCCCCATTATTTCCCACAACATTCGACAACACTTTACCAAGCTGCAGTGTTACCTCTTTAGTGTTCTCCTTGGAGCCAATCTTTTTAAAGATCTCAGACAGGATGTCACTCACTTTGGCCTTGATCACTTTGTCATCCTATACAAATTGAAATACAATGGAAGAAACCAGATCAACCACTGAAATTTTCACAAGATGAATGTTTCAGTTGAGACTCAGGAGAACATACCGATCTGAGGGCGCCCTTCTCCGTGCTCTTGTCAGACTTGAGTCCCGACAGGTTTACAGAATGCTTGACCACCCGCCTCAGGTGCGCCTCCAGTTCGGACTCATTGCGGTTCTCAATCATGGACATGTGATCTAATATCTGAGAGAGACATTGACGGATCACTTTCAGCAAAAGCAAAGTTTCATGGAGATCTTCCAGGCTCTATTAGGGTCTCGAGCGTACCTTGGATCCGGTGAGCCTGCAGAGCGTGTGCAGCAGTGTCTTCAGTGTCCGGTGGGGAACGTCACTCTTGAGCTGTTTGAGCTTCTCTTTGGGGAAAACCTTCATGAAGTTGTGCACGTCCAGCAGGATGCGGTCCAGATTAATACTGTTGATGGTCTGAGGCAGGAAACGGATCATTCTCCATAGACACTGCAGAGAAAGGTCATGTTTGAAGAACATGTACTACATGCATAATACAATTTTTTTTTTTAATTGTTTTGCTTTCATATTTTAGCATTATCTATACTACTATAATATAACTTTAAAAAAAAATTAAGCTTTTTTTATATAGCTTTAATGCATTTTATTTCAGGTTTAAAACTAAAATAATTGTTGCCTTGGGAAAAACGTTCATTTACAGTAACACAGACTTGCAGACTCAGAAATAATTAGCGCTGCCATATTTTGTGGATGAATATAGATGCGAATTGGTGTTTTATTTTTGTCCTTTTCAGTTTTGTTTTTTTGATCACTTTGCCTGTGTTAATGCTAACTGCATAAAATTTGGCACAGGTGTGTGTTTTTATTGGAATTTTACTATTTCACCGCCATTTTCGTAAAAAAATCTTTTTTGCACTAGCTACACAAAATACTCCCACTCAGCGCCTTTTGGACAAAAATGTCCCCATTGAAACCCATTAAAACTGCAATTTTTAATCCCAGGGCCATTTAACTATAAAATGATGCAATCTTTGTTAAGAGGCTTTCATTCTGTTGACAAGGCTTCAAAATTTTAAATTTTTTTTACAATTTTTTATCAGATGGTGCCATTTTTCCAGGTTTGGCCTCTAAAACAAATATCGCTTTATTCCGGTTTTCTGCTTCGGCATATTATAGAGCCAATTGGATAAATTATGCAACGATATTTGTGTCGGTGTGTTGGTATGGATGTCAGAGTGTGGTTAGTATGTGTGTGTGTGCATGTGTGTGTTTGTAATATTGAGAGAGAAAAACTCAACTGCAAATAACAAATCCAATCACTGCACCAGTGGAGTTTTGCTGGCACCCAATGGGGAAAATCGGTTACTGCGCCCAAACAAACTCTTACCGAAAGCTCATTTTTTGAGATATCATCCTCAAATTTGGAACACAATTTATTTAGTTTTATGGCTTTTATTTTCTTGCCGTTTTAGAGTTCAACTTGATTTATAAAATATATATTTTGTATAAAATAATTTTCATAAACTTATACCTATATAACTTTTTGGATTTACTTATTATAATTTTTTTACTTCAGCAATAATCTGCCAAGGGTCTTCTTTAAAATGATACCAAATGTAAGTCTGTGCTCCCAAGCTTCACATTTTTATGACAGTTTTTAAACACGGACATTTTTGTCCTCTGTGTACCTATGTGTAACTTTTTTTAATTGATGCACAAGGGTTAATGTCTAAAAACAAAAGCCTATCAGCTAATAAAAAGGCAGATGGAATGTGTGTTGAAGCAACTATTTTTAACTGTTCAGGATGATGCCAATTTTGTTTTTACATGTCACAGAAGTCAACTGGGAGCATTCATAAAGTTTCCAAGGTGCAACTGAGTTTAAAAATTATGGTAATTGTTTACTAGTCAGAAAAGTGCAATTAGGATAAAATGACATGGATGCATTATAGCGTAGGATTCATCAGAGCACGTCATGCATCCATGTTTAATTGTTATGAAGTGGAATGAAGCATATATTGAACCAATTTCTTTTAATGATTCAAATTAAAAATTAAGGTTAAGGTCCCACCTGAATATTCCCCACTTAATTGACATGACTTCTGGGTGTGTAATCAAATTCTATAAAAAGTAATGGCTAACTAAATCATTTTAGCCATCATGATTTGACTGAAACGTGGAAAGTGAAGTATTTAGGGTGGGAAAAAGTCAAGATTTCTGCCAACAATATGACTCAGATAAAATATCAATATACATATGTGCACAAACAAAGTGACAGTTGTACCTTCATGACAAGTTCAGAGAACATGGGGGAGCCGGCGGTGCTGATAAGACTGTCCTGCAGCAGCACCAGCAAAGCACTGGAAAGAAAACCATGACCTTTAATCGACAACCATCGATTACAGTCTGTTTTGTGTACTATGCTGTAAAAACACATGCGAAGGTTCCTGGAGGTGGCCTGAATCCCAGCAGAGCTGCACTGCTAACCTTAGAATGTTGGTCTGGTCGGATTTCTCCAGCACCCGAACCATAAGCAGGTTGACGGAGCGAATGAGCTGTTGTCCGTCCTCGATGTCCTCCACTCTGGAGTCCAACATCAGCGTGATCAGCCCATGCATCAGGTCCTTCAGGACGCCCATGGAGGCTTCCCGTGCTAGACTCTCCATCGAGAACAGCTGTAAACAGACACACAGTGACTCAGCACACCAATGAACAATGACTCTTGTTCGCTTTGCAGACACTCAATGCATTTTAATGCGTAAATGATTTTCTGCAAACAAAAGCGGATTGTTTCTGGCAATACAATACTAGAGGTGTTCAGAAATTCCTCCATGCAGAATTTCTCTTCCCAAACTAAAAGTAAAGCAGCACTCACAGAGAGCATGTTTCCGATGATGCAGCTGTAGAGTTTGAAGACGTCCTTCTTGTCCAGCCGATCGTCGGCCATGTGCGTGTTGTAAATGAGCCGCAGCTGCATGAAGGTGGCGATGAGGAACTGGTCGATGTGTCCAGACATGGCTTCCGCTTTGTCCGCCTGTCTCAAGACCTCATCAATCTGCAGGATGTCACAGGGAAATGTCTTACGCATATTCATTTAGCCAAAATCCCTTCATTCTAGAAACATTGTCCCTGGCTATAACATGGTGTAACTAAAAGCATATAAATTCTATGAACATGAAGGTGGGATATCCAAACCATTGAAGCAGGACACCCACCTGTGCCAAAGCCTGGATACTAGTGTTAATGTCCCCACTGGCCACCTGTGAGATGACGAAGTTGATGGTGGAGGCAGTACTATTGTGAATGTCGTCAAAATGAGGAGAGACCGGACGAATCCTGAAAACACCAAAAATAGGATTTAAACCCATTTAACAAGAGTGATTCACCACAGCATTTCAGAAGGCAAAATATTTGCATGTAATATACATTTAACGAGCACAATAGAGGTCTTGTTTTGAGTCGAACTCTTACTTGCGCTCAGGAATCATTACTGGCTCCAGAACTTCATCCAGTTTGTGCTGCACCAGGTCAGGGATCTCACTGGCACATGTGTGGTTGTTCTCGAACACGTCCAGATCCAGCTGAAACTCTTTAGGGATGGAAGGAGACGACTGCTCCAAGTGAGCGTTCTGTGCCCGAGCTTGACTGTTGAAAATGGAGGAAAACGTCACTTCTGCTGCATTTTTTAAATGATCCCCCCCAAATTCTGATTCAGTACCGGCAAAAAAGAAAGTATTAAAGCGCATATCCACTTACAATGATTTTTTGTTTGATCCCTTTGTAAATTTCAAACTGCGTTTCAATTAAACGATTTAAAACTGGTTGAGTGATTCATTTGTGCCCTCCCTCAAGTTTGTATTAAACATTTTTCATAAGTATATGCATGTATACATTGCAGAAATGCTGTTGATGTGAACTTTCTATTAAAAGAATCATATATATATATATATATATATATATATATATATATATATATATATATAAAAGTTTCCACAAAAAAAAAGCAGCACAACTGTTTTCAAATTTGATAACATGAAATGTTTGAGCAGCAAATCGAGATCTTAGAATATTATTGGTTGCTGAAAATTCAGCTTTGCATCACAGGAATAAGTCACATTTTAAAATAGAAAACAATTAGTAAAAATTGTAATATTACAATTTAAAATGTTTTATATTAAATAAAAAGCAGCCTTGCGAGCATGAGATTTCTTTTTTTTTTTTACCAAATTAAATGTATAACAGTAAATATATCACTAGTATATTGGTTCATAAATATAGTATTTCACAATTATATAGTGCATAAAATTTAATATTTTTCATGATTCATTTTGTGAATTACTGTGAAAACGTGCTTTGCTTTAAAACTTTGTACTGCATTTTACTCCTTACATTAAACAATTTTAAAATCACAAATACATAGAAGTATCAAATGAGGCTGAAAAATATTTAGCTATATCAAATTAACCGTATAAATCTAATAATCTCCCTTATATTTCAGTCCAGTTCTTTTTTGGTGATCTCTAGACCTCCAGGATGTCAGATGCCTTGTGAGCAGTGGCTACAGCAGTACGGCAGTACTTACATCCTGTAAGTGCGATACATTATTCTGTCCATGGAGGGCAGCGAAGAAAAGAAAGGAATAGTAAGAGAAGAGGAGAAAGGCTCAGGATTAAGAAACTTCATGCAAAGACACAAGAGGAAAGAATGAGACTGAGACAGAATTAGACTATAGAAAGTATTACACATGGGTCAAGAATTCCCATTTTGGCAAACTTGATCATTTGAAATGCAAGGGTATTAAAGGGGCATTTAAGAGTGCATGACTTGATGAAAAGTACGAAGACCTAACGGTACATACTTGAGCTTGTTGGGCACTTCCTCTTGAGCAGGCTTGCGGAGGAAGGTTGCATTGGGATTGGTGGGTTGCTCTCTCTGGGGTCGCTCCTGTTTGGTTGAGTGCGCGGGCGTCTTCTTGGCCGAACGTTTGATTCTCTCCTCAAGCATGCTCATTTCTTTCTCGGAGAGCTTGACAATGATAAAACAATTAAAGTTGAGTTTAGCACAAAATCACATCCAACATGAACCTTTCACTTTTATTACAGGTGGCAAAAGTGATATATCAGCCGATATTTGGCTTTTTTTTTTATTTATTTTTATGGGCCAATAAGTTTATCCATTTCCCCGATGCACCAGAAACAGGACCTTTATTTTGACAGCACAGAGAAAGCTAGTACCTGACGGTCAGAACTCTAATTCTCTTCAACAAATTTTTCTTGTGAAAAATACTCTAATAGGATTACAGAATCATGAAGCTGCTATCTAATGTATAAATGGTAACGCTTTACAATAAGGTTCCATTTGTTAACATTAGTTAACGAACTTACAATGAAAATAAATTCTAAAGCATTTATTAATCTTAATTTCAAAATTCACTAATACATTAAAATAATAAGTTGTATCTCATTTATTGGACCGGAGCTGACAATCTAACAATGAACAATTTTTATTAACTAACATTATCATTTAACAATGAGCAATACATTTGTTAGTTTTTTTTTTTATATAAATAAAATAAACTAAATTACAAATAAATCATTTGAAAATTAACAAATATACATTTATTCCAGCAATTGTTATGCATACGTTTCTTTAAATTAAACAGTGCAATCACACATATATTGGCTACCCATAAAAAAATAATTTAAAAAAATATTATATATATATAAATTTGTATATATAAAAATAGAAATATCAGTCGACCACCATTCATTACTGTCTGATCATCATGTCTGGGGGTAACTGGCGTCTTACATTGCCGATGAGTTTGAAGACCTGCTCTCCACAGGTGTTGTAGACAGCCACGACTGTATTGAGAGCAGCATTGCGGACAGTAGTGTCACGGTCTCCGATGTGAATGCCGATTTCTTTAAGAGCCTTGGCTGGAGTCGGCTGGCACACATTCATACCGAAGTTCTCAATCAGGCATCCAAGCTCCTCAAGACATTCTGAAGAACAAATAAAACCAAAAATTCATGAAGATACACTACTGTAAAAAGGCTGTTTTTATGTTTATGTTCGAGAAATCAAATCCATGGGCATTTACCCGATCTCTGCTTGGAGTTCTTTGATTTGGTTCCATCCATAAGGAAGGGGAAGACTTTACTGGCTGCGTAGACTTTACACAACATCGTCAGAATAGCACGGACGTCTTTGCGCACCACATCTTTTGATTCTCCAACCTGCGCAGAGGACAGGACACAGAAAAGGACAATGTTAGGCTGCGTTTCAACCATAGACACTGCGTCCATATTTTTTTTTACAGTCTGTGACATCACCCGTAGGTTTCTGAAGAGCATTTTTGAAGCCTTAAGTGGGCGGAGCATTTTTGCATCTTTGCAGCGCGTCACCACGCGTCATTCCCGGATTACAGAAAATGTGCAAATAGGCGGGATGTGGGTGGAGCAGAGGTGCCTGGTTGCTGAAAGTTTCGAGTTTGCTCCGGCTAAGGAGCTAATGCTATATGCTACTAGCAGTATCGTCACCGCACAGGGCCTCGTGCTAAAGTGACAGCTGACTTGATGTAAAGCCAATAGAGTTCAATAGAGCCAATAAAGTTCCTGTTTTTGCCCTTAGAAATGCATAGCTAAAAGTGAGACTGTGTCGTGATGCTGTATTATTCAGCTAGTTAAAATGTTTTATGCAGTAACTTCAAATATTGATCAGAGCGTGCGTGACAGTGATTCATGCGCATACTTGTCAGTAAGCACGGCATCGCATATTAAGTTCATAAAGATTAGAGCTTTATTCTGTCTATTTTAAATTCCGATTTTGACTGCCTCTCAAATGGGTCAAATCATAGATATTACCTTAAGTAAATGCGTTGGAAATCCGTGCTCATTCAAGGATGTGCATTTATTGCATGGACGGAGAAAGCACTGACACCTGCAGGATTTCATTTGACGGTACTTTTTATTTAACACTGAAAAGTTAAATATGCATATTGGTATCTGTTCCGTGAGAGCAACGGTACAGCAGAACGAGTGTTGCTTCTATATCTGTAGACGTTTTTAAATCTGAAAACTCCAAAAAGCAATGAAATTGTCAGACATCCATGAGTGCATGTTCACAGAGGAAAACAACTGAAAAAAAAAAAGCACTGGTTGTTCTCTTGATACTGGACAACTTATTTTAACATGAGGGATATATGGAATTGACTTCCCTTTAGAGCCTGTCTCTAGCGGCCAGTCGATGAATTGCACTTTAAGTCACTTCCGTATTAGCTTCACAAAGAGACTGGAAGGTTGTCGCTCGGTTTCAACTAATTAGATGTCTTCGTTGTCCAAAGACAATGATAATGGATAAAGACCCACCTTGAGGATCAGGTAGGGGATGAAGGACGAGGCCTCGTAGTCGCTGAGCTGGTAGTTCTTCCTGCTCAGCATGGTGAAGAGCAGCTTGAGGAACTCCAGGACTTTCATCAGCACACTGGTGTTGGTGTCAAAGAACCGCAAGGTGAACCACTTCAACACCAGGTCCAGACAGCTAATCACAGCGTCACACTCTGGCTCCATGTGCTGAAAAATATAAAAGTTATAAGTCTAGCACAATTTATGATTGCAGACTCGCCAATTGCTACGGCGTGACTAACCTCGATCATGACTCCAATAGCTTTTACATGGCGCTGAAAGTCAAAGTGGAAGAGTTCATCTTGGAGCCACTTGGGCAGACATGTCGACATTTGAGTCTTCAGCTGCTCCACATACTCGTCACGAGGAGTCATGAAGTTCCACTTCAGAATCTAGAGAAGAGTTTGGATTTGGTAACTAAACACACAGACGAGCCTAACGGTGCTACTCAATATTGCGGACAAATGTTGTTCACGAGGGCAGTTCAAAAGCTGCTCACCTTTAACCCCTTCTCTTCCTTGATCCTCTGCTCTTTAGCATTGGGAACGAGGATGAAGATGGGACCAGATCTGTCCTCCTCATCCTTAGCCCCAGCTTTAACTGGAGGTTTCTTACCCACAACACCCTAAAGTACCAGGAAAACAGTTGTTACACTGAACCACCGAAGTCTCAAGTTCTGGTACTTCATGTGGACAAGTTTTATAGTAGGGATGCTCATAATGCCATTAACCAAAAGTAAGAATTTTGACAAATTAATACTATTGGTTAAACGGTTTAAAAATGGATTTTGAAAACTTTTCTGCATGGTTAAATACACTACACATAAAATTTGAGAGGAAAAAAAAAAACAAGTTAAACAAGTCACATTTTACTGCTCAAGAGTAAACTAAAAAATGTACTAGCCAATGGCGATTCTATTGCCAAGGTGTGCATAGAGGGGGTTGGGAAGGTTGTGAATCAGTTTACATTACATGCAGTGCTTCCCCACCAAAACGTGCCACCTTACACCAGCTGGTGGTCTATAGGAGATACTAATACCTTCTCACTGCTAGGTGTCCTGTTTTGTTTAGCATTATCTTTCTCTCCTTTCACCTTGAGCTCCATGCTCTCTCTCTAATGCACAAAATGACACTTTAGAGAGCAACACATTTAAAATGCTAATATACAGAACCCAATTCATCTTAACACTTTAGAAAAATGGGCATAAACCTAAATTCAACTTAAAAAAAATGCTTTTTTTGAACGGAGTAAAAAAAATGCTTTTTTTGAACGGAGTAAAAAAAATAAATTACTCCTCCCATGAACAGTCCCTTGTGCATTATAGACCTGGTGTTTCAGATCACAGATTAGACAAGGTTTTAAATTGTTCATGAGCAGCAACTCCCAACAAAAGCAGACAAAACAAACACTGAAAATGTGTCACACCTTTTTAGCTGCAGGACCAGCTGGTTTAGATTTCTTATTGTCTGGTTTGGGTTCTGGTTCACTGAAGTCTTCACTGGGACTTTGGTTCCTGGCTGGAGCTGTAAAAGAAAGACATTCAAGCTGAGTCCTGCATTTTTAATAGGTCTCAAATCTGAGATTCTAATTTACATGTTCAGAATACCTGATTTTACATCACAAATATGATTCAAAATCAGGGCTGGGAAAATCTGGCCCTTGAGATCTAATGTCCTTTCTGCAGGAAAGTGGATCTTAAGGGCCAGTTGCCCACCCCTGTTTAAAATAGCTCAAACCAGCCAGGCAGAGGTGGTCATGTTAGCTGTGGTCAAAGGGAAAACGAGTGAACCTGAAGCTTGTTTGGCAGCAGGAGCACTGGAGGCGGGTTTGGAAGCTGCAGCTTTGCCAGGAGCTGCAGGCTTGGCTGGCATCAAGGCCCTGGCCTTCTCCAGCATGCCAACCACCTGGTCCTTTGAAGCCGGCTGTAGAAAGACGAGAGGGAAAGGGAGTGACGTTACACAACTGCTTTTCTCTGGTCAAAAGTTGATGCTGGTCTTAACCATATACATTACCCTTCACGCGTTTAAGGTCACTAAGTGCTTTTATTTAACACTTCCATTCAACACGGACATATTAAATTGATCAAAAGTGAAATTAAAAATAATGTTACAAAAGAATTCAGGATTCTCTAAATAGAAAGTTAAAAAATCAGCATTTATTTGATCATGGTTTCCATAAAAACATTATGCAGCAGAATCGTTTTCATTATTGATAAACTTTTATTGAGCACCAAATTAGCATATGCGACCCGTGCTGGCAAAATGAGTTATTTTCACATTGTATTCACAAAATGTATGATTTGTTGGAACCAGACCCCACAAAAAAAAAAACAACAAAAAAAAAAAAGACTGAGCTACACCTATTTAAAGTCGCATTTTGAGAAAAATCAAGTTTTCTGAAGGTTCAAAAACAAAATCACCTAGCAACCATACTTTAAAATCCATGGTAAGGATATAGGAAAAATTTTCAACTTTTTTTTCCCCATGAAACCACAATTGTTTGATTAACACTAATGAAACAGACAACCTAAAGCCTCGTACACACCGGGACGAATATCGGCTCGCGTTATTCGTCAGCGATTTTGTGTTCACACCCAAGCGATTTTCGCTGACGATAAGCCGAGTGAACATGCAAATTTATTCCCTGACATTAGATGGCGCTTAATGTAAAACAGAAATACCCCGGTCCACAAAGTGCTTCTGACACTCGCTTATCACTCAGAAGAAGAGAGCAAGTTTGTCGCGTTTGTCATATAGTTCTTTATTCTCGTTGGTGTCTCTTTATAAAGACACCAACAAGACCAGCAGCTCTACATTCATCTGGCCTTGCATCTTCCTCGTCTTATTTCTTCCCGGCAGAGTGTAGTAGACGCTGTATATCTTCTTCGCCATTACGTATGTGTGCTCGGCAAGACCGTTTTGTGTTTGAGCGCCCCCAAGTTGTGTTTTACTGTAACTTCAGAAGCTCCAGACACGTGAGCAAAAGCGCCAATCTCATTGGTCGGATAGTTTTTGACGCAGCGCGTCAAACCAAAAAAACGAACCCGAGGCGTTTTTAAAAAAATTATGCTTTTACGCTTGGCGTTTTACGCGTCGGTGTGCACACTCACATTGGCGCCCATTGTTTAGTCACGAGGTGTTAAACGTTGCCGAATATCGCACGCGAAATTCGTCCCGGTGTGAACAGGCCTTAAGACCTACTATACCACACGGATCTAATGTTACACATCAGATGTTTTCCCCCCAACAGTTAACTAAACGTTCGGTTAAGACATAACTGATAATGTTTGCTTGAATACTCACCAAGAAAGATATTTAGAAATACTGTAATTCTGTATATGTGTGTATATCAGGATCAAGCGCTGTCTGAGAGGTGTCAGTCAGAGCAAGAAGCAGATGTGTCAGTCAGTGCGCGTAAGATTGTTTGGTTTACATTAGCATAATTTTGAAAAATCACATTTCATTGGTTCAGACTCATGTCATTGAGAATTCGCAATGAATATTCACAAAGTTGGAACACCGTCGAGAAGCGAGCAGAGAAAAATTGAATTTTTTTAAAAAGGGAAAGGTACTCATCTCAGAAAACATACAAATAAAGATACTTTTAGATGTTTAATTGCTATTTGGAGCATTGGGATCACTAAACAAAGGCTTAATGACCTCAATTTTGGGAAAACCTCAAATTCCACCAAAATGTACATTTTTCATTTGTCCCATTCAGACTCATTTTGCCAGAACAGGTCACATTATTAGAATGATTTCTGAAGGATCATGTGACACTCAAGACTGGAGTAATGGCTGCGCCCAGCTCCAAGTTTAGGGCATCTCCCACTTGCCTTCAGTTTGCCGGTAGCCTTGACCATCTTCTCGTAGCCCAGGTGCATCATGAAGGTGGGAAGGGCATCCTGAGCTTTCTTGCGCACGTCGCCGCTGCGGTCCTCCAGACAGGCGTACAGGTTAGGCAGACACAGCATGAGGTCTGAGGGCACCGTACGTAGGGTGGGCAGCTTCTCAGCCAGCCAGCCCAACAACTATAGAATTTAAGCAGCATTTTAGCTTGCAATCATTGATCAAATAAAACGGATAAAAATAACCTTTCAAAAAGAGTCTTTTGCGTTCAACAGAAGAAAGAAACTCATACAGGTTTGGAACAACTTGAGGGTGAGTAAATGACACAATTTTCATTTTTGGGTGAACTAGCCTTTTAACATGACCAAAGCTTTGCTGAAAAACCTGTTGCACAATCTAATTTAAAATTGAAGACTGAAAATATTTCATATGTCAGGCTTTACAGGGTTAAACGTGAGTGATGTACCTCCTGTCTGAGGAAGGGGTTTTCCTTCTTGAGCTCCTCTGATAGGTCCTCTCCTTCAAGCCATTCCTTCATTCCAGTCTGCTCCACCCAAGCGTTCAGCGTCGTCATGGCAGCAGCACGGACGTTAGCCTGAAAGAGTCAAATTTCAAGCAAATTAGAAACCTCAAACTAGAGCATTAAATGGTTATCTGAACAGCCAGACGAGTCGCACAAGCTTGTGTGATTCAACAACCACAAGTGTAACAAACAGACCCCCCCCCCCAATCAGTGTATACAGCGTTTCATACCTTGCTGTCACCAAGAACGGTAATGACTGGAATTCCCAGGTTCCTGACGTGCTGCTTGAGTGATGGACCCATGGCAGTGGCTATCTGTTGCAGAATATTGAGAGTCTGCTGGACCTACGGACACATTTTATGACAGTACAGCCAAGCCTTTAATAGAATGCTACAATTGAAATGCCTGAGTGGCAATAGGCAACAAAAAAATAAATACATGCTAAACTAGGGCTGCACAATTAATCGAATTTCTAATCGCGATTACGATTACCACGATTACGTAATCGTTCAAAGCCGCGATTACAAAAGAAAATCCACTCTGCGCGTGTGTTTAGAGCATAATTATGTTATGAGAGGCGAATCACGACTACTTCAGAAAACCCTGCACAATATGACATACCAGACAGTGACGTAAGTGTACGCTGAAATAAAAAGACTTTCACCTCAGAAAAACGGACTTTACTGTCCTGTCCCGTTGCTATACTGTGCTCGTAGCGTGCACTCTTCAATTGCACGTGCAAATGCGGCGGCGCGCGCTGTGTATCGCTTCACTGTATAAAGTGCAAAAGAAACTACGAGCATGCAACGTAATTACAATGTAAATTAGTAAGTCACGAAATAAAAGTAAAATACCAATAAATCACGTGTTAGCTGAGAAGGATTTGCATGCAGGTATGATTTTTATTCTATTCACAAGGAGCTGTTTCATTAACAGTTCTTGTTAGTATTGTGTATTCACCATGGTAACTGTCGTTTCCATAACCCCAAAATGCCACTTTATTTTCACTGTGTGTTATTTTTTATATTTTTAAATGACTGTGGTGGCTCATATCAACATTGTATTAACAAAAACTAGTTTGGGACTGCTATTTAATTGCTTTAGCACAGTCCTAATGTTTATCTATTAGTAGTCATTCTTACAATTGATGTGTATGTTAAGTAAAGGGGGACAGTACTTGTGTGTGTGTGTTAACAATTTTTGTGTAAACATGTATTATAATACGCCTATATATATTCAATGTAAATTGTGATAATCGTAATTAATAAATCGCAATTACAATTTCAAGGGAATAATTGGCAATTATGATTTTTGTGATAATCGTGCAGCTCTATGCTAAACAAGACTCAAATATTTAATTTCTGATATTAGTTTAATTCCAAATTTACGTTACCAGTAGTTTGTTGGAGTCATTGAGACGGCCCTTCAGTGCCATCGGTAGCTCGCCGATGCTTGGCTGGATGAATTTGGCCTCAGATATGATGGCCGCCACCTCATCAAGGCCTTCCTTTCTGACCTTCCAGTTCTTGTCACTGATCTTTGACACCATGTCATATGTGATTTTATCACTGCAAATGAGAAAAATCTCTCTCTTAACCGAATCCTTTTTATTCCTACTAGCATCCAAACTATGCCTGATGGATCCATTATTTGAAAAGAAAAGGTTTTTGAAGCACTGCCACACTCTCACTGACCTGATATCAGTTCTGGGCAGCAGGTCCATGATGTCTCCGGGTCCACCGTCCACCTCCTCTTCTTCAGCCGCGTCTCCCTCCTCCTCAGCTCCTGCTTTTTTGGCACCACGGAATGGGGCGGGAGGAGACTGACCTTGCATCTATGAAAGATATCATGATAAAGTGAAGAGTCAGATTTAACAAGAAAAACTAAAATAAATATAAGGATTTTAAACATTAGCAACAGTGCTAGGGCTGGGGCGGTATGGATTTTTTCTAACCGCGGTTGAAAAGCAAGATTGAATGAAAGAACACCTATTGCAACACGTCTTGATTACAAATATTATACTCCATAATTATGTTTACATAATATAGTGTTATTTTTTATTTAATCTATGTCGATTATATGAAGAGTGAACAGCATGAGTAAGATAGGATCATAAGATGGGTCAGACACAATTTTGACCACTTTATTAAGTTTTGTTTTGTAGAAAGCCTTTCTTTAAATTAAATTTCGTTTTGTATAAATTGTACCTTAATTTTAATCACTGTTTCATTAACTAATTGCCTGGAATAAAGAATTAAGAAGCAAATAGCAGACATATAATCAGGAGGACGTGGAAGCGCGGGTGCGATCTCTTGCGCGTGAACTGGAGCTCGTCTCATAAATGAACCGAAACTCGGCGTAGGCTCGGCCTAAATGTCTACTTTTAAACAAAATTCAAAACGAAATAACATTTTAGTGTACAGTAGCCTAGTCAGGTAAGGTCAGGTTTGCCGATGTGCGTTATAGGCTATTTACTTATTCATATTTATCCCTGTGCGCCGATCGGAGACGGAGTTCACTGCTGATATTCTGGGGATACAACATAGCCAATATACTAGGGACTTTAGCCTTTAAATACCTTTGCTGCATTGGATCAGTGTTCTTTCTAGAACAGCCAAGAGCTTTCTAGCCTCGCGACAGCAGCGCCTCGCATTGCTCATAGACCTTAAAACAGTCAGCGCCGTGGATGCGGTTTCGAAAATTGATCAAAAAACGTTGGTGCGGGTGGATGGCGGAAAGATGAGTTTTGTGATGCGGTTGCGGATGAAATAATAATAGCCCATCCGCGCATCTCTAATACGAATGGAATGTTATTATGCGTCATGGAACATTGCGCTCCTCAACTCGCGAAAGGTCGGATTTGATTAATCTTTTGATAAGTTTTGTTTAGAAAACCTTGAATCCATGTAAGCCACAATATCATTAGACATAATCCATGTCATTAGAATCAATGAATCCCTGTCATTAGACACAACGTGCACACATGTGCAGGCCAAGTTTTTTTTTTTTTTTTTGCGGTGATGTCGGTGACGAGATCAGACCCGCGGTTGGAGTCACGTGACCGTGGTATTGCGGTAATGCGGTAACCGTCCCAGCCCTAAACAGTGCTCTAAACAAGTCAGCATGAATTCAAAAGCAGTTCCATTTCATTTATTATATGTGGTCCTAAACTGAATGACAGCAGCAGAAAAAGCTAAATATGAAACAAAATATAACAGATTTCACACTTTTATTTAAATGTTTTATTTTTTAATTTACATGCATTTTTTTTTTACTCATTTCTTTACCCTCTTTGATTTGCAATGTTCAATGAATCGATGCTTTTGGAAAATTAGTTGCAAATACATCAATTGTTTCACAATCTTATTTTCACTTTGATATCTGCTTTGATAAACCTAGTTACTGTATTAAGCAAACATGGGCATTACAAACAATGAAGCAGTAAAAATACACAAACACACCACTATAAAGGTACTTGGCATAATCTAGATAGGGAGGGACTGCCATTGCCAAAATAAAACAATGAATAAACAGGTGTGGTTCACTTGATTATACACAAAGCAGGTTTAAATGTGAGCTAAAACCCACTGATGGTCAAGTCAACTCTTTGAAAGGGTCACTTTCAATTACTGTATTTCAAAAGGCCATATTTACCTTCTCAAACTCAGCATTTATTTGTTGAAGGAGGGCTGGTTTTTCATCTTCAAAAAACATGTGCAGGGGAGCGCCCATGTACAGGTACATGACTCCCAAAAGAGCGATTGCTGATGTCCTCACAGCCTGAATTTAACATGAACACAGCTCATTACACATAATTACATCTGACAAATGGATTTGAAGATCATTATGAACAAAGGACAATATAATATTGTAATATTCCAGGAAACTTGTTTATTAATCACTATTAGCAAGTGTTGCACATAGAAGTACCATTAAACATGTCATTCCACTTGAAAGGCCCAACAGAAGTATGATTATGTATACTGAAACCATCACTCATAAAATTACTCACAGGATTTGTGGCACCCAGAGCAGTTTTGACATTGTTGATGAACGCCTTGACATTTATTCTGGATTATGGAGAATAAGATTCAGAAATGAGGAAAAGATTAACTGCATGAAGAAAAAAACTAAAATAAATAAATAAAAGCCCAGGTGTATAGCACTCACCCTGCAAATCCAAACTCCTTCATGGCATTGGCCAACCAGTTCAACGTCTCTGCCTGGTTTTTAGGATTCTTCTGAGCGAAAGCCAGAGAGACAACCTGAAAATTGAAAAACGGCAATTATTTAAAAAAAAATATTAGTATAAAATGTCACAATATTAATAATCAATTTAATAACGGCTAGACAAGTTTAAATAATTTGTATTTATTATGATTATTATAAATACTTATGACATCTATAATTAATAATATAATAATAAAAAAAAACAATTGTTAGACAAGTTTAACTACTACACAGTTCTGTCTAATAATCAGTATAAATGAAATTGATTTCATTATTTTATTATTGTTATAAAGATGCCATAATTTAATAATCAAATAAATAATTAGACAAGTTTAACACCAACAACTACTATTTAACATGTCTAAACAATAATAATAAACTACTATAAGAATATTATTTATAACTTAACATGTAATATTATAAAATGAAATCCAAAAAGTAGTAAAAATTTAATCATTTGTTAATTTCTGCTAGTTTATAAAAATAAATGAAGCAGCCATTCTATATCACAAACACCAACCTGTTCAGCAATCCACGGCAGAGAACAGGCCTCCCCAATCGCAGTGAGAGCCTCTTTAGCGTTACTTCCACACTTCACGTCACCGACCTTATCAACCAGGCCATCCAGAACCACCAGTGCGGATGTCTTGGAGAACAATCCCTTTTGTGCAATTAGACCCACAACGTGGAGCTTCATTTGCATTACCTACAGAAGTAAAACATACTGAAAACTAGCACCTGATCGAATGCCAAACCCTGAGAACTTAAGAGCCTTACATGTTAAAGAGGACTACCTGAAAGTTGGTCTCTTTCCATCCAGGTTTCTTAGCCAGCATCCTGACTAAAGCCTGGCATGGCATTTCAGATTTGTCCATCTGCTCCACAGCCTGAGCAGAATGTAATCAAGCTAAGTTAAGAGCATGTTCCTCAAGTTGAAATCATTACAAAATAACTTAAATGGCACAAAAAGTGGACACAAAATCCACAAGTCACCCTCTGAAACTCCTCCATGCTAGCGAGTCTCTCCTTCCAGTTGCCGCTGTCCAGCAGCTGCATACAGGAGGCTGGGAGCACAGCAGACGCCTTCTCCTCACACACTTCCAGCTGACGAACACACAAATTACAATTATTTTTTGGTCAAGCCATCAGTTCAATGAAAATATTGAATGTGTTGCAAGTTTGGAGACATACAGATAACTCAGTCTCGACAAATTCCTTAGCATCTGGACCTTTCTTGGACTTCGCACTTGGGGCAGAGGCAGGTTTGCCCTTCTTGGGAGGTCCCGCAGCCTGTTCGTGAAAAAAAATCTGTTTTAAATCTTTTCTCATTAAAAAAAAAGGAAACCATGATAACAAAATAAAAACTGATACCTTTGCTGGAGGAGCTTTCTTAGAAGGTCCGGATGGTTTGGCAGGTGCTTCAACAGAAGGAGCTTTTGCAGCAGGTTTCTCTTTCTTCTCTCCTCCACCACCACCTCCTTTCTTGCCAACAAGCTCCACTTTATCAGCACATTCTTTTATCTATTTATGCAGAAAACATGAAAGGAAGAGCCATGAACTTCTGCACTAGCTCCTCCCAGTTTGTTCACCAACTGTCTAGTGCATATTGCATGCAAAACTGGGGGGAAGAAAGTTACTCGATTGGCTTGTTTTATGCAATTTCAGGAAGTTTACAGGGTAACAGGTTGATACAAAAACATGGCCAATAAATAATATAATTTTTATTATTAAAAAAAAAAAAAAGTTATCAGATTCATTAATTTAATCAGCCAATATTGGATATGTGCTTGTTGATTTCCCCAATTTTAACATTTTGTATAAACCCAATCTATAGAAAGTATAGAAAACAATTATCAGTTGTTGGCATCCACCAGAATTTAATATTGGTGCATCACTGAGAATTCAACCTAAATGCAAAGTTAAAACATGTTTTAACCTTGTCCAACTTGAGTTTGTCCACATCGGTTAAGAATGGGTTGACTGCTTTCTCCCCTACCACCTTCATGGCTGTCCCTAAAGCCTCAAAAGCAGCATCTCTGACCTCCGGAGCAGAATCATTCACTTGCTGCACAAAAAAAAGAGAGACAACTTACGAAACAAGTCCAAGAATGCAGTTCAGAAAGAGTTAACGCACTGACAGGAGAGGAATTTGTACCTTGAGGAACGCTGCACAGAAGGGCTTCAGAACGCTTTTTGGCAAAGTGCTTGGGGTGCAGCGACGGAAGCTTCTGGCGAGGAACAGTGAAGCCTGTTGCTTGATGGAGGGGTTCTTGTTGTCCATCACTGACAGAACATCCTCACTGATGTTCTGCAAGGTTGTCTGCAATACAGTTATACCAAGTTAATAATTAATCAAATTTCAAATTATCGTCTGCCATTTGCCACCATGCGTTTTGAATACTCACAGTAAGGAAGACTGCATCAATGGCCTCCTGCAAGGCCTGGACCACCTGAGGTTTCTTCTCCTTGAACTTCTCCAAGATAGTTGGCACCACCTTAAAAAGATTCAGAGGAAAAAAAAAATCCTCTAATGAAACTGCAGTCCGTTTACGCTGAATGCCTCGACAAAAGAGATGACAAAATGAATCGTGACAGGGTTTACAAGACAGATTTAAAGCACTTACAAGACCTGCATATGTCCCAAACTTCTTCCTCAGTCCTGCTGCCAGTGCAGCCAAGCACTTGGCTGCCATGGCCACTAGCATCACATTGGCATCTTTCCCAATGACCTGAAAAAAAAAAGAAAAAGGTGGTTATGACCTTACTCACAAAGATTATCCCATTACCCAGAATTCCACTTGAACTTCTACCTTTTTTAATGCTCGGACTAGGTCCCCATAGTCTCCATTCTCGAGTTTTGGGTTCTTAGTCAAAGTTTCCACTGCCTCTAACGCTTCCTTCCTCTCCTGCCATTTTTTTGCTTCCTGTGACAAGAAGGTGAAAAGACAAATTAAATTGATGCAAAACTCAATGATGATTAACTCATTTACATGTTGTTCTGGCTTACGATTTTTTCGTAGAAGTCTTTAGGAAGTTTTGAAAGGATCTCGACGGCTTCCAAGAGCTCATAAGGATCCACCTGTGCAACTTCAGCCTCCTCATCATTGTCCCCTATGGTCAGAAATTAAAATTAATATTAATGAAGGCATATTTATAAGTCAAAACTAAAATGAATTAAAATAAATTGTAATAAATATTAAAATGAAGTGAATAAATATAATTTTTATATAATATAAAATACATATTTGTATTATGCATCATTATAATACTATACATTATAACTAAGTACATTTTTAGTACTTTGTCCTGTCTACTCTACACTGACAGCTACCCTGTTGTTAAAGAAAGTCTCTTGGCTTTGTGCTAGCAACTAATTCATTCACTATGGCAACTGATGTAGATATACCAGTCAGATACAGACTACAAGGTCTGAACAAACAGATCTGATTTCATTACATCCAAAATGGTAGTGCAGTTAGTCAATTATAAAGACTGGATTTGAAAAACAAATCTGAAGGATTATTAAAACAATATCAATATTAGGCATGTTTAGATGCACTGATAACTATCAAAAATCAGTTTATTGAAATAACCCAATTTACCCGTTTACACGCAAATCAATATCCCAGCAATGGAAGTAAATCACGTTTACAAGACTGTATTAAAAAAAATTGCCCGATGACATCAAAATGTAAATATTCATGTATTTCACTCTGTTTATTGTAAGAGTTGTGATGTTAAATAAAGCATTAAAAACCCAAGAGTATTTTAAAATGTCAACGAGACTCATTCTCTCGCATTTGAAGTTTCTACAACTACCACTTGTCTTTAGGCGGCACGAGATGAGAAAAGATTTATATTTCTTGGATCAAGAAGAAGGCGGAGTTTGCAAAATATTTCTCCTCCCTTAGCGCGAAAACTCGCTGTGGCTGGATGCACTTAAATCTGTTGTATAAGGACGCTTTCCTGTCACATATCACACACGCGCACTTCAATAAGCCGACAGAACGCAGCTTAAGGCGTTTACATGCAGTGGCTCAACCTTAAGTTTATCAAGCGATGAGAATATTTTTGACTAGTTGAATAAAGTCGTTATTTTTGTTTGTTTTGCGCACAAAAAAGTATTCTCGTCGCTTGACAAACTTAAGGTTGAGCCACTGTAGTCAATTGGACTATTTTAACGACGTCTAACTTATCTTCGTCAGCAGATGCAATTACATTGCAGCCTATGAAGGAATGAGCCAGCTCTCAGATTTCATCAAAAATATCTTAATTTGTGTTCCGAAGATGAACGAAAGTCTTACGGGGTTGGAAGTAATTACTGACAGAATTTTCATTTTTGGTTGAACTAACCCTTTAAGCATTATTGGTTTAAGAATGTGCATGTAAACGCACAGTCATGATGATAGGGTTTAAATTGAATGCTGAATTTTCACTACTGCCTTGTCTTTGGATGAACCATTGACTACTGTGCTATATATTCTCACCGTCCGCCTCATCTCCTCCTGCAGCTTGCTGCTGCTCAAACTTGGCCTTCAGGTCCTGTTGAGAGCGCAAGAACCTGGTCTGCTTAGGAGCTGTAGTTGGGAGTTTCACCCATTCTTCCTCCAAATCTTTCAACTGAAAGAAAATGGTCAAATAAGTAATATTACAACTTGCATTAACAAGCTGGAAAAATAATAATATCTACGCCAATTTCAAGAGAACTACGAACGTTCAAGTACAACAGCTGCTACAGACGCATATTTTAAGATGAAAATTTTGCATTTGAAAACTTAATGGAGAATAGCAGTATCACCTGTACGGAATTAATATTCTGTAGAGGAGCTCGCAGAGCATCTCGGATCCACCTATAGATCTCCACCGCCAGCAATTTGGCTTCGTCTCGAACTGCCTTTTCTCGAGACTCAAACTGTTTTGGCAACACTTTCACTACAGGTTTGAGCGTTATGATCTTTGATCCAAATTCACTGAAAAAGGACAAATAAACAAGTTTTTTATGCTGAATAAGTGCCGGCAAGTACAGTGATGGTTAACAGGTTTAAAAATTGCCTACTCACCAAAGTGCCTTCCTTAGTGTCTCGAGGCAAGTAACAACAATCTTGGGGTTCTTGTTATCCAGTCCTTTGATCAGCTCATCCTGGACCACTTCTGCTTTCTCAATCTCTATGTACATGAGGCAGATATCACTCCCCAGTTCCTTGGCTCGCGCTTTGGGCTGGTTGAAGACTTTGCAGACTACTCCAGAAACCACTTCCCCTGTTGTCCTGTAAGACAAGACTCATTTCCATTAGATCCCATTAAGACATAATGGATACTAAGCCCAACAAATCAACATTTAGCAGCAAATTCATCAAATTGTGCCAAGTATGATCCTTATTAGCGCACCAACTTGAAGACCATTCTGGTGGCACAAATAGCTAAAGAAAGTTATCTGATTATCCCTAAAGCAAACTGAGCAAATCACCAAAACAAACATCATGGAAGGGAAGTTACTTGTTTTCACATCACTCCTTTATCAAAACTGAATTAAAGTAACACTATGTAGTTTTTCAACCTTCATTATATATTTCCAAGACCCTTGTGATAGTACATCGACTTACAATAGGTTGAATGACACGTCTGCCGTAGCCTGACAGTGTCTGTATTGCTTTTACTGGCACTATGTAACTTCGGGTTACGGGTAGGAACCCGAGCACAAAAAAAAATACAAAATTCGACTGCTTTGCGGCATACGTCACTTCCCCCACTTCCTCAGATTCTGACGTGAGAGCCCAACTAGCGTTTGATACGTCTGTATGTTGTTGTCATGACCGAAGCTACAACTAAAAGGAAGAAGGCAAAGGTTTTGTCAGAGGAGACTAAAAGAAGAAAAAGGGAGAGTGACAAATTAAAAGACCGGACGAGGATCACTATTGGAGGGAGAGCAAGACAGTTTGAAGACGGTGAGAGCGCGCGCGCGACCGTCTCTTTCTGCTCGTTCTTTCAGTAACATGCACCCTGTTACAAGCGCAGCAGTCAGTCATCTATAAAGTGTTTATACATTTATAAATAAATCAGGGAGTCAGGGAGCTGACTACCGCGCGAAATGTAAAAGGATGTAAAATGTAAAAAGCATGGCCTGGCCATGTTACGGAATCTATCTGGTCCTCCATTCATCTTCATGAATCAAGTAATGCTAGTAGAGTAGCGAATTATCAATCTGGCAGCTACACTAACATGCTAGTTTACGATGGTTATAATAAATAATCTTTCAGGATAACTATCCTAATGTCTGCAGGCTGATATGTTTGTGTATTTATTTTTCTGGTGAAAGTGTCTTGCCTCTGGCTATAATGCAAATCGATTTTCAAATTTGCAGATTCATCTATGGTACCTTGATATTATAATATTGACAATATATGGCTATTACCTACCACACAAACATTGAATTGAATTAGCATATCCGTTATGTAAAACAGTAGACAATAGGCTACTATAATGACGCTGTCTTGTAAACGTGAGCTACGCGATCTTTTGACGTTTGAAAAAAATAAAACCCATGAAATTATATTCATATGACATACTGAAATATATGCCAATGTACCTGGGATGAAGACATTTCACACGCAACGCTGGCAGTCTGCCCGCGAGAACTCAAGACAGTATCGGCTTGTCAACAAATCCACACTTGTATCCCCTGGTGTAACCATGACAGATTTTATGACAGTAGTAGAAGACAATACTGTTTCCCAACTGTAGGGGGACCCCGAGGGCAAAAACGACATAGTGTTGCTTTAAAGAATACTCTATGAAAGAGTTTATCATACCGTTAACAATGACTAAAACCAGAGACATTTAGACAGACAGTCAAAGACACCAACTCAATAGGCCTAATGAAAAGCGATGGAGGGAGCAGCACAAATGTAGGCCTTTTCTTAGATGTTTGTTTAAAAATAAGGAAATTCTGTCATCCTCATGAAGATAGGAATATGTCTCAACTGAGAAAAAAATATATTTCCATGGTTTTCAAAATGGGTTAAAGACAATATGTAACTGCTGCGTTCCTACTTTGCCTGATGACTCTCCCTCGATCCAAAAATAGACGTCACATTTCTGCTCTGTTCCAAAACTCAGTTATGAACAAAGTTCTTACAAAATGTTATCCCATATAAAACATTTCAGAGGAAAATAAATAGCTGCCCAGGGATCGAGGAAAAAGCAAACGTTGCCTTTAGTCCTCCAAGAACAAAATCAGCGGTTCATCAAACTAGTTTAAAATCTAGCGACTAGCACCACGTTCAAAGATTTCGGTTGGGACTTGTTTTTTGTCCAAAAAGCACCGTAAAAGTAAAGCTACTTACTTTCCAGCCACATGTGCATTCTCGATATAAGCAAGTGCTGCCTCCAGTCCTTTGAGTTGGGCTACGGCATTGGAATCTGTTACGAATCTCTTGACAAGTCCAAGGTATTTGCCCCATTCAGGGCTCTTCTCGTCTTCTATCCTCTGGAAGAGCTTCAACGCTTCTTCGTATCCATTTAATCTTGCTTTCCAAATCTAAGGGAAACCAAAAGATCAATAATGACAAAACAACAACAACCAAATAAGCTCGTGACTTGAGGTAACTAACTGGCCCACTTTCCTTAGAGGCCGACGTACGCTTAACAACCGATTATTTATAATAGACATGAACTCTTCAACTACAACATGCTTTATCAATTAAGTCACAATGTGCAGTAGCCTACATGCATAAAACTCAGGTTGATAAAATGAAGTACCAACTACTAAACTGAATTTTTACCACAAAACTCAAGCAAAAGGTGTGACCAATCAATGTATCAATTTACTAATCTGTCAAAAACAAGGGCACGGTCTCACAGACAGAGCTTAGATTAAGCCAGGATTAGGCCTTAGTTCAATTAGGGCATTGAAGTAGCTTTTATAAACGTGCCTTAGAAAAAAAAGATAAGTGGTGGTGTGCATCTTAAGACAAAACAAGTTGCTTTCAGTTAAAACATTTTAGTCTAGGGCTAGGATTAAGCCTGGTCTGTGAAAACAGGGGTAGATGTTTCAAACAAAAGTGCTGCACACTACTCTCACCCCTGATCATTAGGGCTGTCACTTTTGTGAAAAAATCCTGTTCGATTTTTGAGACATATGTGTTCATTGAATCGATTGTAAAATCGATTTTTCCATGTCTAAAGACGTTTCCATTTTCAACACCAAATATTGGCAAATCCACGGACAACTAACAGGCATTAGGACGAACGTAAAGAGGGCGCTTGAGACGCGCACAAGTCAGCAATATTTCTGATGATTTATTGGCGTGAAGTTTTGTGCACAATGACAAATAGGAGTGCAACATTCAAAGATTGAAATTAACACCCGTCAAATTCGGATAAAAATGAACTTTGGCGGGTAACGCTATGTTTACTCACTTTGCTGGGGAAGTTCATGTAAGTCAAATCTGCGTGGATTTAGCGCAGATACGCAACTCGTGAGTCCTAATGATATATTAAATACAGCGTATTGCGCAGAATCTGCGCATTTCTGGCTTGCTTGAACACACACGTCACGAAGCAACAAATAACGGCGCGCTTGTTCACTTGCACTGAAGTAATAGCGAATAAGCATTTGGTTAACAGAAAAGACATTGTTATTTTCCAACATCCTACATGTTCTGTGTACTGTATTGATCGGTCTACCTAAAACACATTTTTGGTAAAAAAAAAAAAAAAGGCAGTTAAAATCGATTCCCTATTTTCGTTTTCGAAACTTGTGTTGGTTGGTCCGATCGATTGTGCAATCGATTTTCGAACGTAAAGTGACAGCCCTACTGATCATCCCGCCCCTTCACTACAAGTATCAGCAAGAAAAAAAAAATGAATGAACATCAAAAGGCATGTTGAAAGGTGCCTTGCAACTGGCTGAAATAAAGTCTTGTGTAATCGTCCAATAAGTTTAAACTGCGGGAAGACGTCATATGTAAACAACATGTCAGCTAGGATACCTCAGGAAAGTTATCCAAGGATGCATTAAAGTGATCAATTACAGTAAAGAAATGTATAATGTTACAAAAAATTTACATTTCAAATAAAGGATTTATCCGTTTTCAAAAATACACAATAGTTTGATAAGATAATTCTTAAACAGCAAATCAGCATGTTAGAATGATTTCCTAAGAATCACAGGACAGTGCATACTGGAGTAATGATACTGAAAATTAAGCTTTTGGTTCTATTAAATTTTAATATTTCAAAATATTACTGTTTTTACTGTACTTTTGTTCAAATGAATGCAGCCTTGGTGAGGATAAGACTTTCCACACTATCAACATTACAAAACCCAAACTTTTGTATAGTTTATGTAGGCTGTGTGTACATATAATGTGAAACAAACATCTTTGTGCTAATTTTTTGAACAAGGGTTTATAATGTCCAAAATTTAGTATAAACATTATATCACTCATTTTTTTTTATTTTTTTTTACACTTTTCACTAATTGATATGATGCGCAAAAGAAAAGAAAAAACATAGTTAGGCTAAACCATTTAGTGAAGTAGTTGCACACCTAAATGTAAATGAGATTCATTGCATCAAGGTGTAAGATTTACATAAAGAATGATCACATTTATTTCACTGCTTTGCATGCATTTATCTCTAAACAATTAGGTCGAGCAAACTGCTGACAGTTTGGTTCTTCCAACACTGTCAGGGTATTTTTGATGGGCCAAAATATAAAACGTAGCCCCTGGATCGCTCACCTTGTGTTCACATTTCTGGTCTATGGGTAACTTCATCCATTCACTGTCATCCCCCATGGCTGTTTTCTGTCGGTCTGATCTATTCAACTAAACAAAAGAAGGGGAAACTTTGGTTGCTCACACGGCATACAAAGCAGAACAAAAAGCAATTAAACCAACTTTTACACACAAAAAACGTACTAAATAAGTAAAGCATACAGTTTAAGAACAGATTTTCAGATAACTGCAGGTTCAATATTAAATGGACATGTTTGAGCTCATCTGACGCATGCGACAAACCTCAACCATAAGCATTAAGAACAAATATAATTAACAAGGCATGGGAAACTAGACTAGCTTGTCACAGTAAATAGTTCACTGCACTTTGCAATATCCACA
The DNA here is from genome assembly GCA_026230005.1 of Gila orcuttii. NCBI lineage: Eukaryota > Metazoa > Chordata > Actinopteri > Cypriniformes > Leuciscidae > Gila > Gila orcuttii. Next base: position 11,000,992 of record JAPDVR010000025.1, read on the forward strand.
TGCATTTCAACAACAATCTCCAGCCAGACAGAAGAAATGCCTTGATTCACTTCACAGCAAATGCACACATCATCCATATCTGCAGCCAAAGCAGAGCAACATCCTCTAATGCATCTCTCAGAAGAGCCTAGTTTCATATTACATATATCGATCGAAGCCTAAATGTAAAAATACTTAAATACAAAGCCCAGGCTTTAACTGAGGAAAACACAATTTAAAAGCATATAACGTTAGGCTATGCCAAAGAAACGTGTGCATGCAGAAAGCACCGCCAATTCAGCCCGCCCAAAACAAACATAAAAGCAAACAAGGAGTGTTTATAGCAATGGCAACCATCTTAATGATTTATTAGTCAAGAAAATTATAAATAAGGTAGTGTGAGGCATTTAAAAACGTTAGAGTGGTTTGCATCGCATCACATGTGAAAACACTATGGGGTGCAGCAGAGCCGTTAGTGACCCGCAAACACTGTCTCTCGGGCCGTATCATTTAGCAGATTAAGACGTTCAAATATGGCCTTAATTCAAACAGGACACCGCAATTTTAATCCTCACGGCTTAATAAAACAATTCCCGTGAATGGTTTGTTTAGTTACAGGGTGTAAATATGGCTAAATTTAAATATACCGGTTAGCTGTTAGCACATACGCGGCCCTGACTGACTGTCTGTTAGTCCTGCAACAGCTTAAACCATCACGACATTCAAACAAATATCGCCATTTTCATAGCTTTCCACAACGACTAAAATGTCAACATTTACCTCATCATCTCATCTAACCTGACATGTGACAGTAAAATGAAAACCCCGACTCACACTATTGTTTGTCACATATATAAAAGCGGCTTGATATTATTCAGTCCGTCACTAAAACTGAGGCCCTCAAATAAAACGCAGCAACGTATAATGAAGCCGAAAACGCTTCAAACGGCTTTAGTGTAATAATGTCCGATCACAATTTCATATATCAATTCTATTTACCTGCTTTTAGAGAGGGAAGACAGGGCGATCTTCTTCAGCTGAGACCGATATTTGGTCATTACTCTCCGGGATTTGAAACGCCTCCGAGGGCGGGGAGACAGAGGGAGGAGACGCCTAGTTTTCATTCAAACGTCCAATTCATTTGTTATAGGCTGCTGTATAGTGTATTTTGTGGTTTATACAGGTTTTATTGAATATTTAGTGTTTTAATGTTAAAGTGAAGTGAGCATGCAATTACAGAATCAATTGTCTTATCACGTTTTCAGTAAAGAATATACTTTTGGTTTTGGAACAAAACTTTGGGACACTGACAAACAAAATAAAAAGCAAATTATATATATTTAAAAACAACTTATATATATAAGTTGTTTTTAAATATATATAATTTGCTTTTTATTTTGTTTGTCAGTTTATTTTATTTTTGTTTGTCATATATATATATATGTGTGTGTGTGTGTGTGTGTGTGTGTGTGTGTGTGTGTGTGTGTGTGTGTGTGTGTGTGTCTGTGTGTGTGTGTGTGTGTGTGTGTGTGTGTGTGTGTGTGTGTGTGTGTGTGTGTGTGTGCAATTGTTAACAGTTTTGCAATATGTAACATTACATATCTATTATAAATAAAATCTAGGTATTTTTTGAACAAAATACTTACATTTGAGTAGGTATTGTGTATATATTTTTTACTAGTTTGTGGCAGATCTAAATAGTAAAATGTCTATCAGGATCCTTAATTCTTATATGGATTTCAGTGCTTTTGGAATCGATATGTGTGCGAACTGTGGCAGCACAAAATACAGATCTTCATCCTCTTGGTTTAGTATTTAAATGGAAAGCCATATGGGCGCAGTAAACAGCTGTGCTGCGCATGCGCGGGTTTCCATAGCCGCGGCTGCATCAACAAAAACCGACGAAACACAGCCACGCATTTTTCAAAAACGAGGGTGAGACTCCACCCAGCGTTCACTTCCGTGTTGTGTCATGTGCTGCTCAACCGCGTCGTCTATTGGTTGTTTTATATCCCTGGATGAATGTGAGCCAAGATACTGTGGTAATGACTCAAATTCTAAATAAATATTCCTGGGAAAACACGCAAATATCGAATTCCAGTGATCCTATATTTTTACAATAAGATAATAAAGTATATTCAAATAGAGTAATATAAAGGTTTACCTTTAATTTTAGCACTGAGTCCTAAAAAACTGTACGCATGAATCCTTACTAGCTGACTGCTGTAGTCAGTGTCGTCAGTGCAGAATGGGCACACTGACCGCTAAAGCATCTTTAAGGACATTCTGAATGGGCTACCAGGAGAGTTATGAACCGCATCTGCATCCCAGCAAACCGTAAAAAATAATGAAAATGAATACGGATCGTTTCAGCCTCACTGTTGACGAGTATTTAGGTAGGCTATGTTACGGTTATCCCTTGTGTAGTTGTTTTGTTGGTGCGCAGACTGTTAATCTGCAGTACGTCGGTTCCAAGATGCCTGCTTGCAGAATGATTGACAGTTGCATTAAAAAGTATTAACACAGACACACTACTGTCATGACATTGGCTTTTCTTTTTTACTTTCCAGCTGAAACGAATGTCCTCTTCTATCTCAATGATGCAGTCACACAGCTACTTGAACATAAAGAGGAATACACTCAATTTGGTGTGGTCCGATATTTTGCAGAATAGTAAGTTATTATAAATAATTATATATTATTTGAGGACACATGATCATGGTACTCCATGATACTAAAGCTATACAGATACTACGTTGATACATGTCCCAAAGTATAACATAATTGAATAATAATTTTGCAGTTTTACTAGTGTGAAGAATGGGAATCATGTGCTCTTCAGGGAATTCAGTTACATCAAAGCAACACCTCATAACAGAGAGTCTTTCATCCATATCTTCTGGAAATGCTTCCGACAGATTGGAAAGAATGGGGGTAAGCAGAGGCAAATACGCCATTTGTCATGCCACTACACTTTATTTCAGTTGTTTGCATTGTTGTGTGGTACATCGAACAAATACAGCTGTTTCTTTTTGCAGATCTGTTGGCAATGTCAGAATACAGTTCACTTTTACAGCTGTTATGCCCTGACTTTCCCACTGAGATGGTACAAAACACAGCCAGGTAATTTCATATTTGCTTTGCTGTTTGATGATTCTTTGACGTTTCCCTCATTTCACATTGATATTTAACTGAATAACTTTAAAGTTTTCTTTCTATCGCAGGATTGTCCTGATAGACGATGCCACTGACTGTCTGTCATTCTCCGATTTTATTTATTCATTCCAAATCCAGTTTTATTATGAAGGTATTTAACTAATAATATAATATATAAACTAGACTATAATATAATATTTTATAATATTAAGCTGCACTTTGCTTATGACGTCTGTATGTCTGTACATCACATAACCTACTTTATGGTAAACATATAAAGTGAATTCAAAATCAAAATGTTTAATTGTAACCACTTATAGCAATTAAAAAACATACAATTTTCCTTATACATTCATATAAAATTAAAAGTAAAATCTTGATGTTAAGAAATTAGATTCAGGCGTTATTTCTTAACCACCCAATCGCAAAAGCACTAGTGATATTTAAAGGTCTGGTAACACAAAAGCTGCACTTGACCTTGAGATTTTAACAGCAGTGTAACAAAAGGCCAGTGACATCATCACCATGTGTGAGCGTTTCTATGGTTACTCGAGGCTCCGCCTTTCATCAGAATGATCTAATCTTCATCCACTTTCACAGAGTTTGTAGAGAGTGTGTCTGTGATTTACCAAGACCTGTTGTCAGGGAAGAACCCAAATACCGTCATAGTCCCGACCTCCACATCTGTGGAACAGCTGTCCAGCGCTACCAACGAGGAGCCGGACGCTCAAGAAGGCGTAGACTCCTCCATCTTTTGTGAATGTATAGAGGGACTTTGTGAGAGGTTCAAACAGAAGTAAGACATTCATTCATTATTTATATGCTATTATAGTATTTATTAATATTTTGAATTAGCTTTTATTTTTATATTTTCAGTTTTCATTTTGATTTAATTTCAAGTAATTTTGTTATGTGGTTTTGACATTTTTTTTTTATATATATGTTCTTGGCTTTTATTATTTTTAATTTATTTTTTGTTTCAATTGTGTTTCAACTTAAAATGATTTATATCAATTAGTTTCCAAGGCAACGTTTTAATTTAATATTTATACTTTATTGCAATTTTATTTCAATGACAGATTTTCTTTTTAAAATATTTTAGTTAACAATCACAAGACTAGCTCCATTTAATTCTGCAGAATTACACCAATTTGTTTCTCAGTAAGTATAGAAAATGTGTGCAGATTTATTGTGGACCTATATTTAACTTATAAGTAACAAATGAATAAGAAAAAAATAATTTAATTTACTAATTCATTTTATTATGTTGTCGCATCTATATTTCAATAAAATTAGAAAATAATATTAGGCTTATATAGTAAGTTTTACTCTACAGTGGAACCTACTATAACCATCCTCACTAGTTTTTGGGAAAGTTACTTTTAAAAGTAATGCATTACAAATTGTACAATATTGCGTTACTCCTTTAAAAAGTAACTAATTAAGTTACTTAGTTACATTTTATGGAAAGTAATGTGTTACGTTACTTTAGCGTTACTTTTTTTAATACCAAAAAAATCCCAAAGTTCTATTTTTGGCAACTGTAAAGGCCCTTTCAAGCCAAAAGTGAAATGAATAAGCCTCATGCTGAAAAAATGCTAAAATGCAAATTCACGCCTGTACAGTAGAGAGCGCAGCTCAAACAAACCTTTCAGCTGTGCTGCCATTCTGGATTGCAGAAGAAAAGGACCCAGGAGAAGAAAGTTTATTAAAGGTGCTCTAAGCGATGTTGGGTGATGTCACTTCTTGTTGACGTTCGAAGTATTGTCAAACAAAACAGAGGCTAGCTAGACCCTCCCTCCTCCTCATCCGCGCACTAACCCCCCAAATCCTTCTTGTCGGTTATAGGCTGGAAAAGTTTCTTATCTTTTGTGTTGCGGGTTAGCCCAGTTTGTTTTTGTTGCCATTTTTGGAGCCTGGGGTGTCTGCAGAGACCGCATTTTTTTACATTGTGTTCAGGGAACAGTCAGCTAGTGGATAGTGAGGAGATGTTTGCTGTATGTGACAAAAAATGTTTTGGCCTAAAAAACGCGTGACATCGCTTAGAGCACCTTTAACACTCTTTACTTCAGTAATAATAATCATAAAAAAGAAACACAAATGTGATGTTTAACTGAAGTCATTTGTGCTTATTAGTATGGTTGAATTAGTTCATCAACTTTCAAGTTACTTAAAAAAGTAATCTGATTACGTAATTTGTGTTACTTGCAATGTGTTAGCCACTAACTCTAGAACATGATATTGATCTCATCTTTTCCCAGGTTTCCCTCCATTGTTGCCATTAAGGAGATATTAGAGAGCAGTCAGCGAGTGTCTTTCTATAGCTTCCTGATGGCCTTGGCCAAACATGAGGGAGTAAACCAAGACATCAGTGAGTATTTGCTAATATAAAATGCTTACTTGTATTTCTGAATACATTTAACTTTTGTTCTTATGATAGTTAGACATGTGAACTGAATGCTTTATCTTCTGTCATATAACTATCAGGTGCTCTTCCCAATAAATCAGACCTGCTGATTGATCCAGAGATGGACCAGGAGCTGGAGAGACTGTGAGAGAGACGGACTTGCTTCAAAGAGTATATTACAGTCACTTGCTGTTTAACTAAAACGTCTTTTATTAAAAGACGGAGAGCGTGCTAACAATCTTTTTATATTTAACACATTTTATTGAAAGCTAATATGCTAGAGGGTAGATTTGAGATGTAGTACATTTGACACTATGTTTCTGTGAATCTTCCAGCATAGCTCAAGTTGCCATCAGCCCGACGTCCAACAACAGCAGCAGCAGCGCTGCGGGACAGAAGGAGACGTCCAAGAAGGCCTCGCCACGCAAGTCCCTGCACCAACGCAAGAGGATCGAAATGGAGAGCGACGGTTCCACGGAGGAGACAGACTCCTCTGAGAATTAACACGCACGTAGCTGCTTGCTAGCATCCTTATGATTTTTTAGACAGCAGTTATGCTGGTTCACTGATTTGATTAGACAAGTGGCGTTCCAACAGTGCTGATGCATCTCTCTGCATGTCTGCGCTCACTCTTCCATTTCTATCGGCTACACTGTAACCCACTTACTTTCATTGCTGAAACCATAAAATAAACAAATTAGCCATCCATATTGTGTCTGAAATGTCAATTACTTAATATTAACTTCTTGTTATAGAACTGTTGTATAAAGGAAACCATAGTATAGTAATTGACAACTCGAGAAATAGTTTTAGCATGTTATTGAATATGGCAATGTTATGTATTTGGTCTTGGCAGACTACATCAAACGCTGCTGCTGCTATTGATTATTGCTGCTGTTGCTGCAGAGCAAGTATGGACTTGAACATGTAAGATAGGCTGCTGCTGCATAAATAGACATACATAAATCCCATAGCAGATCTAGGCAGGTGGAGCTGGGGGAGGTAGAGGGATTCAGAGGAACTCTGATAGCACACTGCAGGACTAGTTTACAGCACTGAACAACACTGAACCAGACTATTTAAATGTTGAGGAAGCAATCTTATTGGCTGCAGGACAAGCAAAGGCCAATCAGTGTGTGCCATGCGGTAATGATGTGATTGCATTTAAACCTATCAACTCTAGAGTTTCATGACTGATATACTGTTAGCAATAACACACCGGGACAATCCATTTACAAATAGGATTTAATTTTATGGATTCCACAGAACAGTTATGATCATTCAAAAAAACAATGTACAGTGATAACAGATGAAATAGGCACAACTTGTGATTTTGCAGAATCGGTTCGCAAATATTTTTTGCAGACACAAATGGTCCTAATAACTGAATACCACCTTTCAAAATGGCCATACCAAGCAAAATATCTTCACGCACAGTGAGAAACTGTTCTACAGAACACCATTCCTGCAGATTATTCAATTAAGACTCCTCATTTTGTGAATATTGCATATTAGGTAAGCGCATGCTGTGAGGATGTGCCATTTTGAAAGGACTGGTGAAGATGGGTCCATTTTAGGCCTTGGCTTTAAAACCTTTCCTTTTTTGTATCAGGAAAACAAAAAATGAGCAAGCACAAACTTTTCACTACCAGGCAGCAGTATTCCTCAGCACCATTTATACAGGCCTTTCTGTCATTATGACAGTGTTGCATCCTCTCCTTTTATATATTTCAGGTGCCAGAATAATATATACTTTAAGATCTTTCCATTTTGTATAGTTATAAATAGGATATCTATTATAATATGTAAAAAGAAAATAAAATTATTTGGTTTTCACAGCTACATATGCCAGGGATTCTGAGATTGAACCAGAATGCAAAAAGGCCCAGACCATGCTCTGTTTAACAGAGCAACATATGGGAATCTAAGCACACATAAACATTGAATACGAGAACCAAAAATAAAAAGCATTCACAGAAGTTGGCATGGATGCTGTATTGTATTTGTGAGACTTTGTAGTGCGCAGATAAACGGCAGCAAGTACCCAATTTAACCTAGAACACTTGAAATTGTGGCATTGGGCCGTAAACACAGGAAAACAATGAAAAAGTAGCTCTGTGGAATTCTATGTTAAATGCTCTAGGGGTCGTTCACACAGAATACCTTTTTTTCTATTCCACTGCACTACTTTACCATTGTTTTTCAATGTAATAGCGCTAGACGGATGTTGTTAACCATTGCACTTGCGTCTTACACATGACATGTCTACACTGGATGCAACCGTTGTCAGCTAGAAGCAGTCCATACTGGACAAGACAAAGCAACCATTGCAAATCCATTTGTCCTTCATATCAGAAGTAGCATGAACGCATGGAGTACATCAGAAATAGAACGGGGCATCAGTTTAATGTCACGACGCATCAACTGTAGACAGCATCACTGATTATAATGAGTTCTATTTGCTTTTTCGCATCACGTTGTACTGCGGTGTAGACACGGCATTTAAAAACATGGCGCTCAAGTTAAAAGTTTGTCAGCTTTTAAAAAATGCATCTCTAGACCTTGCGCTTTTTATTCCACTGACCTGTCTCTCACATTTTTAAGAGCAAATACACAATCTGTGTGAACAATCCCCTAGACGATCGTGTTTGACCTTTACGCTCGCATCTCACATCTTTTGCGTTCTCTAAAAACGCGGCAGTAAGTCAACGCGTCTCTAGACCTTGCTTTTTATTCATTCCACTGACATTTATTACCCTCAAAAATGCGCTCTGTGTGAATTGAAATCAAGTAGCTTTCCGTAGGATTCCTATTGATTTCGACTATGAAAATTCGCTAAACAACGATAAATGTGACTGCACTTCAATGCTCTGGATCAGGGATTCATAACCTTGGGTTCAAAGAGTTGCTAATACGATGTGGGAAATGTTGGAAAGTGGTCTTAACCTGTGGTGCAAAGCGGGTCAGGGACACCAGATGGACAAACTGGGCTGAATTCAATTACATGGCTCACATCCGTTCTGAGTGAAGAAGGACGAGCCCCAGTAAAGCTTTGGTTTCAGTGAAAAACTTGATTTCGGATCCAGTCTAGCTTTATGATCTCTTTTCTGTCTTGTGTTGTTTCATCCATCACTAATGCATCAAACATTGTGCTTCGAATTAATTCAAATGAAACCAAACTTCACACAGAAATGATTTTTACAAGTTACATCAAACATTTTTTTAGTTATTAAACTTCGTAAGGCTTTACACCAGTCAATAATACTCAAGATGTACGAGGTGAAAGTAGTTGCGGTGTGGCCGATATCTGTTTCGATTTTAACTTTTGTCTGAAATAGACGTCAACATTATATCATCAACATGACACGTTACAAAGAGGATCAAAACCACCATCATGCAACAGCTCATATAGTATGTGATAATGTAAAAATACAAATAGACTGAAGGTCATTCGAGGAAGATGTCTTCTGTCGGACAGGAATATTCCATATTTTCTTTGTAGAATTGCTGAAAAGCTTTCCTGTTCAAACAAAGAAAAACTATTGACAATGACATACATATTTATATTGTGTGCAACAAAGTCATATTTTAACAGCATTTTGGAAAGGTCTAGATGTGATTTTAGATCTAGAAACTAATCTACAATGAGTTTTGTTTTTATTTATGCTTTCCTCAGATACAGAACTGAACCGAACACAAAAGTGCGTTAGTGCCATATTTTAAAATAACTTTTAGCAGATCGATGTAGGTAACATTTGTGTAAAAATCTTTTTCTGAGAAAATGTATAATTTTATAACATTTTTAGATAATATGACGTCCCTCCGGCTAATAAAATGACCTTCAAACAACTAACAACTATCAAATCACGCATTTGTATAGGCTACTACTGTATATGTATTCCTAAATATTGTAGTAAGCAAAAAGCAGTATATCAAATAAGTGGGATATGTCTCAAATACACAAGTTAGTGTTTCAAGAGGAAATTAGTCGAAAAAGAAAATAGTGTGTAATCTTAAAATGACTGGAGAACTCACCCTACAGATACAGCCAGTTTTGTGGTTGTATCATCTGAGAAGAACACGTGACAGGCGAATCTCTGGTATGCTGGATGTTTTGTTATTAGTCCAAAATACCTGAAAGAAACGCACAAGAGTATTTACTGTCAAGTATGTGACTCTATTGTCATTGTTGTGTGTTCTCTTGGTTTCCTGTAGGGGGCGGTGTAGCTGGATAAAAATGGGGTTATTGTATTTACAGCTTTATATAAGTGACCACGAGCTCTCAGTCCCAGATTAAGAATCTTATATTAGTCTCTGCATCTAAACTACCATTCAGATTTTTAAAGAAATGTATACTTTTATGGATGCATTATATTGATCAATAATGTAACAACAGATTTCTGTTTCAAATAAATGCTGTTCTTTTGTATTTTATATTCATTAAAGAATTCTGAAAAATGGTTTCCACAAAAATATTGATATTTCAACAGTGATAATGATAAGAAATGTTTCTTGAGCAGGACATCTTGAAATTTAAAATGCAATCTTGTATGCAAAGCATACCATTTCAGAAGGATCATATGTCAGGGAAGACTGGAGTGATGATGCTGAAAATTCAGTTGTGTATATTTTTAAATATATTAAAATAGAAAATAGTTGTTTTAAATTGTAATAATATTTCACAATATTATTGTTTTCAATGTATTTTTGATCAAACAAATTCAGCATTTGTGAGCATGAGACTTCTTAAAAAAAATATTGCCAACCCCAAACCTTTGAAAGGTAGAGTGTGCAAAAAATGTATGAATTATTTATTAATTATTTTATTAATTTATTTAAGCCCTAATTCACCCTTATTTTTCTAATAAAAGCATGACGAGAAAAAACATGCATTTGTTCAAACTCACTTGTTATTCTTTGGATGACATCCGCAGAAGGAGATGTTTTTCAATTGGAAAAAGTGAAAGCACTTCTCACCCTGTAAAATATTAAATGAAAGACTGAGTGGTCTAATCAGCAGCAGGGATAAGTATAAGCAGGAAGCACATGATGTCACTGCAGTGTAAGGTCGTCTCAGTATGTGCGCTTAACTCCTGAAGCCTGCGATTAACATCACTGAGCGCACTCACAAATTCACTCAGAGGGGCTTAGGGGGCGAGACTCCCCCGCTTTCTTAAGACGCTTCATTGCATAACTGTGGAGCCGTAAATGTTGCGTCACAGAGTTCAGTTGAGTGGAAGAGCCTTTTGGTGGCAACATCTAGTCACACTAGATAGTCGCCTCCATGGGGTCAAATGTCAAAGTCCATTTCTAAATCACAAATCTATAGGTAACATTGATAGCGCTTAAAACAGTGCCGTGTGGTTCACGCTATTTCATGTAATTATTAATTTTTCAAATATAGAAATCACATTGATTCGTTGTTTTTTAAAATAATTTGAATATTTAGATTAAACTCCTAATATTTTATAATAAATATAGTATTATTCAATTTATAAATCATTTAAATTTAATATGAATTTATTCAAAGAGTTTCTTCTAATGCAAAACTTCAAAACGTTTTCTTGAGATTATTCTTTATTAATAACTATTTCACTGGGTTAATCAGTTAATAGCACTTTTACTAACAAAAGGCATATCCTTAATGACATCATCTTTCAGGAAGTGACATCATTTTAGTAGGACAACAAAAGAATTAACATGAGCAAGTATTTGCAATAGATTTTATGATTAATGTAATGTAGTGTTTTGTAGCATTAGTCAGTGTCGCTTAATTTAAAATATTCCATCCATGGATAAAATAATAGCAAAATATATCAGAATATTTCAAAGATTTAAAAATACTTAAAATATAAGGTTAAAACATCCAAATTAAATTAACCCCTTGAATTATTTTATTTTATACTTTTATCCATAGATAATAACACAACACAATGGCGCCACAGTGGCAGCTGGCACACTTAAAAATAGATGCAGAATTCATTTTTATAATCTTAAAAAAAATGTTTTTCTAAACTCTGGTTATTGCTGTTTACTTACGATATTTGTTCATTTAAAATGCAATTTAATTTTTAAATTAGCATCGTTAAAAAAATAACTTTTGAGGCTCGCGTGTCGCGCCTCATGAGGAGAAATGGGGGGAAAATCAGCGCTGCTCACACAAAGAAATTCAGCGATGAACATACAGTGGTAAAAAGTCATGTGGATATTTTATATATATATATAGCATATGATACAGTTAAGCAACATCACACGACCAAGAATGCTGAATACCATCACAATTGAAAATGTGACTGATTTCATATGACAGAGAGTTCAATAAACAAGTAATTCATATGAAGTCACTTACATTTTAGACACAATTGACTCTGTTCTATTTCAGCAGCGAAAATATTTCCAAACAAAGATCGAAGCAGAACCAGAACGCATCTCAAAGGAACACTCAACCGCGTTTTCATTCCTGAACGAATCAGCCGTTTGAACGAATCGTTTGAATAAATGGCTCAATGACTCACTCATTAAAACGGTCGCCTGCCGCATCTACTGATGGTTTAGTTTCGTGTTTAAAAGTATCATTATTTCCAATATTTCATATTTGTAGCCTATATTCAAACAAATATTTAAAACAATATCATAACATTATTTAATGCAGTTGTAATTTTTTCAGGGTAAATTAGGCCTATTTAATTTGATTGGTAACAGCCATTTAGCTGTCTTATTGTTATAATTTAATTTATTTATCAAATTTAAGAATTTAAAATGAAAGATGAAGCATATATTTAAAACGATTATGGAAAAATGCCCTTTATAAAGGTTAAAATATAAATATGCAGGTTTAAATATGTCAAAGCTGACTGCACACTGATGAGAATATTGCTTCAGAATAAATAATATTTACAACACAAAAAATCCTATTTTTTTCTGGACAAACAATGTTTTTACTTGGACAAGTGAATGACCGATTTACTTGTTCGAAGGACAAGCACATGAAAAGGCTTAATGTCGAGCCCTGGGTTAGCTATTTTTTATATAGTATTATGGTTATGTGGCGAGCCTGTGTATATAGACCACATCAGCCCAGTCTATTCTGTAAAGTAAGTGATGCACAGAGTCAGGGTTTTTTGCACATTAATCTGACAATAAATGTGGTATACCCAGTTTTTCTTATGCACACTCAGATACTCTTTTCTGGCTACGCTAGTGACACAACATATTAATTTTGAAAACTATTTGATAAGGTACTACATGACAGGAACGACCATATGCTTGGCGAGTAATTTTTACAAGGTATACAAACCCTTCCAGAAGTCCGACAGTCATCCTGAACGATGATTTTCACTCCTCTTGTGTTGATTTCCAGAATGCAAGGCGAAGGGGGGCTGAACTGCATTGTTGTTCTTCTGTTTGATGCTATCTGTTGACATAATCAGATTACGTATGAACATCAGTTTACATATGAACAACAACATAACATGAAATTATTATGGAAATATATGGAAATCCAGGGCAGAATTATAATACAGAAATTAAATAGTATACCTTGTGCATGGCGGCACAAAGCACATCGTTCCCTTTGTGATACGGCACTTGAACAGAACCAAGGAATTTCACCCAGAATTTGTCCATCCAGTCACTTTTGACCTCTGTATAAATCACAGTGAACAGACATTATTGCACAATGTACAAATATTCAAATACTCAAAATGCCATAGCAAAGCCAAGGTTTACCTTTAACAAGTTCATCCTTTGTCACCTTGACGGCGTAGAACGCAGGAAAGATGCCTCTGGATCCAGTGCGCATGTTGTAGCCCTCACACCACAGATCCTCGGCCTGCAACTCGACCAGTAAGGGATCATCCGCCTCCAACTCCAACTCATCATCATGGCGAGGAATAAACCTGTGAACGAGCCAAAATTAGGAATGCTCAGGTCAAATGTGGTATGATTAGGAGATCTCCAAAAAAATTCAGTTTAAGGAACCATGAGTAGAGTGTGACTTTGTACAAAATATACATTTGTATGCATAGATCTGTCCTATTACTCATGTTATTTTTTTAATTTTTTTTTGTGCTGTCATCATGTTTTGCTGCAGTTGTTTTGTGGGTGAATTTCACTACAAATCAAAAGAATAAACCTGTTTTTAGTACAATTACTTTGCATTGTGATATTTTCATGACAAAATGATACTTAAAATAATAACAACAACAATAAAACAAATACAGTGAGGAAACTAATACGAAGCATGTTATTATTATGCTTTTTTACTTTTTATTATTATTACTTGAATTTTATTTTAATTAAAAAAGTAATTACTGCATACATTAAATGCAGTACATAACACGATGAATGTATTCATCTCTCAACTTAAATATTATACAATTTCTTATAATAAAATGAAGAAAATTAAAAAACACTAATGGTCTTCAAAAAATATGCTCAGTATGTTTCAATATCCCTTTTAAGTCACTTTTTTGTGCTTTTTAAATGAGTGCATCTCAGGCTTTGATTGAATCTTTACCTGAACACTGCTCTGTGGCTCTGTTCTCTTTCCTCTCCATTAATAACACAGGAGAAGAATCCAAAATCAGCCCCTAAGTGGGAGAACAAACGTTCATTGTCACTAGAATAACAAGGGAAAGAGACGTTTCGGCAGGTAGTGCTTGCTGAATTTCAAAGTCTTGCTCCTGGCTTGTGAAAGGAGGGTCTGATATTAGCAAACCTGTTAATGAGGAAAATCTTTGCAATTCTTGTATTACGTTTTATGGAAGGGGTGCCACAAGGTTAACTCCTTGGAACTTTGCCATTCTTGCTATAGGCTTTTTCACACCGCACTTGCATTTTTTGGTAAAACCACTCCACATAGCCATTTATTCTCTCTGAATTATATGATATGTTTAACCCTTCTACAGGACAGGTTATGACATAAAGCCCTCATCTACTGGGAGTGCATGGTCTTTAGAGCAAATTATTGTAACATATTTGAAGGAATAATAGAGAAGCTTCAAAGACTTGGGCACTATTCAATGCCATTACAAAGCTGGGAAGAGCCAGGATATTATTTTTAAATAACTCAGATTTTGTTTGGCTAAAAGAAGAAAGTCATATACACCCAGGATGGCTTGAGTGTGAGTAAATTATGGGATCATTTTCATTTTTAGGTGAAATATTCCTTTAAGATCTGTGCACATTTGCAACAAACCACCAAGTGAAAAACTTTTTTTTTTAAGAACATGAATTCTATATTAATTCATTTCTAAATTCCAAACTACTTTCTAAGCTCATACTACTCACCAGAGAAACGTGACCGTCTGTTCACAAAGACATTCTTGAACTTGCGGGAACGGGGCATGTCTGAGGTGGTGTCTGTGGTGGAGTCCGCAGACAAACAGGAAGTGTCTCTCCTCATGCTCGTCGCTCCCGACTCTTCCTCCTCTTCGTCCGCATCCTGATCCTCCTCATCATCGTCGATGGCAGACTCGTAGACTGTATTGTCACTGTCACTTTCGTAACCTTTGTAACAATCCTTGATGCTCACTAGCTCGAGCTTAGCATGCTCATCCACCACCAGGGTGTACTTGACCGAGTCATACGTCAGTCCCGAAGCATCCGTGCTGACCGCCACCGTCTTTAAGGTTCCCTTGTCCTCCTTCGTCACTTTGGGCTTGCGGGTTTCAGCCCACTGACTAGCATCCCCCGGGTCGCCGAGGCTGACAGTCCGGCATGGGGGTGTGGGTGGATACACCTCATCCTCCTCGCTAATGGAGGGGTTCGGACAGGCCGCCGATGGGTAGTTGTGAAGGGGAGGAATCTCCGTGTCCGAACTAATGGACATGCGATTGCTGTCGCTGCTCTGGGACAGAAACGGTCGCTCCTGCTCCCCGTTAACCGGCGTGAGGTGGATCTCCTCAGTGGCATTTCCTTCAGAAATGCGATAGTCCTTGTTTTTGTCGACCGACTGGTCACACGTATCTTCATTCTCCACAGGATACTGCACTTGTTCCCGATAGCCATTGACGGTGTGATACCGGGCTTTTTCCTTACAAATGATCGGGATGTCAAGGACACCCTCTATGAGGATCACTTCTGTGGATTTTTCCCTCATGACTGCCTGTGTGAGGGGTGCCACCACTTTGGGGTTGTTCAACTTGTCCTGCTGCTTGGTGCGAACGGCTGAGGCTTTATTCGTGGAGGAGGCAGGGCCTCGTGGTTTGGTGTCAGCCCTGGCCTGAACTTTGTCCCCATCGGTCTGGCTAACCTGCTCAGGTTTGGCCGCCGGATCTCCTGTTTCACACACAGAAGATTATACATTAGGCAATAAGCCTAATAGAGGAAAACATTTGAGGGGGATTATGCAAAAATGTCAGTTAATGCCTCATAAACACAAAATGCTACATTTAACTCACCACAGGAAGTAATGAATCCTGATGATTTTTAAAACAGTATAGAAATTCTGTTTCATTATAGTTAATCAACTGAAGAAATTCACCAAGAAATACGACGTCACAACAATTTTTAAATATACGAACCTAAAAGAAAATAAATAATAAATGAAATGATGAGACTAAAGTAGTGACAGATCTTTTCTTCAGTATTATGACGTACATTCGAGTGAAACGGATTATCAAAAAGAAGAAAATGTAGGGCGGGTCTTTGTTCGATCCATTGCTTGTTGATTGGATGGAGGCAGATCTGAATGCGAGCTTGCAGTTGATTGTAAAAAAGGGCAGGGTTTACGCAGACTATATGATTGGAGAAGTCCATCATACATCATCAGAGATAAGTGTTTTGTTTCACTGGAAGACTTAGTTATGGTCTTCCAAGAATAATATGCACGGATGAATTGTTCACGATAAGATAATTTAATATGCATTTAGAAAGCTATGAATTTTCACTTCATGCTGACTTTAAGGTAATGCGTTTAAGTCGGTGGACTCGGTGATAATGGTTACACACACCAAATGCAAATTTACCATCATCAGCAAAGTATACAATTTTAGTATAAAGTAAAAGCATGACAATTGGGACATAGCCTGGTAGCCACAGTGTTTACACTCCTTAATGGATTACACTGGGACAGGACAGGAGAAAGTATTTTATCATAGACGTTAAACACATTTTTTCATACTTCTAGCTGGAGTCAGACACAAGTGACATCCGATGAACTCTCTGGGTAAGTAGATTGACGAAAATCCCATTAAGTTCATTACAGCACGTAAACACATTTTCATTCCGTGGAAGCGAATACAACAAAAACACCCACAATTATGAGACATATATTGTATTCCTTTCATTTATATCATGGTAATTCCTCTAATGCATAGACATGAGTTTGAAAAATGACTTGTTTGGAAAAAATTTAAGTCTCAGCAATTCATCAGACGTGTTCATTTGTGTGGTATGTGTGGCCATTACTCACCCTTAATGTGTGGTGATGAAGAACGGGTTTTCTTTTCTTTCCTTCGTTCTTTCTCACCAAAGGAATTGTTATTTATTGTGTCCTGCGAATAAAATGGAGAGAAAAAATGAGGGATGGATTTTTCAATATACAAAGTGCTGTCAGGGTCAGATCAATATTGCTGAGATTAATCCTTACAAAAATAAATATGATAACAAATTTTTTGGGACACTATCATGATGATAGTACATACATTCTCTACAGAACCTTAAAATAACAAATAAATAGGTATATTAAAAGTGTAATAATTTTAAAAAATATAAGAAAGTCATTGCATTAGATAACAAAATATCAAAACAAGTGGAATGTATTTCAAATAATGGCAGCAATTTATTAATCAATAAATCAAATGAATTTATTTTTCACACTAAAACACAGACACAGGCATGTGTACATCTCTCCATCCTGGACAAATGATTGATTTTGTCAGCATTACTACTTGCCACTACATTTTAGGTGCTTTTCTATCATATAGTGAAACCAGAAAGTGTATTTGAGTACAATCCATAAAGCAAGTGAGTTACAGGAAGAGCAGCTCGACAGATTGATTTACCGCTCTTTCCTATCGCTGACTCACCAATTGACCACGCTGCTATAATGCACCTTTAAAACAGACGTTCCTATGTTGCCATAGCAATGCGCCCATCGACGATGCAGAATAGGCATGCGTGAGAGAGTGTCAGTGTGTGCGTAAGTGTGGGGGTAGATAGGAACACACACTAGTGTTCGTGACGGAGGAGGAAGACACAGATGGCTGAAATGAGGCTCTTATCCAGTGACTCTAAAAACAGTATCAGGAAAGAACCCAGATGGGAGAAACTATCCCGACAGTATATTGCAATCTAGTTTAATAATCAAAGCCTGTCTTAATATATTACTGTGGGTCTACTAATATCAGACTAGAATTAAGCAATCTTTATAAATATATGACATTTAAATATATATATACTATATTTATACATACATTAGTGGACAAAAGTGATGTCTGGAGCATATATTTGTTTTCAATGACACTACAAGTCCAATTAAACTATCAAAATATGAGGAAATTGTATATATATATTTTTATATATATATATTTTGAATATGAGTGAAGAACAACACTAAACTTGGTCTGACAAAGTTATTTGGCAGAAAAAGGCAAACAACAGCTACAGGTTTTACTTTTACAATGCAAAAAAAGACAACAACATAATAAGTTATTAATATTTCGTTGCTTCTCTCTTGTTTTTGCATGTTCAAAAATTCTTTGTATGACAGCCTGGCCAAAATATTTGCCATGTTTCATTGCATTCTCTCAAATAAAACAATTGTCACCAAGCACTTGAACAAATTTCTTAAACAAATTAAACCTATTTTTAATAATATTTGAAAGAAGTGTGAAGATGTCAATTTTCCGAGGCCAGACATGACTTTTGGATTGGAGCTGAAAGATTGATGACTCATCCTGCACTACATTGTTTCGTCCAATCAGATGCTTTCTAGAATAAGAATGTATCTGCACCTAAAACCATATGCAAATAGAAAATCATGTTTTAAATCTGTTACAAACTAAAGGCAATTGGCTATTTTTATTTTATAAAAAAGGACCACTTAGATATGTGTTGATTTAATAAAGTCTTTAAATAGTCAAAAATGGCGGCATGTTTTAATACTTTCCCACAAAATTCTAAGTGATATATTAATAAATTAAAATAAAACATAAAATAAAATAAAAAATAAATACTGTTTTCCTTTGTTAATAATGTGAGGCTGTCAAAATCTACATGACCCTAATTAGTTTCTTAATGCACATTCCTGGTGTTATTGTGGACAAATCATTGATGCACATTATTCGAAGTAAAAAAATGCACATATCTTTACAATCCTTTGCTTCTAAAACAACTATACTTTTTGGATGACATCACAGCCCCTCCAAAGTATGCCATGACTGTTAACAATTCAATCATTTTCAGATAAAATCAAGTCTTGTCCAACATTTTTAATTGTTGAATATCCCATTTCGCTCAGAAATGTGTTATATTACAGAAGTAATAGGTTTTCAATAGTGCTTCACATCTATTCAAAGGGTTTCAGCCAACATCCAGTCCTCTAGCTTTCTAGCTGAAATATTTTCATCACAATGTAGATATTTTTAGAGCAGACTTTTTCACAGTTTTAAGGCCTGTTCACACCGGGACGAATTTCGCGTGCGATATTCGGCAACGTTTAACGCCTCGTGACTAAACAATGGGCGCCAATGTGAGTGTGCACACCGACGCGTAAAACGCCACGCGTAAAAGCGTCATTTTTTTTTAAAACGCCTCGGGTTCGTTTTTTTGGTTTGACGCGCCGCGTCAAAAACTATCCGACCAATGAGATTGGCGCTTTTGCTCACATGTCTGGAGCTTCTGAAGTTACAGTAAAACACAACTTGGGGGCGCTCAAACACAAAACGGTCTTGCCGAGCACACATACGTAATGGCGAAGAAGATATACAGCGTCTACTACACTCTGCCGGGAAGAAATAAGACGAGGAAGATGCAAGGCCAGATGAATGTAGAGCTGCTGGTCTTGTTGGTGTCTTTATAAAGAGACACCAACGAGAATAAATAACTATATGACAAACGCGAAAAACTTGCTCTCTTCTTCTGAGTGACAAGCGAGTGTCAGAAGCACTTTGTGGACCGGGGTATTTCTGTTTTACATTGAGCGCCATCTAATGTCAGGGAATAAATTTGCATGTTCACTCGGCTCATCGTCAGCGAAAATCGCTTGGGTGTGAACACAAAAAACGCGTTGAAAAACGCTGACGAATAACGCGAGCCGATATTCGTCCCGGTGTGTACGAGGCTTTACTTGTATTACCCAATAACTGTGTAAAAGCTCTTTGCTAATTCCTCAAATGCCCTTTGAGCCCCGCGGCTGTTCCAATGCCGCAGACGTGGAGAGATTCAACAAGCCAAGATTACAAGATTAAAGACAGTGAAGCACATTTACAGTCATCCACCATCTTCTCTAGTAGTAAAACAGTCAGCAGTCACTAGAAACAATCAAATCAAATATCTTACAAGTGGGCTTTTGCAATTCTTAATAACAAACATTCGTTTTAATATATCCAGTGTTTTAGACATTCAGGACATTGGACTTTAGCCAGCACTAATGCTTATAAGATGGTAAATATTGTTATGCAATTACTGCAGACCAAACAGATTAAACTGCATTGTGTTTAATGTGCATTTTCAGCTCAGTGCAGGTTAATGGGTTAGTTTAGCATTAATTTACTCACCCTCATGTCATTTCAAACCTGTATTATTGACCTAAATGAAATGAAGAGTGAGACGTTTTTGCATGATTTCAGAAGATCTGGAATAATGTATTTTTGAGACTTTCAATGTATGTAAATGAGCAGCTTGAACGTTCAGCAAAATATTGTGATCTGAAATTTGGATTGACATGAGGGTGAGTAAATAATGACAGAATGTTAATTTATCTTAATTTAGAATCTTTATAATCATATGCTTTTTTTTATAATACAGTGGACAACATCAGAAACTACAGCAAGTAGATTAACAAAACACTATTTGGTAACAGAAAAGGTCAATTTGAGTTCAGTAAGTCTGGGTTGGATGTCTTTTCAGGAGATAGCAGTGCTGCGCCATTACTTAAATCATTTAGTTCCCTTTGCCTCATTACCCACAATGCACTTCAAAATAGAGAGAGAGAAAGGACGGCTACTAATGATTTACCTTAAAAAGATAAAAGGTTAGATCAGTGTTATTTTAGTATTATATTATCTATACTTTGGACCCTTTTTAATTTCCAATGTTCTCAGATGCAGAAGTCATCATAGTTGGGTAAACTTCTACAGTGGTGAACAGGAGACGACAGCAAATATAAACAATATGAATGTGTATATAAAAATTAAAAAAAAAAAAAAATATTAAAAACTCCATTATATTTGCAATGTTGATAACTGTGGAAAAGTGTCATAACAGTCTGTGAAAAGGGTCCATTATAGTATTTATAATTTTTTTACATTCATTTTTATTTTAATGTTTTTTTGTTTGTTTTTTTACTTTTAAAATAAAACTTAATTTCAGTGAAATAACTTCATTTTAGCGCTTGGGAAATATAATGTAGATTGAGGCTATTTTTCCCCAACTAAAATACTGATATCATCATATTTTTGCTACAGTTCCCAAGTGAACATAATAAAACCGATTTTCACAAAATGTCAGATCAGAGTGTGTTAAATTTCTATTGGGGGCTAACCCTAACCCTAACTCCTGGACAATAACAGTAGAAATGTTCACTATATTTTATGTAACTAAGAAATACCAGAATAAAAAGTGACAATTTGCTAACCCAAAAATGTCAATCTATTCCAATTTACATTACACAGATCACAAGACTTTAAAAAACAGCGTCACATATGACATCCAAAAAAAAAAACTTTTTTTACTCCCACCTTGTAATATTTTGTTCAAATCGCCCCATTAAAGTGCCGCCCCCTGCTGTTTGACCCTCACAGGTCAACAGTAATGATCCACTCACGCTCTTTCTTGTCGGATTGCATTACGCATGGAGGGCGGACAGCAGTGATTCATAGCAGGTGGGCCGAGCGGGAGCTCACAAACAGGAAACGTCATCAGCATCAGCATCAGCGGCCGGGAATATCAAAGAAAACCAAACGCTACGTGCCAACGATTTGCATATACACTGAAAATACACCCCATCCCTCCAGGGGAATGGCTCGAGATGACATTATCGCTCGAGATCTTGTTTGTGCAGTATAAAAAAATCATCACTCTTACTGTAAAACAATTTCTAATCCCTGTCAATCTGCCTCGGACACAAATCACAAGACCAAAGGCCGCTGCCCAAACTGTCCATCTCACCTGAGTCCTTGGCACTTGAGGGAAAAGATTCAGGGTGGTGGGTCTCTTGGGCCGGTAGGTATCCATGGCGACGGCAGGGATGAAATCCTTTAGCTGAGGCTGAGTGACAGGCAGCCCTGCGCCCTTCTCTTCCTTGTGGTTGTCATCGACGGCATCAACCGGCCGCCTCTCGTCCTCCTCTTCCTCCTCTTCTTCCTGGATTCCTCCCTCTGCATCAATCAGGTCCAAGTGGAGCATCTCCGTCTGCAGCTCCTCCACACCCCTCCTCCGGCCGCTCCTCGGTGTACCATTGGTCGGCTGGGTCATGTGATCCTGGGAAGAGCAGGCAGCAGAGCTTTAGAGTCAAGAGCAAAGGAGCTGCAGTCAGAGGCAGCCGGCCAATCAGAGTGCGGTGATGACATCAGCCTGTGGCTCCCTTCCTGTCTGCTGTAAGGAAAGCTAATTCAATCCCAGAGAACAATAAGGCGTGTCACACGACTTAGCAAAATAAACACACCCAGAAATGAGAATTTATAACATGTTCATTACACTAAACTGCCTCATTGCCAATGAACGCAGCAAAAACACTTACAGGTCCTTCTCAAAAAATTAGCATATTGTGATAAAGTTCATTATTTTCCATAATGTAATGATAAAAAATAAACTTTCATATATTTTAGATTCATTGCACACCAACTGAAATATTTCAGGTCTTTTATTGTTTTAATACTGATGATTTTGGCACACAGCTCATGAAAACCCAAAATTTCTGTCTAAAAAAATTAGCATATTTCATAATAATAAAAGAAGTGTTTTTAATTAAAAAAAAAAAAGTCAACCTTCAAATAATTATGTTCAGTTATGCACTCAATAGTCAATACTTGGTCGGGAATCCTTTTGCAGAATTGACAGCTTCAATGCGGCGTGGCATGGAGGCAATCAGCCTGTGGCACTGCTGAGGTGTTATGGAGGCCCAGGATGCTTCGATAGCGGCCTTAAGCTCATCCAGAGTGTTGGGTCTTGCGTCTCTCAACTTTCTCTTCACAATATCCCACAGATTCTCTATGGGGTTCAGGTCAGGAGAGTTGGCAGGCCAATTGAGCACAGTAATACCATGGTCAGTAAACCATTTACCAGTGGTTTTGGCACTGTGAGCAGGTGCCAGGTCGTGCTGAAAAATGAAATCTTCATCTCCATAAAGCTTTTCAGCAGATGGAAGCATGAAGTGCTCCAAAATCTCCTGATAGCTAGCTGCATTGACCCTGCCCTTGATAAAACACAGTGGACCAACACCAGCAGCTGACATGGCACCCCAGACCATCACTGACTGTGGGTACTTGACACTGGACTTCAGGCATTTTGGCATTTCCTTCTCCCCAGTCTTCCTCCAGACTCTGGCACCTTGATTTCCGAATGACATGCAAAACTGAGCAACAGTCCAGTGCTGCTTCTCTGTAGCCCAGGTCAGGCGCTTCTGCCGCTGTTTCTGGTTCAAAAGTGGCTTGACCTGGGGAATGCGGCACCTGTAGCCCATTTCCTGCACACGCCTGTACACGGTGGCTCTGGATGTTTCTACTCCAGACTCAGTCCACTGCTTCCGCAGGTCCCCCAAGGTCTGGAATCGGTCCTTCTCCACAATCTTCCTCAGGGTCCGGTCACCTCTTCTCGTTGTGCAGCGTTTTTGCCACACTTTTTCCTTCCCACAGACTTCCCACTGAGGTGCCTTGATACAGCACTCTGGGAACAGCCTATTTGTTCAGAAATTTCTTTCTGTGTCTTACCCTCTTGCTTGAGGATGTCAATGATGGCCTTCTGGACAGCAGTCAGGTCGGCAGTCTTACCCATGATTGCGGTTTTGAGTAATGAAACAGGCTGGAAGTTTTTAAAAGCCTCAGGAATCTTTTGCAGGTGTTTAGAGTTAATTAGTTGATTCAGATGATTAGGTTAATACCTCGTTTAGAGACCCTTTTCATGATATGCTAATTTTTTGAGACAGGAATTTTGAGTTTTCATGAGCTGTATGCCAAAATCATCAGTATTAAAACAATAAAAGACCTGAAATATTTCAGTTGGTGTGCAATGAATATATGAAATATAAATGTAAAATATATGAAAGTTTAATTTTTATCATTACATTATGGAAAATAATTAACTTTATCTCAATATGCTAATTTTTTTAGAAGGACCTGTATGTTACGATGCTAATTATTGTATAAAAAGATTGTGAAATCATAAATGAGGGATTTTTGTTGACATTAAGCGGTTAGACGATATCCATGGTCAGATGTGGTTGCCTTTGACAGAGAATTTATAATATGTTCAATAACGCTAAATTTCCTTCTCTTTAAACGCAGCTTTAGCATAAACATTAATGCCATAATGCTAATTATTGCATTAAAAAAGCTTGTGCAAAGATAAATAAGCAATTTTTGTTTAAGTTTAAGTGGTTATATGATCATATCCATGATAAACAATCAGATGTGATTGGCTTTGACAGAGAATTTATAACATTATGCTAAAAACTGAGTTATTGTCTTTAAACAGCTATTCTTAGCACAAACACTTATGTTATCAATTGTTGCATAAAAAAGGTTGTTAAATCCTTTTTTTTTTTTTAGGTTTAAGTTTAGGTTTAAGTGGTTAGATGATGATATCCATGATAAACAGTCAGATGTGATTGGGTTTGACATCTCCCCTCAGTGTTAATGTCTAATGCTATTTGACTGCTATGCTAATTGGTTCTGAACACAACAGACTCTTGTGACCTTATACTCACTCATATGAGTACTGAAATCTCGATACACATTCGGACCGCAATACATGGAAACTAATGCTGTGCCGTTGACCTAGAAATCTATTTTTGCTGTGGGGTAAACTGCTCGCCAAGCTCTGTACCTTCAAATGATTCCTCATTCAGCTCGAGACCGCATGACTGTGTCTCATGGAAAGATAAGTGACTGTTTGGTTTTAGGGTGGAGAGATATAAATCACACATACACGTTTTACTTTGCGGTGGGGGACTGCCTGTTGACGTCTACTGTTTTTGAATTAAGATAACTGTGATTATAGTCTAACACTAATCATAATCTTTAGTTACATACAATCTTTGACATTTTAATTAAGCGAAGGGGTTAGATCATGCAAAAGTGACTTTTGCTCATCATTTACTCGCCCTCATGTCTTTTCAAACCTGTAAGACTGCTTTTTTTACAGAACACAAAAGGAGATATTCTGCTGAATGTCCAAACTGCTCTTTTTTATACACTGAAAGCTAATGGTAACTAATGTCCGCCTAACACCTTTTGTTTTCAACATACAGCTATAATGTATGTAATACAGCTATAGTAATACAAGATACAGTTCTGAAACGACACGAGGGTGAACAAATAAACATGTTTGGATTAGCCTAACTTTTTTAAAGGCAATGTTTGTGCATGCAATGTGTCATCCTTTAAATGTAAAATCCTTAAGGAGTTTAATAAATAAAATCACATCAGCTAATTAAACTTATTAAATTAAATATATGTTATCTATCTGAAAATGTACATGATGGTTTTAAAAAAAGGACACTACAATCCTTACATTTATTGTGGCCCATATAGGCTATGCCACAGAAGTGTAATTTCAGAAGAAATGGATAAATAGGCCTGGGTATTGACACAAATCTCAGATTGGATTCGATATCTATTCACAAATTTGCGATTAGATTCAATTCTGATTTCGATTTAATTCAATATAGATTAAAGGGCTGGTTGATTATGATTTTACTTTTCTAACTTTAGTTACTTTGTAATGTTGCTGTTTGAGTATAAACAACATCTGCAAAGTTGCAACGCTCAAAGCAATGGAAGATATTTGCTTTTAAAGAAACCGTTTTAACAAATGGCTGGCAGGGACTACTACAGGACATTCCTCCCGGGTTGTGACGCCACCAACCCTAGAATTTACATAAACCCCGCCCCCGGGAATGCGATTTATAGATTATCATGAGTCAAAATATGCTAATCAATGACTAGAAGATTAACTCCACATCAGCAATATAAATTCCTCAACTAACCATTCAGAAATGTCCTGTTGCATTCTACATGTTGTCACTTCTTCTTGAGTCTCTCCATCAATTGTCTGACTCTGGTTTGAACATAAAAGGCTAAAAGTTTTTGAAATTTTCAGTGTGTGTCTGTGTGAGGTAATCGGAGCTGCTACACACCACAGACACACGAGCTCTTGAAGTTCGGCCCTCTGTGCCAGGAGCAGCAGCTCATTTGCATTTAAAGGGACAGACACAAAAACGGTGCGTTTTTGCTCACCCTCAAAAAGTGACAATTTTAACATGCTATATAGAAATATCTGTGGGGTATTTTGAGCTAAAACTTCACATACACACTCTGGGGACATCAGAAACTTATTTTACATCTTGTGAAAAGGGCATTACACCACCCCTTTAATGTATCATGGACATTAACATTGAATATTTTCAAGGGGAAAAAATAGAAAAAAAAAAAGAAAAATAGAAAAAAAGCAGTTGGTATTAGGATAATATTTACTGATTTGTATGGGCTGCTTATATTTAAATGACAAAAAGGAAGTTTTTATAATAATGTTATAATAATAGTTGGCATAACTTTTTAATGACTATTATGTTTCTACTCGTTTTTGAAATCTGTCATAAAAACATGACGGATTTATTCAAACATACCTTAAATATTGAAGAACAGTTAAAAAATACAATGAATATGCAATATAGTGCAAATATTTAGCAAAATGCTCCTCTCTTGAGTTTATTTGTTTAGCTGTTGGAGCTCATGGACATTGAATGTCTTTTCTGAGGTACATGTAGTGATAATGTTTACACGCTATTTTTTTACCTCTTGAAACACAGATTGAGCGATTACATGAGACATGACGGATTTTGGACAATTGTAGGCCCTACTATATCTTTCAACATACCTTCTGATGTTCATCCATATTTATTTTTTGCTGTAAAATAGTAACCCGTCACGTGCGGAACTTGAGGCGATACACCGATCTGTCACTCCACATAAAAGAGCGCCAAAATTGTTTAAATTTCGTAATCAAATTGATAGAATTTGAAAGCTGAGACTTTTTCATGTCAAAAGCAACAAAGCACAAAGCTGATTGCGCTGTATTGGATGGGCATGGCTACAGTTTTGTCAATCAAAATTAAATTAAAGTCGGGAAATCGCTCAACCCAGTAAATAGGCTAGGCTACTGTTAAACTTCATTTCAAACAGTTACATTTCATTTGCAGTGATATATAAAAAATATTTTTCTTAATGCAGGCACAGTCTAAAGTTAAGTGCCATTTTTGATTCCTGAACTAGTTTTGTACTAGTGAGCTGTAAGGAGATTAGCTACAGACTCAGAGATGTCAATGAACCCTTATAGGCATGTACTGTGGTGCTTTGGCACAACTCCAACAACTAGAGTAAACCTGACTCTACAAACGTTATAAAGTGTATAAAACTACATTAAATATTAAGCCTAACTTCAATGTGAAATAAAATGTAAATAAATTGGTAAAAAAAAACGCATTTAAAATGTAAATTGCGAAAATTTCATATATTTTACATATATTTTAAATAAATATATTACATAAATTATAGAAAAAAGTATATATGTTGATAAATATAAATAAATTATATTAATATGTATATGGTTTTCCCCAAAATGCCAGCTTATATGAAAACAGACTATTTGTAATTTGAGGGTGTACAGACTTACTTTAGGGTCGAGGTGGTTGAGAGTGATTCCGTTCTCATCCGTGATTTCTGTTACTTCTGACAGGTCATCATCCTCGTATTCATTCAGACTGATGTCATGCGTTAACCTGAAAAGTGGCAGCACACCCACATACACAGTGACACACACTACTACGTCATTCCTCCACGAGAACATTGCTAGACAATCACAGAGAGGGCAGGGCTCACCGGATGATCTGATAACTTCAGGAATACTGCAGTGCTATATATAAACACACAAACATTGGTTTCCATGTTTTATGGGGACTTTGCATATATGTAGTGGTTTTATACTGTAAAAACTGTATATTCTATTCCCCCACACTAACCCTACTCCTAATGCATTTTTACATATTCAAAACAATTCATTTAGTATGATTTATAAGCAGTTTTCCTCATGGGGACCAAAGAATTCTTGCATAAGGTAAAATTGAATGGTGTGTCCCCATAACGAAGGGAATACCAGAAACACGCACGCACACACACATGCGTGTGTATACATATTTATACATACTGTATATAGCCTATAGCCTATATATTCAGAATTATAAAAGTTGTGTACACGGAATTCTGTTGTAAGAAAGCATAAGCAAAAACACATTTCTGCTGTTTGTTTAAACACATCGTATGAACTTCCTTAAGCAATAACAGTTACATTCTTATTCAGTCTATAATGTTTAGAAAGCAGCTGTTGTTAAGTGTCCTTTCAGTCTGCAAGCTAGCAAAATCCTTTAGCCATTTACTGATAAATGAAGCTTTAAAAAGCATTCTGACATTCTAACTTCTCAGCACTTCCTTATTATAGACCTGTAATTGTGCAGCCGCGAACATTTCATGATAGATAAGATGAACAAGATAATTCTTCATGATAACAACAAATTCAGTCAAGCGAAATAACCTAGTAGAACTATAAATATAGTTTTGTCGAGTTATATGATTTTGTACCATGCAAAACACTCAAAGCAAGCCTAATTTTAGGTTAGAAATATTATATAAAATTACAAAAACCTTCATATCCATAACCCTTACATTTATTGTCCTGCATCCACACCAAACTAACATTCTGGCCCATTTCTGAGCACACAGGCTGATCCAAGGTCAGTTAAGTGCAGCGTAAAAGGCCCCATCACTACTGTACCATTTCTCCCACTGTTCCTCCATCCAGCTGTCCCCATCCTCTCTGGAGTCCATGGCCAGACTGAGCACCATCTGCGGGGCAGGGCGGGGTGCCACTGGACCCTTCTTAGGGGGAAATCGATGGAGCCGACAATTATGCCACTTTCTTTCTCGACCTCCCGTCCAGCACACAGAAACGTCTTCAGCGAGGGTCCTCAGGGGGGGTTACATCAGCCACGGGAAGCTGTAGTGCCTGTCCTCACATCCCCTGGAAAACATCCTACTGCACACCCCACACTCCTTGCTCTGCTCTGCGTGTGTCCTTCAATGGCCATTAAAGTCAGTGGTGGATAACTGAGAGAGAGAGAGAGAGAGAGAGAGAGAGAGATAGAGAGAGAGGCGTAGTCTCCTCTAAAAGGGTCTGCCACCCCAGTGATTGATGGTCCAGATCAATGCGGCTCAAGTTGCCACCTCCACACAAGTGCAGGCCGACAGCGGCACTGGAGATGCATGCTGGGAATCGATGGCATTGATAACAGATGAAAATATCTGGAAGGCTGTCTGTGATATATATTGTATCATTAAAGTTCATTAGTAACTCCTCCTAAACCCTGTTAATTAGATCTAGATAGCCATGGTTTCATTAATAGAATAGCAAGCATGTTATTGATGGATCAAACATGCGTCATCTTATTTTACATTGTGCGGGGAAACGAAGATTACACGTGTTATTGACTTGGAGGAGATCCGTTTCATTGCGGGACTGGGCAGAAGATGGAGGACGAAGAAAGAAAGAGGCAGCGATAAGAGTCTGTCTGTGGTCATTATGATGTATAAGAGTACATTAGCTGACCTGGACAGGAGCTAAGAGGTCTTCCTTCATTAGCACAGCTCCCACAGGACAGCATTCACATCAGCTCCGCATACAGCAGCTCCATTGCATTACTACAATACTAGACTGAGATAAACACCAGCACACTGCTGGATGCTGCTCAGTTCACTCAGATGTCCACCGATGGGGCGTGTTTTAATAACAATAAGAAGATCACAGATATTCACAGAAAATAATAATAGTAAAACTATTATACTGGTGATGTATCTGTGACTTTAGTTCAATGTAAAGGTTGTGACCTTTTAGAAAAGCAACAAAACAAAGACACAAAACAGAAACCAAAAAAAAAAAAAAAACGAACACAAAAAGAGGGGAAAAAACAAACAAAACAAATAAAAAAACAACAAAATAAGAACAAAGAGAAAAACAGACCAAACAAAGAAACAAAACACACATACACACAAAAAACATTAAAGCTGCAGTCGGCAAGTCTGGCAAATTGAGTGGACTTAGGTAAAATTTTGAATGTTTACAACTCTCATGTCCCTCCCCCACTATCAACGAATACCCTCCCACCGAGTTCGTGTTCGTCAGTGCGTGTGCAACAGATTTTCTGTGAATGCGCCCGTCTCATCAGCATCCATCATAAGTCAGTAAGCATGCAAACTGACATGATTTTAGTATGATCTAGCTGCGTCATATGGTAGATTGTTACGAAATTAATTACCCACCAATTAAACGTAAATCAACACTATCGCCTGTCTGAAACGCTATTATTGCTGTATGGTATATTCGGCAGACATGTTCATTGTACATTGTTCTATTGCTTATATAACAGAGCTAGTCAGATAGCACATACAATAACAGTAGCTTTACTACTGTTCTTACTCTCGTAAGAAAGATAGAGTAGCATTGATTCTTCCAAAAAGCCAAACTTTATCCCTTCATCTGGACATGTTTATCCACCTAACGTTACGTTCACACGGATTTCAGTGCAAACAAAGCTAACGAAGCTGCCCAACAAGTGCTAACGTTAGCTATCCATACCAACACATTTGGGCAAACATACTTAGATTACTAACATAACACTAAGAAATAAAGTAACTGGTTGATAAAGCACAATTACCTGTCGAGAAGAAATGTTGCAAGCTCTGCATCCAGCTTGAACCCAATTAAATCACGTAATCTCCACCTTTCAAATGCCGATCCTGATGTTGATCCTGGTTTTAATACGGGCACGGTCGCTTTCTTTCTTTAATTCTTTCTTTTCAGCAGGTGTTCTCTTTTCCTGTGTTGTTTTTGACCTCCTAGCTCTTAAGGTTAATCGAGGAATTGGAATCTTTTC
Organism: Gila orcuttii; assembly: GCA_026230005.1. Taxonomy (NCBI): domain Eukaryota; kingdom Metazoa; phylum Chordata; class Actinopteri; order Cypriniformes; family Leuciscidae; genus Gila; species Gila orcuttii. The sequence continues at coordinate 11,031,900 of JAPDVR010000025.1, forward strand.
CGCCATCACTCTTCCTTACTGCGCAAACTTCAGGCGTGTGCATGTGATTGTAACATAGGATTGTAACCTGCGCAAGGGGTGGCGTGTGCACGACATGTGATTGACAGTCAGATCACACACTCACACTGATTGGACCCGATAAACCGGGAGCGGTGGATTTTTGCAAAACAAATAACACGCTCCAGGTGGAGTTAGAAGCTCGTTTTTTTTCTAAAACCACTTTATTTATGTTGTTCTGTCGGATTATAGTGTCGATTTCACTGAATATGATCAAAAAAAAATTGCCGACGGCAGCTTAAAAAAAACTAACATAAAACAGGACAGCAAAACAGAACAAAACTAAGAAGAAGAAAAAACAATGAAACGAAGCCAAGAACAAAACAACAAAAATAAAGATAAATAAAATATTTAAAAACAAAATATTATAAAATAAAAAGCCAAAATAAAAACAAACTATATAAAAAACTAACCACTAAAATAAAAAATAAAAATATATTGTTGGAATGAAAGAATGAAAGATTTGCACTGGGCAGTCATTAGAGACATCTGAACAATTAAAAACATTTATAAATGAACAGATTTTTGACTATGACCATGAATATGATCTATTTCAATCACCTAATGCAATAGAGCAGGCCTTTGCATAAATGCAATTCAGCATGCATACATATATATATATATACATATATACACATACACACAGTATGTGTACAGTTGAACTTGAGACACCTTAAATAACTTGCGTACGCAGCAAGCACAAGTTGTGATTTTTGCTGTGCACATGTGTATTGTCCTCTTTGATCGTGGGAAATCTGAACAACGGGCGCATCTCAGATCCGAAGATATCAGCAAAAGTTTTTTTTCTAAGATAAGACTTTCACTTCACCATGCACACTCCACAATGAATAGCTTATTATCCTTATGTGACTGTTAAACGTAACTGGTATCATCACAAACGTTATTCTGTGCCCTAGAAAACTGCCATATGTCATGGTATTGTGTTATGCAAGATCATTGCAAAATCTAGAGAAATGTGCAAGGTGGCCAGCGGGGTAAGTTGAGACACGTGTATCAACTGTATCCGCGATAGAGTTCTATTAGAAAACACACTGTTTAGTTGTTCAGTGTTATGATAACAGGTTAAACATCGTAATTAGCCAGCATAGGACGCAAATGAATATATTTTTTTTTGATATTTGTGATATTTAAACTGTGTATTATTAATGAATATATTAAATATATTGTTCCTGTTTTATATATTTTAACCAGTGCTAATTTAAATAAAATTAATTAATTTAAATGGATGAATAAATAAACATGTTGCCTAATTGTTATTTGTCTTTATTTATTATATTTGCAATGAACGTTTAGTTAACTTTACATCATTAAAAATGGGTGTCTCAACTGTACCACACTAAGTTGAGACAAAAAGCACCTTATTTTTATGAGCTAATTGTGGAAGATATAAACTACTTATGGGTATTATTGATTGATAATATTTTAGTCTACAAGATAATGAAATGTCATGTGGCATGTCATGTGGAAATTCACTTCTTTTCAGTATCTATTTTTGAGTGAAAAATCAAAACGCAAAAAGTGTCTCAACTGTACTCAGTCTACCCAGAAAATAAAACAGAAATATATTACTATTGTACAGTAGAGTATACTTCAAGTAGGCCTAATAATAATAATAGTTTATTAAAACACACAGAAACTCAAATGTCTTTATTACAACCCAGCAAAATAAAAGTTTGTAGAGAGAAAGAAAGTAACTCGAAGAAATTGCATAGTAAGGTGTCTCAGTATCACAGTATAGGCTACTCACTACAAAAAACTAGACTGCACCACTGTCTGAAGTTGATCTGCAGTCTTTGATAAAAAGTTTTTGGAGATGTCTGAGTGAGTCACATTTGCTTCACGTTTTAAATACTGTCTGGTGTGGTGTTACATAAAACCCCTACAGTACCTCTACTGAGTTTCCTGGACCTACAACCTCACTCAAATATGTGGTATGTTGTTATAATACGAAAAGCATTACAAAGATGTCTAAATCTATTCCTAAGCTAAACTGAAAGTTTGTTTCATTTTAATTGTTGATACTTGGAATTTCAGCTGTTGGGGCTTGTCCTAGATGAGTTCATTATATTTCAAAATATCTTATTTTTGTGTAGAGATGTTGCGTTTCCATTTCCGAAGCTGATGCCCCATTACAGCAGCTTCTTTATCCAAGCCTCGTCTGGTTTCACACAGAATTCATTTCTAGGTGTCGTAACCCTAAGGGGAAAAAAGTTCATATTCACATTTTTTTTGTCATTGCTAGCTTACACAAAATATTTTTTATCATTTGTCTACAATTTAAAATGAGCATATGACAATTTTTCTAAATTATAGCCTATATGATAAAGTTTAAAATAGGTCTACTTACACAACGCCTGCAACAGGACAATCTGAATTTGTCCTCGCAGCACTCACATTTTTTTTGCCCGGTATTTGGAAGTCGATAAAATAGAAGCAACACCTCTCAGGTACTGCAGCAGCATGAGCTGTTGATGAGATACAATGTATATCTTTAAGTATATATATATATATATATATATATATATATATATATATATATATTTTTTTTTTATGAGAGAACTTGACCATATTTAAACCTGTTCAAAATACATTAAATATTAATGTGTTGAAATACGTCCTTCAAAATAAAGGTCCTTTGTAGTTCTTTATGTTAATTTGCAAAATCTTCAGGTCAGCATATTGGTTTCTGGGTGTCTCTTCACGCACCATAGGCTATGTCATACTTTTTTTTTTTTTTTTTCAAAACTTGTGAATACAAAGTTCATTGAGGAACTTGCAAATTTCTAACTTCTAGTTTGATCAATTTCAAGTGTGAAATATTACTTTAAATTTATGTGCAATTTAAATATAATGGCCTATATGTCCATATACATGATAATTTAGACAAGAGCAAAACTATACTTCAAGAGAACTTACAATGAGCCTCAGAAGTCCAAGCCATCAGCAGGACCAGCCCAAACACCAAACACAAAGAAGATGCCCTCATGGTTTCTGATCTGAAGTTGATCTGGTAACTTGATAATCGTTGTAAATGTCTGAGACAATCTGTGTCTGCTTCGCATTTTAATGCCTTCGAAAGTGATGCAAGATAGAAACTCAGATGTGTGGTTAGATAAGGACATGTATTGCAGCTCCCACCTCTTCTTCAAAGCCACCCGTCTCTTAAAATACGGAATCGTCCCGTATTTGTGAAATAAACAGCGCGTCCTGTTTTGAATCAATACGGGACGCGGTTTGTCCCGTATTTCCGAGTTGTCTTAAACGCATCATCCCATGCAAATCATTCCACCCGCATTCAGTGAAGACTCGTCCTATTCTACCCTTGATTGGGTAATATTCGCTGCCATTGTTGGTTTGTTTAATACCATCAGGTTCAGGGCCAATTAGAGTCAGAGGAGGGCGAGTCTTTTGGCAGAGAGTTAATACGAGCAGAGAATTTCCAGAGCCCGTCTAACGGAGAGCCTTGGCACTTCCTATTAGCCCTATTGTATATCATCTTGGTTGCAGTTCCATTAGAATTCCACTGGAGGTGATCGCGGGCGAGTGCACGAATGGGAGTCTATGGAGCTAGACGGCTAAATGTATCCCTTTCTCCTGCTTGTCGTTGAATCAACGTAGATTTTATTGTTGATTCCACAAGTTCAATATAGACAATAGTCCAAAAGTCGAATGAACGAGTACTTATGTCCTTTCGATTTCTTACAGGTTAGGTCGTTGTTGGCCGGAACACGCTAGCATTCTGCTATTATGTGACGTCATCACATTTTTGAACGGATTTTTAGAACAGATAAGAGAACTTAAAAATGCAATTTTCAGCTGAGTGTATTATCTTAGCCCTCCCTTTTGAATGCAACTTTCAAATTACTTGACAAAAAATTACATCCTGAGAAAAGTGGATTTCTGGGGGTGAAACCCCATAGACTCCAATTCATTCTGCACTCGCCTGCGAGCGCCCCCGCATGGACAGAGACGTGTTACTGCAGCCAGTCCAGAAACCGGGAGTAACCAGACAGTGCCAATTCTCTTCTATAAGAAATTCTCTGGATTTTGACAAGCTGTAATGGGGTTGGCTGTAATCGAAAAAAAAAAAACACCAGAAAATGTTTCCAGCATGACACAAATTGTATTCATTAGCATTAGCCTGGGGATTAATGTTTGCCATGCATTTCTATGTTTATGATCATGCTTAAAATTAAGTCAAGTCAAGTCAAGTCAAATATATGTATATAGCGCTTTTCACAATACAGATTGTATCAAAGCTGCTTCACAGTGTCAATCAAAACAACTTAACAATGTTTGTTTATTACTGGAAAAAAGACATCCAAGTTTGGTAGAGCTGATCAATGGTATGATTGGTTAATTAATTTGAATATCCCCAACTGAGCAAGCCAAAGGCAACAGTGGCAAGGAACCGAAAAACTCCATCCAGTGACCTAATGGTGTCCTAACACCCCATCAGATGACCCAATGGAGAAAAAAAACCTTGGGAGAACCCAGGCTCAGTCGGGTGCCACTTCTCCTCTGGCGTTTATGAACTAGAGGCCGAATTTACAGTAACTGTAAGATAAAACATTTATATGAATGCCTGGCTAAATAGATGCGTCTTCAGTCTAGTTTTAAACTGGGAGAGCGAGTCTGAGCTACGAACAATATCAGGAAGGCTATTCCAGAGCTTCGGAGCTAAATGTGAAAATGCTCTGCCTCCTTTGGTGGATCTGGATATCCTAGGAATGACCAGAATCGAATTTAGCAGGGGTGGGACAAAGTCATTGTTATGCAAGTCACAAGTAAGTCTCAAGTCTTTGCCCTCGAGTCCTGAGTCAAGTCGAGTCAAAGATGAGGCAAGTCCCGAGTCGAGTCAAAAGTCAAAGCCAACAAGTCTCAAGTCGAGTCCAAAGTCCTACCATTTTAGTTTCGAGTCATTTCAAGTCCTCTTTCAAGTATGTCTGTAAGATTTGTATTTATTTAAACCTCTTTTTATACAATGACATTAATCAAATACAGTAAAAAACTGAAAATTTTATTTTCACAAAAAATGCTTGTATTTCAACAGCATATTGCACTAGAACAATGCACAGCAGCTTCAGTCCTGTATTGTATTGACCTCATATTGCAAAACAGTTTAACTTTCAAATAGACATGGGTCCTTTTAGCCTAAACTTTTTTAAACATGTCATCAATAAAATCCTCACCCCTCAATTATCACTTCTGAAAAACTGGACCAACCTGATAATATAATTGGAATGCCTCCATAGAGACTGTTGAGAGAGAGAGAGAGAGAGAGAGAGAGAGAGAGAGAGAGAGAGAGAGAGAGAGAGAGAGAGAGAAAAAAAAGACGTTCCGGGAGTCTCCCGCATATTGATAGCGTCTCCCTGATGCCCGCAAATTAGTTCAAATCTCCCGGAATCTAGAACGCGAATGCGAGACAGAACATACTGTCACATACTGCGCATAACATACATAGCGCGCGCGCACGCACGGCAGAGAGGGAGAGAGCGAGAGACCTTGCGTATGGGAGGCCGTATGAGACGAAACCCATTGAAACACTTGCACGTTCAAATTAGACTTGCATAGACATGTGAAACACCTGCAATACACACTGAAACACCTGCGATACACACTGAAACACTTGCGATACACACTGAAACTCTTGCGATACACATTGAAACTCTTGCGATACACATTGAAACTCTTGCGATACACACTGAAACACTTGCGATACACACTGAAACTCTTGCGATACACACTGAAACACTTGCGATACACACTGAAACTCTTGCGATACACACTGAAACACTTGCGATACACACTGAAACACTTGCGATACACACTGAAACACTTGCGATACACACTGAAACACTTGCGATACACACTGAAACACTTGCGATACACACTGAAACTCTTGCGATACACATTGAAACTCTTGCGATACACACTGAAACACTTGCGATACACACTGAAACTCTTGCGATACACACTGAAACACTTGCGATACACACTGAAACACTTGCGATACACACTGAAACTCTTGCGATACACACTGAAACACTTGCGATACACACTGAAACACTTGCGATACACACTGAAACACTTGCGATACACACTGAAACACTTGCGATACACACTGAAACACTTGCGATACACACTGAAACTCTTGCGATACACATTGAAACTCTTGCGATACACACTGAAACTCTTGCGATACACACTGAAACACTTGCGATACACATTGAAACTATTGCAATACACACTGAAACTCTTGCGATACACATTGAAACTCTTGCGATACACATTGAAACTCTTGCGATACACATTGAAACTTGCATTCAATGCAAAACAAAAATGAAAAATATAGTAGCATATAAAATAAACATAGCCTACATTATACATGGCATTAATTAGTCCACAAACAATATTTATTTTAAAGCCTAAACTACTTTATTTATTTGAAGCAAAACTAAAACCAGCATTCGGCATTTATAGGCTAAGTGTTGTATTTGTTTATATTATTATTAATATGTGCTTTTTAATATTTTTATTTAACTTATTTATTTAGCCTAAATCACCGCTTATAGGCGGGGGAATGGCTCTGAGTTTCGTTTATTGGAAATATGAACTGAATTGAGAAATGCTTTTGAAATAAAAAACTTTGCGTTTAATAAACAAAATAATATTTTTTTAATGAAGATGGCGTTTGGAGTGGTAAAATATTTCCCTGTTCCCTGAATCAAGGGCTTAATTTTAGGAAAACACATAACGTGTAATTCATGCGGTGCGTTCATATTCTGGGCTCATCTGCTTTTATGTACTTTATTAATAAGGTGTGTGCAGAATTTGATCTTTTAATTTTTAATAATGTCTCATTAAGTCACGTTAATGGTTTTTTACACTAAGCAATAGAATGTCCTGCTATACTATTTGCTTCAGCGTTTTGAACGTAGAAGTATGATAAAAGCATGATAAGCTATAAATATTTTATATAAAATGTGTATCGCTAGAGTTTCAGTGTGTATCGCAAGAGTTTCAGTGTGTATCGCAAGAGTTTCGATGTGTATCGCAAGAGTTTCAATGTGTATCGCAAGAGTTTCAATGTGTATCGCAAGAGTTTCAGTGTGTATCGCAAGAGTTTCAGTGTGTATCGCAAGTGTTTCAGTGTGTATCGCAAGTGTTTCAGTGTGTATTGCAAGAGTTTCAGTGTGTATCGCAAGAGTTTCAGTGTGTATCGCAAGTGTTTCAGTGTGTATCGCAAGAGTTTCAATGTGTATCGCAAGAGTTTCAGTGTGTATCGCAAGAGTTTCAATGTGTATCGCAAGAGTTTCAGTGTGTATCGCAGGTGTTTCAGTGTGTATCGCAAGAGTTTCAGTGTGTATCACAAGAGTTTCAGTGTGTATCGCAGGTGTTTCAGTGTGTATCGCAGGTGTTTCACATGTCTGTGCAAGTTTAATTTGAACGTGCAAGTGTTTCAATGGGTTTCGTCTCATACGGCCTCCCATACTTGCGTGTGTCTTTCGCTCTCTCCCTCTCTGCCGTGCGCGCGCTATGTATGTTATGCGCGCAGTATAGTCATCATCATTTTGCCAACTGGCTCGTTGTTGCTTGTTGCGCTTCATTGGTTGTCTTGCAATGTGCCTGCTTAGATGCTGTCGAATCAAAACAACGTGGGACTAACAGTGATTGGATGTCGTGCAGGCAGCGCGCGTGTCTGCATGCATAGGCCTACAGGTGGTGCACATTTTTTTCTAAGATGCAGATAAACTGAGAGCGGCGCGGCCGAGTGAACATTATTTTCCCCAGTTTTCATGGGAAGTAGCAAGTCTTCTCGAGTCAAAAGGCGCAAGTCCAAGTGAAGTCATGAGTCATTAATGTTAAAGTCCAAGTCGAGTTGCAAGTCTTTGTACATTTTGTCAAGTCGAGTCTGAAGTCATCAAATTCATGACTCGAGTCTGACTCGAGTCCAAGTCACATGACTCGAGTTCACACCTCTGGAATTTAGTAATCTTAAAGAGCGCGATGGATTGTAAGGCGATAGAAGATCCGTTAAATAGACTGGAGCTAAACCATTTAGAGCTTTATAAGTCAAAAGCAATACCTTGTATTTAATACGGAACTTTATAGGTAACCAATGAAGTGATGATAAAATCGGTGTTATATGATCATATTTTCTTGATCTAGTAAGAACTCTAGCGGCTGCGTTTTGGACTAACTGTAGCTTGTTTATTGCAGATGCAGGACAACCAGCTAATAAAGCATTACAGTAATCTAGTCTCGAGGTCATGAATGCATGAACTAACTTTTCTGCATCAGAGACTGATAGCATATTACGTAGCTTAGCAATGTTTCTAAGGTGGAAAAAGGCAGTTTTTGTAACATATGAAATATGCTTTTCAAAAGACAGGTTGCAGTCTAATGTAACACCCAGGTCTTTTACTGTAGCGGATAAAGTAACAGGGCATCCTACTATGTTAAAGTCGTGCTGTGAAAGGTTTCGTGGACGGTTTTTAGAACTGATAAGTATTACCTCTGTCTTGTCTGGATTTAATAAAAGAAAATTAAGCGTCATCCAATCTTTTATATCTTTAACACAATCTGTCAATTTGGATAATTTAGCGTATTCATCTGGCCGTGATGAAATATATATTTGAGTGTCATCAGCATAACAATGGAAACTAATTCCATGTTTCCTTAGAATATTACCAAGTGGCAGCATATATATTGAGAATAATAAAGGGCCTAACACAGATCCCTGCGGCACTCCATAGTTTGCCGAAGTTATAATTGATTTTTCTCCATTTAAGTAGACGAAATGGTAGCGGTCAGATAAGTATGACCTGAACCAGCTTAATGCTTGTCCTTGAACGAAAATTAGTAGGTTATTGTTGACGAAAGATTTATGCGTGAGAGAGTTTCACACTAAATCATATTAATAAAGATACTTACATGTGTTACAGGCCCCACGCAGAAGGGCCAGTATGCAGATAAGAAAGTTCTGCAAAATAACAGGAAAAATCGATGAGACAGGAGCCACAGTGTCACGTCGCACCAAATCCTCAGCAGATGTCTTTATTCAATATTTTTTTTTTACATTGTTTTCTAATAAAGCTAGACTTGTAGTCAAGACCGCCTAAACCGAGACCAAGACACTACCAAGACCAGAGGGTATCGAGACCAAGACAAGACCAAGACCAACCAAGTCGAGACCAAGACCGAGACCAAGTCGAGACCGGAGGGGAAAAAAACAGACTAGTGTACAGTGTTGGGAAAGTTCACTTTCTACATGAACTAGTTTAAAGTTCAGTTCACACATTTCAAAATGAACTAGTTCAGTTCATACTTTACAATTTTGAACTAGTTCATTCATAGTTTTTTTTTTTTTTACATATGTTGCTGCTAGCTATTATTTTTCAAAATGATTTATTTCTTTTTTTTCAAAAAGAATTATTTTATCGGCGGGCAAAGTTTGAACACAAATGTAAGATTTTTCCCATCCTCACCGACCTTGTCATAAAACTCATTTAAATGATCATACGACGCTTCCTTGCTGCATTTTGTTTTGATTACGCATGAGGTGGTGCGACGCTGGTGGCTGGTGTTGCCAGATTGGGTGTTTTTCCCCGCTACATATTAAGGCCTTTACAGTGTATTTTAGCCGGGTTTTCGCCTGGAAGGCTCTATAGAAATCTGGCACCCTATTAAACGAAGTTAAACTAAGAGTGCGCCGTTCATAGACACCAGAATGAACGAGTTCACAGTAACGTTCACCAGGCAGTAATACAGTACATTCAGTTCACGTTCGCCCAAAATATGAACGAGTTCAATGAACGCGTTCAGGCACAACACTGTACTCTCTATTCGTTCTGGTAAAATCACAAAACATAATGCACACAAAGGTGTCCCTGCTTGATATACAACCACTGATGAACATAATCGGTTTGGATGAGAAAAAAAAACTATACGAGTGCGGATTAGAACCCAGAACCTCTAACACGGTTGGCGAAAATTCTAGGTTCCGTACCATGAGTGCAGCAGGCGTAATGATATGACGCAGTGCCTGAAAATAGGCTACCTTCCGTCAATTGCGGTGCGTCATATCATTACGCCTGCTGCACTCATGGTACGGCAGTAAAGTTTCTTGGTTATTATACAGGAATGAGAGTATAGTTCCTAGCCATATCAGCCTAGAAAATCGCAACTTTAAAATTTCCGTCGGTCTTAGTGCACGATGTAACTACAGAACAGTCAAGTTTTAAATAGGAAAAATATCGAAACACTTTGTTTTTGTTTTTTTTGAGAAATGCTAATGGTCTTGTCCACTTCAATGATGTATGCTAAGCTATGCTAAAAGTGGTAACGCCAGAACCGGAGATCGGCTGAATGGATTCAAAAACGGTAAAACTCAACAGTTTAACTTTGGGGGAGTTGTAAAATGAGCCTATTTCCCAAAAAAGGGGAGTATCCCTTTAAACATAATATCCGACAAATAATGTTTTAATGTTAATAAACAGCTTATTGCCATCTCTAAAGGTATTGTATGTTATGATATACAACCTCTATGTCCCTATTAAGTAACTGGGTTGATAGTAGCAGGATTGATTGTTTTGCAGTTTATTCAGCCATTATTCATATTGTAGGTTATGAAACAGCAAGGTGTTTATTAGAAGCAATTATTAAAATTTTCAGTTCTCAATAATCAGTTGTTTACTGAACAAAATCATGGTAATGATTGATTATTAAAGAAAGTTTCATACTGACAAATGGAACAAGCACAAGGTGATAAAAAGCAGAGACACGCACAATGTGAAATACAAAGATTAGGTCTGTGTGACGCCCTCTAGTGGTGATTGAAGTCAATGTTTCTCAAAACTGTGCCGGAGTTTCTATCACTATGCTAGGTGTTTTTAAGTAGGCTATGTTGCTATGGTGCTAAGACGTTCTTGGTGGACTGACCCAAGTCAAAAAGATCCTTCACACAAGCGTGTATGATATTCTGATACCTAAATATGGCTCACTTCCCTCTTTCAATATCAGCTGCTGTAACGTCCACCAGGCAAAAATCTTCAGAAGTCTGATGATCAATTAAAAAAGTAAAAGCACGCCTCTTTTCTACAAGATGCATGAGATTTCATTCATGTTTGTAAAACAAAGGCTGTTGGATGTGCAACATGATAAAAGTTTTCAGGTTGAAGAAAAACAAAGTCAAATGAGTTTCAAATAGATTCAAGAAATTTATTTGATATATTGTAGTCTACAGTAAAACATCGTAGATGCAACATATCGCAGAAAAGTTGTCGCTGACAGAAGCATGCAGTGAAAAGGCTTAAATAAATGACTGCCTTCAAACAGAACATCTTAATCCCATCAGCCTTTTAATGAAAATAAACTCTTTTATACAATACAAAAAAGAAAAAAAAAAGGGAGGAAAAATAAATAAATCTGTTCCACCGTGTGGAGAGAACATGTTAAATTGTTAAATAATAATGAATAAACACATTTAGTGGAATGTAAAATTATTTGTTGTTAACTTTTGGAAAACCTGCAAACATTAAAATGAATGACTTGGTAAATAAATCAAGCTTATTGAATTAATATGAGGATGGATTCTGTTAAATTCAGAAAACTTTAGTGCAGCCAGTGGCAATGAAATGTTTGCATTATACATACACAAAGCATATATTTATAGGGAGAAATTACCGAAACAGAAAAAGTAAACTTCTTCATTGCTTGTAGCTTGCAAGCAATTATAGAGTTCAACTATATCAGACTTCATACAAAAATTACAATTCTCAATTCAGGTTGTCAGAACACTGTAGGCTTTATCTTCAAATGTTCCCTCATAATTTTTATTACACACCATTAATCCGAGTTGCAAAAATTTGGCTAGATATATTCATGAATACTTATTTCGGCGAACCGTTCATAACTCTGAACTGTCAATGGCGACGGGAATATCCATTACATTTCAGTCCGATCGCAATGAAGGGAGAACTAAACATCTAAAACATATCTGTATCTTCATACAATCATGTTTAGTTTAGCAGGTCAAAAGCAGCTGTTTATGAAGGATGTTTGGGAAAGAAGCCATGAAGGATGTTTGGGAAAGAAGCCCTGAATCTACAGTATAACATGCCTTGACGGAACTGTTAAATCTTTTGTTGTTGTCGTTGTTTTTTATTAGTGTCGTTTCTGTTCTTCTGCGAAAGGTGGCACCATTTCTCACTTTTCTCCTGCCGTTTCTGTCTGTTGGATAGTTCGGGAAGGTAGACTTCCTTGGACATGGGACTACAAATGAAGTCTGAACCTGAAGAAGACAGAAATATAATTAATGATCATCTCTGCTGAATACGCTTAATCATGCGTCAATCACATAGTTTTCCATTAAAATGTAATGATTTTGGACAAATATAATTAGTCCGTAACAGGTTTGTTTTTGTGGCTTCAATAAATATGCTTCATATAAAGAAATAATACAATGATTCAGAAACAGATTTAATAATAAATATACTTAAATCTAAGATGTGACTTTGTTAATCTGGTTTGTTAATTTCTGATAATTTTGTTTTGGCTACTAGAAAAATCTGTTTTATACCTCTGGCCTGTACCTGTGGTCACTGCTTTTCATCAATCTTTAGCTCGACTCCTTTGGCTTGGTTGGCGTGCTTGACTTTTGACTTCTGTTTGCTCGTGAGCTCAGAGGGCAGACCCCTCTTCCTCTGGATGTGTGTGCCGGGGGCAGCTGCTGTCGGGCTGGAGGGCTCGGAGTTGGGTGGGGTGGATGGTGGAGGCGTGGAGCCATGACCTGTATAAAACATGATGCCGCTTCAGCAAAAGTACTGTCCTGACTAGAACAATTGTTTGTCTGGTCATAGTAGCAATGGTATGATTAGTTATTAACAAAACTTTGGCTTTGTAAACATTTGTATCATGGAGAGTAGTCACATTTTGCTTTACAGAATAAACAAAGCCTAGCTGAAAGAAAAGAAAGCTGGACAGTGAATTCTGTTAGTATGATGATTGACATGTCTCACCGGCAGTGCTGCTGCTGGCCTGAGAGTCATCTGACATGGGAGGCTCCGCCTCTTCCTGGATCGTAGGGACTGAGGCGAGCAAACCTGTCACAAAAAGACAGAAAAAAGGCATGGTTACAAATTTTTGCAAATGCCGATTAAGTCGTCATCCACATACAGAAATAATCATCATCCATTACTCTGATGGACTGGGTTGTAGATTTACTGACATACTTTTATATTTTATCCTTTAGTAAAACACTGTAACTATCTGTATTTTTAAATCAAAAAGACTTCTGTGGTCTACTTCCTCTTGAGCTCTTTTAATCTTAACACTAAATTCTTAACTGAAGTCTTTTTAGTCTTACCTAAACATGCACTCAGGTTGTTTATTCTGACATTGCAATGTTCATTAAAAATCCTCTAAAATTAACCATCAGTGCAATAGACCAGATATAATGTTTTATCTGTAAAAATGGCAGCTTTGAAAAGCTTTTTCAATTACTGAATCATTTGCATGCATTTAAAATTCAATAAATGACAATCTTGAGCTAATGCAACCTCTGCAAATGTGCTGTTTTCCATATTGTGTGGGCAAGCATGATCAGATCTCTATGCAGTCTGAGTTTCAAAACAATGATATGCATACATCACTAATGGTCTTGTGCAAGGCCCTCTTCACAGAGATTTGGTTGCTCAATTATCCCTTTTTGTGTGATCCTGACCTTAACCTGTAGTTCTGGAAAATTTCAATGTTACATGTCACTCCAAGCTCCTAACATGCATATGATTTCTCATTTTCCTCCACTGCAAGAGCAAAATGATCTATAAACTTTAGTGGGTCAAAAACAAATGGCGCTTTGATCTACTGGGTCAAATACATTTTGTGAGCAAATTACTGTACCGAAGTTACTGCTTAAATAACCCCTTATACAAGCTCTTAATGTCATTAGAACAATTTTCTTGTTGGTGACAAAAATGCTGTAATTTCCTGTTTCCTCCATTAGAGGGCTGTAATAAACCGTTGTGTTTGATAGATCCACAGTGTGTTACTCACTAAGGCCTCTGTAGTGTGACAGCTGCTGGTAAACTTGTTTCATTCGTTCGATGTTCAGCCGGCTGCTCTCGGCATGATTGATCATAGGTTTAGGATAGTCCACACCCACAATGCAGTTGGCCGCTTTCTGCACTGATTCTGGAGCGTTCCATGGCTCGTAGATGTAGCGGTTAGGATAGTCTTTCAACTTCGGGATGTACCTCCTGCATGTGAGAATGTATTAGATAGTTTTATAACAGACTCTTCCAAATAATGGTGAAATATCTTTAAATTATAATTTTTTTTATTACAAATGACATTATTAGTATAAAAAAACATTTAATAATTTCTTAGTGTTTGTTATGCCATCTTGTGTGCCCCAAAATTTGATGCAGCGTGTTATTTTCCAAGGTATTCTTGTGATATTAATTTAGAAAGCATCACAATGTCACAGGAGCTCCTTTGAAAGCACAGTGGAGGGATCTGAACCTGTGGCAGTTTTCATAAGCCTTTATGCAACAAATCTACAAAACTCTAAATATATAACACCTGCCAGGTTTAGGTGTGGTTCAGGGTTGGTTTGTGTACCTGATGTACTCTCCGGTGGGATCCGTCCTGCGGCCAAAGCCCACGGGACAGTAACAGTGAAAGAACTGCTGAAAGAACGCACTGCAGGAGAGCCACATCCAGCTGCCCGCGTTCACGCTCCAATCGGCATCCAACAACAACTCCTCAAACACCTGAGAGAAAGAAAGAGTTAGATTAAGAGAGAAAAAGAATAAAAAGGAAGAAAGGGGAAGTTGCACAATCTTATTTACTTTCATTCCACTTTCCCAGCTGATCCACAGGTCTCCTCGCGTGAGGAAACAGGCTACGGCATGCCGGGCCAGGTGGTGGATCCAGCCCTCCTGTCTTAGCTGGGTAATGATGGCATCGATCCAAGGAAACCCTGTCCGCCCTTCAGCCCATTTAGCCAGTGCCTCGGGGTTGTGATCCCAGGGAATCTGTACGCAGATGGGGTTTCCCTCCATACGGTCAAAGTTGGGGTTGTTGGTGCCCGCTGTGTAGAAAAACTCTCGCCACAGGAGCTGGCCGAAGAGCGAGAGGGGTGGACTAGAGCGTCTCCGCAGCTGGAAAAGTGAAAAATTGTTGTGAAATATTTTTTACTATGCTGTAGTTTTACAGTATGTCTTTTATAACCATACATGCATACTCAACAGGACACACCAATAATTAATTCTCATACTTGATTATTGCTGCCACATTTCAAATAAATACTAAAAAAATAACTTCATGAGGTTTCCACCTGGGATACTTTTTACGAGTAATGAAGGAGTTCCCATGCATGCTGGGCACTTGATGGCTGCTTTGGCATCACCATCTCATTCATTTCAATTGGTTTTGTAAAGAAATAAAAATGTAGACAATTTATATTCATCTCTAAAATTAAATGCAAACATTTCAACATAAGCCTTTAGATCAAAAGGTTTTTTAAGATTATGGGAAATATAAATTTAGTCAAATGTACCCAAAACTTTAGCTGGTAGTGAATATTTAATACAGGTTATCTTGTGGTGTCCCCCAAGGCTTGATTTTGGGGCCCTCTATTATTTAAGTTAAATGCATGTATTAGCAAGTGTAATTATTCAAATTGAACTTCCACTTTCATAATTTCTATGCCACCTACAACCTCTTATTAAACTTGCACTTCTATAGACGACTACATGTATCATAAAATAACAATTACTTACCTTTATATAAAGTTCCCGCAGATTGTAGTAAAAAACACGACATGACAGACAGCCGAATCGTAGGTAAGGACTAAGTCCTGTTGGGCTGGCAAACAGTGATTGAGCAGTTATTCTAGGCCTCTCGAAATTCGCTACCCAGGCCTGCATCAAAACAAAAAGATTAAATCAAAATAAAACAAAGAATATAAATACATTTTAAATTTTTTTTTTTTAACTGGAGTTTAAAATTTAAAAAACTAAAAATTATATAACAACTGCATTTCTTGTTAATAATTAGTCATCAGTCATTATTAAAACGTCTAACTTCATGAAGTATCTCCATGTCTCACCTTTCTGTCTAAGTGTTTATTTAATCTTTCCATGGCTTCTGTCTCACCACCGTTCCATACATGTGTGCGGTCACCCTGAGTCTTAAAACCCAGCTCCTCGAGAGAGGGCACGCCATAGCGTTCGTCGTGGTTGTCCGAGATCTGCGTCCGACACCTGTCCATCTGCTCTTGAGTGACAGTCGGCAGCGGTTTCCTTGGAAGTTCAAGTCTGTTCACAATGGCTTGAAACCTCTTGAAAGTGAGAGGGGGGCTGTGGTTGTTCATTTCTATGATCCTGAGGGAAAAGCAAAAATATGTCTCTGATTTCACTGTCTAAAAGCAGTTATTTTCTCTCTAAGGTTGAATATTAATAGAACTTAGAAAGGGAAAGGTTTTTGTTTTGAACTAGTTTGATTTGATCTTGTTGACTGGTTGTCAAAAGTTTTAGTGTAGAAATAAATCATTTTCAAAGGCATCATGAGTTCAATTTCAAGGCTCAACAATAAATGTGAGAAAATGTTCTGCGCCAGTTGATATGTCACAGGCCCAATATGATTTACATTAGTGTATAACAACTACAACAAAAAATTACTGAAAAATAAATGTATTTTCTTCAAGAGCATAAACACGTTGCAAATTACACTACCGTTTGAAAGTTTGGGGTTATGTTTTTTTTTTTAAAGGAATACTTTTATTCAGGAAGGACACATTAAATTGATCAAAAGACATTGTTACAGATGCTGTTCTTTTGAATTTTTATTCAACAAAGAATCCTGAAAAAATAAAAAGAATTAAAAAAAATTAAGCAGCACAACCGTTTATCCATAATAATAAGAAATGTTTCTTGAGCAGTAAATATTAGACTGATTTCTGAAAGATCATGTGACACTGAAGACTGGAGTAATGATGCTGAAAATTCAGCTTTGCCACCGCAGAAATATATATATTTTTTTACAATATATTAAAAAAGTTATTTTAAATTGTAATATATATAATAATTTTATATTTAACAATAAAGTGTTTTTACTGTATTTTTGATCAAATAAATGCAGCCTTGGTGATCATAAGAAACTTAAAAAAAACATAAAATAATGTTACCAACCTCAAACTTTTGAACATAAGTATAAATTAAATGCAAATAATGCATTTATTTACACATTAAATAAATGCACCCAATTATTTAAATAAAATATTAAAAAACTAAAAACACTTTATGTAGTGGGATCAGTACAAGAAAAAACCTGATTGATGTTAACACAACCGTGCTTGTTTGTAGGACATTTCACTTATAGCTCATTCTACTACACCAATTGGTTTCAAACAACCTGAGGTGGCACTCCAAAAAGCCCAGTTTTATTCTTTAGGAAACAAGGTCACTAAAGTAAGGTAATATCCGATCAAATAGGAAAGATTGCCTGGCAGCGTGTCCAATCACAGAACACACTTCCCCACATTCTCCAAATGCAAGCACACATGTCCCTGGCTGGTTCTGAAAAGAGCTAAAAGTCTCAGTGTGTCCTCTAAATGAGAAACAACAGTCTTAACACATTAACAGCCTGTCCCTTATTAATAGTCCTGATCTTATACAACTGTCTATATCCAACAGGGGTGGAGCCCTGCCATTGGCCGGTTCTCTCGGCACGGTGCAGAATCAGGGGGCACCCGCGTGTTTGTTAGGAAAAGCCTGGCGCTAGCTTGCACATGTTTGCAGTGGTGACTTGCATGCTGAGCTATTTCACCCTCCCTCCCTCCAACCCACAGCACATGTTTCTCAGTGTGACCGTCAGGGCCGCTTTCAGTCACCAGATGGCAGTAGAGAGTCTAATTTCTTCGGTTTGTACTAGAGAGACTGACGTCACACTCACACCTGCACATGCATTCACACACGCTTATGCATGCAAGCTCATTCTCTTCCCCTCTGAATGAGAGAGTCTTGGCATATAATACCATTTATGTAACCTATGCAAAAGGACACTTGTTTTACATTACACATAAGGAGGAGTAGTTGTATCTGCACGATAATCTGAGAAAGGGAGAGTCATACTCTCATGTTTGGTAAAGAGATTGTGCGATGCACATGAAAACAAGTGAAGACCAGAGTCACAGTACTGCAAAGGTCATCATTATGTGAATCACATTAAGTGCTGGCAAAGTTTACGGAGTAATCTAGTCAATGATT
Source organism: Gila orcuttii (assembly GCA_026230005.1). Taxonomy (NCBI): domain Eukaryota; kingdom Metazoa; phylum Chordata; class Actinopteri; order Cypriniformes; family Leuciscidae; genus Gila; species Gila orcuttii. Next base: position 11,050,253 of record JAPDVR010000025.1, read on the forward strand.
AGGGAATGATGCCGCATGACGGGCACTAACAAGTTTTTCCTCTCTGGCCCAGTAGTTCAGATTTATACCTGTCCAACTGACAACATTTTCACTGTCCCTAATAATTTTTTAAAATAAATATATAAAACAATCAAAACATTTAGAAACAACATAAAATATTTTAACAGCTTCAAAACCTATTCAGTACTCTATTTGAAAGCCACAGAAAAAAAAAAAAAAGTTTTTATAGAAGATTTAAAAATGGCTAGCTATGAAGATAACCTCACATTGAAAGGAAGACTAAGTGATAATTTGGGACCTATTACAGAAAAGGCACGGTCACCCTTAGATCTATAACGGCAACGAGGAACCTTTAAAAGCAGTTGGTCACAGAAGACCTGAGTGGTCTGGTTGGGGAGTAAGGGTTTAAATTGTCATATTGGGGCGTGATACCAAATAATACCTTGTACACTAAAATCAGCATTTTAAAATCAACCCTGAATTTCACAAGGAGCCAGTGTAGGGATGCTAAAACTGAGGAAATGTGATCGTTCTTTCTTAACACTGTTAACAGCCTGGCTGCTGCGTTTTGGACAAGCTGTAGATGGGATAAAGTAGTTTGGGGAAGACCAATATACAATGAGTTGCAATAGTCTAACCTTGATTAAATAAGTGAGTGGATCACAATTCCCAAGTCAGTATGGGAAAGAAAATGCTTTCTGAGAAGTAAATATGAGTCAAAAATCACTCCAAGATTCCTTACATGATCTTGTACGTTCAACAACAACAGACCCAACTGGACAACTAGGCCAGGTAAGCAAGACAAAGAGGAACCTAAGATCAAGACTGTGCTCTCATTTCATTGTAATTGAAATTATTTGCCAGCCAATGTTTAATATCTTTGAAGCAATTTAAGGCATTCTCTAATGATCAATTCTTGTCTATACTCACTGGAAAATAAAATGTGAAATCGTCAGCATAACAGTGGTAAGATATGCTGTATTTCTGAAAAAAAAAAAAAAAAAATCTTAGGGGAAACATGTACAATAAAAATAACAAGGGTCCTAAAATTGACCCTTGAGGGACACCACATTGTATCCGAGCTGATGTAGAAGAGAACTTGCCTAAATTAAAGGAGTAGTTCACTTTTTAAAAAACTATTGCTGTTAATTTACTCACCTCCATGTCATCCAAGATGTCCATGTCTTTCTTTCTTCAGTCGAAAAGAAATTAAGGTTTTTGATGAAAACATTCTAGGATTTTTCTCCATATAATAGACTTCATGGGGTACCAAACGGTCCAAGGTCCAAATGACAGTTTCAGTGCAGCTTCAAATGGCTTTAAACGACACCAGACGATGCATAAGGGTCTTATCTTGCGAAACGATCGGTCATTTCAAAAATAAATATGAATAAAGCTGAATGAACGAAATGACTCGAAAAAAGATTTGTTCATTTTGATGAACGAGTTCGAACAGGAGAGTCACGAACGTGCATCACAGAACAGAGCAAGGCGAGCATTTGTGCTTATAAAACTTAAACTTTTTTATTTATTTTTGAAATGACCGATCGTTTCGCAAGATAAGACCCTTATGCATCGTCTGGTGTCGTTTAAAGCCATTTGAAGCTGCACTGAAACTGTCATTTGGACCTTGGACCGTTTGGTCCCCAATGAAGTCCATTATATGGAGAAAAATCCTAGAATGTTTTCATCAAAAACCTTAATTTCTTTTCGACTGAAGAAAGAAAGACATGGACATCTTGGATGACATGGGGGTGAGTAAATTATCAGCAAAAGCTTTTTAAAAAGTGAACTACTCCTTTAACAGAGAATGTTCTTATTTTTGATAGGAGGAAAACCACTGGAGGGTCGTCCCCTTGATGCCCACCATACATTCTAAATGATTTAGAAGAATATTATGGTCAATTGAATCAAATGTGGTACTGGGATCTAAAACTAGGACAACAGGTGAACCTGAGTCCATGGAGAGTAAAATATCATTGGTGACGTTCAATAATGCAGATTCAGTGCTGTGAAAACATTTGAAACCAGACTGAAATGTACCTAAAATATGAAATGTATTTAGATAGGAGTAGAGCTGCGAAATAAACAACTCTCTCCAAGATCTTTGACATAAAAGGCCGTTTACAGATCAGTCTGTAGAAAAGATTTTTCTTTTTTTAAAAAGGATGTAAAATTGTGTGTTTAAATCTGTTCGGAACAACTCCACTTGCTAAAGAGTTGTTATAGCTGTCACACTGGAACTGATAGTCATAAAAACTTAGAGAAAGAATATCCAGCTTATAGCTGGATGGAGTACTTCATTTTGGAGACTACATCTGCTAGTATGTAGTTGTTTTGGTGTAACTGGTTCAAAGTGAGTCAGAGAGCTGGAAAGGGGAGGAATTCATCGTTGATCAAAAGGATTAGGTACAATTCCACATTTAATCTGCTAAATTTTGTAAAGGTTTTGTCTCAATTTTGTTTCACAGTTGTCTTGGGTAACGTCTAGAACAGTATTTTTGGTTGGGTTTAAAACAGAATCTTGGCTTTAGCTTCCTTTACAGCTTTCTGATAGTTTGTTAAGCACTCCATTAAGATGTCATAAGAGACCTGAAGCTTGTCTCGTTTCCACTTACGCTCACCTCTTCAGCATAAAAAATGTGCAAAGATAGCTGCATATTACACAACTATAAATGTAATATACACACACACACACACCCATTTTCTATTGTTGTCAAAAATATCAATATCTCTTCATTCCAACTGCAAATTGACACACACTTGTCCACTAAACGGCATGTATTGTTTAAATTTCATGATAAAATGGACAGAATTTGAAAACTGAGACTTTGTTTCTTATCAGAAGTAACAAAGCTCTTTGTAATTATCGTATGGGAGGCGCTACAAATAACATTTGGTCTAGGGAAAAAACGCTGATCTTGCAACCCTGGCTTGAAATTCATAGGGTCAAATAGAGCCTGTTTTACCGTCACTTTTTTTTTTAAAACTGTTAACGTGTTAATGTCTATTTCACTTCAACAGCTCTAAATTCAATACAAAAAGAGATTTTCTTCACAACACAGTACTGACACGTTTTTTTCCACCCTCTTTTGATTGATATAATCAGTAGAGGTCGACCAATTCATCGCTTTTGCCGATTAATCATATTAGAAGGATCATGTGACACTGAAGACTGAAGTAATGATGATGAAAATTCAGCTTTGCCATCAGGAATAAATTACATATTAAAATATATTACAATACAAGATAGTAAAACAGGCTCATAAATACACTACCCATCAAAAATGGACATACTTGAGTGAATTTAATATTCTGACAATTTTAGAGACAAATAAAAATTAAGCCTATGAATGAATTTCTTTACAAAACCAAACTTTGTTAAGTCTGTGAGGGAACAAGAGCATGTGTCAGTTTTCCCTGAGGAAAGTGTGTGAGTGCAGTTCATCACCCACCTGTCTGGACTGTAGAGCGTGTGAGTGTTTCGTACCACGGTCTCCACACCGTATTCATGCGCCATTTTAATGATGGCTGCATCTCTTTCTTTCCCATAAGGCTCAGAGTCATATTCAAACGTGAGCCGAGTGATATTCCACTCCTGAAAGAGACAGATATCAGATATACATGTTAAAGAATGACACAAATGGTCAAAGTAACTACAACATCAACATGTAGTATCTTTACACCTAATTTCTAGCCATGTAAAAAGCAGTATATAAAAAAAGTGTTACATAAAGTTTAGGTGAGGTCAATGATGTCCTCAAGTGAACATCATTAACCAGCTGCTTCTTTTGAGTACATCCGGTGATATAATCATTTAGTGTTTGATGAGCTATTAACAGTAGTGTCAATTTAAACTTCGCACACGGTCACTGTGCTCTTCAGTTGTTCTGAAGAAGTAAACTGTAGCTCATTCTGTGACATCTTGGTTATACAAGCTCACTTTAAATGGCTGATGTGCTGGTGCCCTCACCCCGTTGCATAAACAGCACTATTAACTTGCCAAAGGGATCGTACAACCCACTTGTTAATGTCTGAATGAAGCACTGCTGTGCTCGAGAGAGAGAGAGAGAGAGAGAGAGAGAGAGAGAGAGAGGACTGCATGAAAATAAGATCTTTAATAAACTGAAGGTGCTGGTGTAAATCAATGACAATTACAAGAACCGGATGTTTAGCTGAATAGGGAATTACTGGAGCGTCTAAATTAGAAATTTAGGAGCTGTGGGAGAGCATCTAACTTTAATACTTAAAGTTATGGATTTGAATAGACCCCTAAAGACAACATAGTAAAGTGATGATTGCCTTAGGAAGCATAGCTAATAAACATTTATATTACTCATGGTTCCCACACCTTTTGAGCAATGAATTTCGTGATTACTGGAAGAGGAAAAAAAAGATTCGAATTTAAAAATTATTTCATAGAGATTTTCATGAAATTGGAGTTTAACACCAACTGCTTTGATTATACTGGCTGAATATAATTTAATTTCCCAAGACTGTAAAGTGTAAAACTATGCGAGAACTTGATACAGAAAAAAAAAACAAAAAAACAACAACAACAACAAAAAACCCCAGAATACATGAAAAAAAAAAAAAAAAAAAAAAACACACATAAAAGAATTTCACTTTCAAGAACAGTACAGCATTGACGTTTAGGCTACTGTTCAAAGTTTTGGGTTCTATAACAGTTTATTACTTAAGGAAATTGATATTTTTTTGTTATTCAGCAAACACATACAATAACCAATTTTAAATACAAACGATTTTCAAATGCTGTTCTTTTGAACTTTCTTTTTCAACTATACTTTCTATTCATCAATGAATCATAAAAAAGGGTCAGTTTTCACAAAAAAATATTAAGAAGCACAGCTGTTTTTTTATCAACATTGAAAATAATGAGAAATGTTTCTTGAGCATTAAATCAGCAATTTAAAATTATTTCTGAAAGATCACGTGACACTGAAGACTGGAATAATGATGCTGAAAACTCAGCTTTGCCATCACAGGAATAAATTACATTTAAAAATATATTAAAAATAGAAAACAGTTAGGCTTTGTAAAACAGTTACAATTATTAAATTGTAATAATATTTCACAATATTACTGTTTAGATCAAATAAATGCAGCCTTGCTGAGCAGAAGAGACTTCTTTCAAAATAATCTTTAGAATGTTAGTGTATTTGTAATATTAAAATATTACACTGTAATAATTATCAAATCACTTGCAAAAGACCCTACTAATGATAACCGATCACTTACATTATTGTGAATATATAAAATGAGCTGATGTTAAAATATTCATCCATTAACTATGGAAAATTCTGTTATCAAATTCAACTTGGACAAAACAAAAAATTGCATTATGCAGGTATTTCCATGTTTCAAGTTATCAGACATAAATGTTTAAATATTCGCCAAAGTGAGACAAAAAGATACAAAACAAATAACTTGACAAATACAGACCTTAAAGACTCTTGGAAAGACATCTGTTGGCTGTCCCCGCACCACAAAAAGCCTTGAATTCAGTTTCCTCAAACTTGTGTCCAAATCTTCTAAAGATTCCAGTAAAAATCTGCAGGAGAGAAAATGTGAAAGATTATTTACAAAACGATGTATTAATATGCTGTGACCTTGCAAGCAGTGCGAGTTTCAGAGGTTATACACAACTAGCAAGTCCACAGTTATTTTAAGCATTCTTGAGGTCACACCAAAGACACAAAAGAATAAACATACTGTATATTTTTTCAATCAACATCTGAGACAAATTCAAATTAACAATTTAGAGGAAAAATGCAAATGATTTACTGCAAATTACAATATCAATACCGTCAAACAATGATCAAACGAATCTTAAATTAAATTGCATTGGATTATTGTATCTGGGCACCAAAATACTACTAATCTCTCGAACTATATCTATACATAAGCTATCTACTCCTAACATACTATTTAAGGCCTCGGCTGGTTTAAAATAGCCATCGGAATGGATTCAAAAGATTCAAGTTATTAATCAAAATCCCCAATACTACCAACAACAGTCTTTTAACTAAACAAACATTTAATACAACTCTTACCGTCTGATTCAGCATGCACCATGTTTATTATTTTTTTATTACATAAACAAAAATGTATGTTTGCATACTCAAACTTCATTAAGGATTCAAAAGTTTGTCTGCGTTTTGACATTTCACGCAGTGTATTATAATATGTTTATTGCTGGGTTATTCATTCCCACAATACATCTCTCAGCATGTATGGTGGCAAGACAACAGCAGCACACGTGAAAATCACGTGACTCGCACTAATGCATTTGGAATATTTTTTACACTCGCGCACGTTCTTATTTCTGACTCGCGCGCTTTTGACTTCACAACACTCCTATTCAATGACGCCATATATAAAATTTGTAATTTTAGCCGTTATATAAAACCAAAGTGGGCGTGAGCAAAAGGACTAGCTGTTAGCTTCCATTTAGCTTAATGGTATCAGCGCTGTCACTGCACCACCACAGTTATATATCTTTCACACAATAATAGATTAATTAATTTATCGTATTTTTATAAATGGAAATAACACAATAAGATAAGTTGAGCTGAAGTGTCCAGCTGACTTGAAAAGTTTGTTCACCTGAGCTAAACAGCAGTGGAGCGCTTTACGCGAGTGAATAATTTACATTTTTACAATATAGTGGGTAATAAGTAAATATGTATTATTTTTGTTATTAAATAAGATATTAGCACAAGTGTTGCGTTACAATTACATTTCAAGACACCAGCTACCATGCACACTCTGACGGACGCATGTCAGGGCCAAAACATTAAAGCGGCTGTGTAACTAACGTTGAAGAGCTGCGTAGTTACCTACCCTTCAAAGTAGCACTAAAACTACCAAGCGTACGTCTGTCTATAACCACAAACCACGAAAAATAAATGGCACTGACCTCCATCTGTTGACTCCTACAATGGCAGAACCTGCAAACCACGGGTCCAAAATATAAACACAGCGTACTGTATCCGCGCCATTGAGAGCTTCCTGCAAAGCCGGATTATCATGAAGCCGCAGCCCTTTACGAAACCAATGCACGGAATTAACAACCATAATTACACTTTTATTCCATCCTAAAGGTCCAGTGAAGTCAATGGTAGTCCAGAAGCGCAAAAAATCCCAGATTTCAGTCGTTCAGGGTCCACATTACGCCTCTCTGTGAAGTTTGAGAATGATGAGGAGCAGAGTAGACGCAATGAATGTTCCGCCTCTTCCCGCGTCAATTGGGCAACACGACGACACGTGTACGGATTACCCAGAATGACTGGTTCAGCCCCACGTTGGAGATCCAGCCCAGTCACGTTTCTCTCGTGTGTTGTTCGCAATGTTCCTGGGAAATAATCGCCAAATTATGAAATCAGCTCATGTCACGCACTAAAGTGTTTTGAGGAAAGCAGTTGGCAAGGATGGGAAATACATATCATTTACACAGTTATGGATACCTGTTGAGTCTGTCTACATGTTTTATAATCATGAGCATAAGATGAAGAGACGCACGTGAGTTGACGTGTTTGCATTTTCTGGTGTTTCGTGCCCCCTCGTGGTAGTTCTTCAAATTGCTGAAATTATATAAAACAAGGTTCAGATTATGGTCAGTGAACTTTTAAAAGGAGTTCACCCAAAAATGAAAATTCTGTCACCACCATTTCATTCCAAACTAGTAAGACTTTCGTTAATCTTCAGACCACAAATAAAGATATTTTTAATGAACTCTGAGAGCTTTCTGTACTCTCATTGACAGCTACGCAGCTAACATGTTAATGCTTAAAAGAAATATGAATTAAGCGGTTTAGTCCAAATTTTCTGAAGACACTTAGTTGATCGCTTTATATGACGAACAGATTTATTTTAGGCTTTTATTTTTAGGCTGGTTTGCTTAGAACCAATGAGGTTCATTCTTGCGCGTCAAGCAGGTTCAGTTGAGCTTCTGTTTTTGTTCGCAAATCAATGTTTATATGCAAATAAAAACTAAATTGAATCTGTTCATCATATAAAGCGATCGAGTCTCTTCAGAATATTTGGTATAAACTGCTCAATTCATATGGATTAGTTTTACGATCTCTTATGAACTTTTTGAAGCGTCAAAGTGGTAGTTGCATAGCTGTCAATGGAGGGACAGTGTCCTTCATTTGTGTTCCGGAGATGAACGAAAGTCTTACAGGTTTGGAACGACATGAGGGTGAGTAATTAATGACAGAATTTTCATTTTTAGGTAAACAATTCCTTTAAGAATATTGTGGCTGTAAGACATGTCAAGTTTGGCTCACATATCCGTGTTTTAACCTGTCTGTCTGTGCTTCTGAAAATAATATGGATAAAAAAATAAATAAAAAAAGAAAAAAAAACAAAACAAAAAAAAAAAACCCGGTATGGTTGGTGAAAAAAATGATTTCTCCCAAATAATATTAATGTATATCAATACTGTAACAATGTAATCTATACTGTAATATAATACATTATTATTATTATTATTATTATTGAGAGGTGCTTTTGTTCCCAAATTTAGAAGCATCACAAATGTATTTACATAGCCATTCTATTGTCACGGTGTGGTGTGGGTTGAAGAAGACTCGAACTCCAATACAAACGATTTCTTTTTACTTCCAATAACTTTCTGAACGGGTACAGGCAGGATAACACAACACACACTTTACATAAACACTACATGACATAGACGAGAACCGACCAAGACAGACTGAACACAAGCAAACTAAATACAAGCACAAATCAAGCATAACAAGGTGAAGACAGGAGACACAGATGATGATAAGGATGAACGGGCTGATAAGTGAGGGAGTGAGTTCAGTTGACCATCAGGTGCTCTTATCTAAACTAACAAATTTTAATTTCTCAGAGGAAGCAATACTTTGGGTAAAATCTTATCTTTCAAATAGGAAACAATGTGTATGGTGTGAAATCTTCTTATATTGCTTGCTCTAAGGGGGTTCCACAAGGTTCTATTTTAGGACCAATTTTATTTTCACTTTACATTAATGATTTACCTGAAGTATGTAAAGATGTAAATATTCAGATTTATGCAGATGATGTAGTTATTTATACCCATGCAAAGAATTTTGAAAAAGCCTCGATTACTTTGACCTCTGCTATGACTAATGTACAGGATTGGCTTATTAGGACAGGTTTAATATTGAACACAAAAAAATCTGTGTGTATGATGTTTTCAAAACAGTTAGTAGAGATGACGCATTCAAATGTATTTATAGGAGGACAGGAAATAGAACTTGTGAAAGAGTTTACGTATCTTGGAGTTACTTTAGATTCTACTCTCACTTTTAAAAGCCATGTAAAAAAGTTGTCTAATATTGTGAAATTTAATTTAAAGAATTTTAGGTATATTAGGTCCTTTTTGACAGTTAGTGCTGCAAGGTTGTATTTACATTCAATGATTTTTTCGCATATGCAGTATTGCTTCAGTAGTTGGTCTTTTACGAGTAACTCAATTCTTAAGTCAATAGAAATACTGTATAAGAAGGCGATAAAAGAGTTTGATAAAAAAAACTTTCATTTCACCACTGTAAAATAAATAAAAAACATAATCTATTGAGTTTTGAAAATTTAATTTTTTTTAATTATGCGTGCTTTGTTTATAAGGTCTGGCATGGCCTTGCTCCACCTCCATTGAAGGAGTTTATTAAACAGAGGAAGTGGTGGAAAGAGTACTAACAAATTGTACTTAAGTAAAAGTATTGCTACTTAAGTAATAATTTACTTGAGTACAAGTAGAAGTACTGAAAAGTAATATGACTCAAGTAAGAGTAAATAAGTATTTGCTTTAAAACTACTCAAGTACTACTAAGTACAAAGTACTTTAGTATTATTTTTCTATTTTTACTCAAAATGGGGAGATGATAGCGATATTGAGCGCTAAACACACACGTCATTTGTTTCTTTCATACTGGAAGCCCAGTACTGATTCATCCCTCACGCAGAAAGTCCACAAGTGAGATTCATAGAAGTATTAAACTATATAAAGGAAATGCCTTTTATAATAATATGCAAATAGGGACGTTTTGACTGAAACATAAAGACAAACACATGATAGCGATAATATATCTGTGTTCATCTATCTCAGGTATTTTCATAAGAATGATGTATGTATTTAAAGGGATAGTTCACCCAAAAAGGAAAATTAGCCCATGATTTACTAACCCTCAAGCCATCCTAGGTGTATATGACATTCTTCTTTCAGAGGAATGCAATCCAGAGTTATATTAAAAAATGTCCTGACTCTTCCAAGCTTTACAATGGCAGTGAATGGCTGGGGAACATTTGAAGCCCAAAAAAGTGCATCCATCCGTGATAAAAGCGCTCCACTTTTACTCCTGTGGCGCAAGTCGAATTGCGTAGTATGCGTATGGTCGTCTGGCGGAAGCAAGTTATTTTAGATTATAAAGTAATAAATATGGGTATGTTTCTTACAAAAACCCAGGGCTTCACTTCCGAAGGCCTTTAGTAACCCACTGGAGCCGTGCAATTTGTAATTAGTAATTTGTTTTTTTCCAAATTTTTTCCAGCCATTTACTCCCATTATAAAGCTTGGAAGAGCCAGGACATTTTTTAATATAACTGTGATTGTATTCGTCTGAAATAAGAATGTCATGTACACCTAGAAGGACTTGAGGCGAGTAAATCATGGGGTAAATTAAATTTTTGGGTGAACTAACCCTTTATAGCAATGCTAATCAACATAGCTTGTATCATAGAATGTAATAAAATAATACACACTCTGTGTTAAGAAGCAGCATGAAACAAATTTCATTGTATTTCATGTATTGTGATTTTGAAAAGTAAGTCCAGGTAAGATCATTTGAATGTTTCAGTTGAATTTCATAATTGAAAGCAAATAAGAATAAGTGAGAGGTCCCATAAAAAAAGAGAAATTTACAACAGTATGAATAAAAAAGTGCCAGTAAAAAAAAAAAATTAAGTGGGGTACGGGTTAACATGTTAAATTAAATTCTCCTTTTTTTTCGTTCTACCGAAAATGTGCTGGGAGCCCACTGTTGCTATAGTAACGAACTACACTTTTACGTTCATCTGATTGACAGATAAATATTGTGATCTTATTGCTCCGTCAGTGCAATAACTGCGTCCATGTTATGAACCGAGTTTTTCATTTACTTCAACTGCTCAGTGCTCTGGTATTATCAATGGGATGACCCATTTCAGGAGTTGCCATAATTAAAATTTAAAATCAGAATATGAGCATATTCACTTAATTGAAACGTAAGCGATACTGATTCAAAACACGAGTGCCCCGCCCCCCAGCCGAACTTTTGATTGGTTTTGCACCTGAGTCAGACCTGTCTGTTATTGGCCGAAGCGCTCCAGATCTGTCTGTAATTGGCTGAAGCGCAGGGCTCCATCGCAGTAGTTTGAAAAGTGTCTGTCAAATGTCAGCTTGCCCTGTTGCTCCGTCGGCACTTTTGTCAAAGTACTTTGTACTTTTGGTGAAAAATAAATGTAGCGAAGTTGAATACTTTCTTTTTATTCTACTCAAGTAAGAGTAAAAGTACCACAATTGAATTACACTCAAGAAAGTAGAAAAAATCGAAAAATCTACTCAAGTACTGTAACGAAAGTATTTGTAATTAGTTACTTTCCACCACTGAACAGAGGGCAGATTGTGGTATTGGTACCAGGTCTGTCAGTAGAGGGGACTGGGAAGTACCAAATAGGCGAACATCCTTTGGCCAGAAAGTTTTATCAGTGATAGGGAGCAAATATTTTAATAGTTTGCCACAGTCAATACGACACTGTTCTATTTATCACACTTTTAAAGAACATCCCAAGAAGTGGCTTATGAAAAATCAAGTGTGTAAACATTTTTCTTAGTCATTTTTGTGATGTGTTTTTATGTATTGTGTTTTTAGTTGAGTCTTGTGTATAGTGAGTATTTGTTATTGTGTGTACCTGCCTAGGGACTACGGACGTAAATTAGCAATACTGCTATAATCCGGCTTGTTTACATCTTGTTTTCTGTACAAATGTTCATCAACATGCTTTGTTCCTATCAAAAAATAAATAACTAAATAAATAAATAAATAAATAAATAAAATAGGTGTGGAGACAAGGAGGATTCTGGGGAGTGTAGTGCAGACTAAGACAGAAAGGTGCAGACGAGGACTGTGACATCTATATTGTGAATATAGTCAAAGCTAAACATTATGATACGCAATAAGTTTTTTAAGAAAGTAAAGTTTAAAAGAGTAAAAAGAATTAGGGATAATTAAATGATTAAGAATTTACTGCCATTGTGTGAATAATACATAATCATGTAATCCATTAAAAAGTAACTGTAATCTTATTATGAGCGTATTAAAACGTAATATAATCTAATAACAACTACCTTTTTGGAATCTGATTAAGTAAGTCAGATTACATGTAATCAGTTACCACTCAGCACTGTGTACATTAATAATAGCCTATATTTATTTATAATGTATAGGCCTATTACAATATTTAGCAAATAATATAAATGTACATCAATAGTATAACAATGTAATCTAATATCTATAATACATTATTATAGTTGGAAATAATCATAATAATGCTGTATAGCAATTCATATATTTATATATAAATTACATTACAGTTTTTAGACTCCAAATAATGTAAATTAGTATCAAAATTATAATATAATTTGTATGTTATGGATATAAAATGTAATAACCATCGTCAACATGATTTATTATAAATATATTTTACAATAGTAAATATATTTCTTTATGATAATATAGAATATTTTTGGGAGTTTATGTGAATTTACTGATTTTATATAAAAGTACAGCAGATTTAATAGCGTAAACGAAAACGTTACTTCCTGTCCCTTCTTGCTGTGTGTGTGTGCGCATATGGGCTTTTTATCTGCGTTTCTAATTGGCAAGCTACATTGTTTGCATAATCACACTTACTTTGTTCAGTGCCACTGTAAGGCTGTACATTTCTTATTATAAAAATAATAATTGGCACTATGTTTCTAGCACTTTGATGTAGTATATATTTCAAATCTAACATTTTGAATGCTTTTCAGACATCTTGTGGCCCATTGGAAGTTTACTGAGGCCCCCTAGTGGCCACCCAGTTGAGGACCACCATCCTACAATGGACAAAAAAATGTCTCTGCCATAAAAAAGTCTGTCTCTGCTAATGAAAGGTAGTATGCGTTCACCCAAATAGGTGAATTAATTCTCAGAAAAATGCTTGGTTTCTGGTGTTTAATGTCTTTGACTTATAAAATAATATATATGGATACAAATAACTATATAATCATTTGTACTATATTAAAATAACTTTTTTATAATATGATAATATATGCTATTAGTTTATAATATGTAGTATAATATAAATTAAGAATTTATAGAAATATTAAAAGAAATATTTTAAAATCATAATAGAAATAACAATAAAAAGATAAATTCATAAAATATAAAATAATGCACTGTCCTTTAGAGGGCGCTTTAAGCTCACATTTGAAATTAACCTCCCACTCTATTTTTCTACCTTCAATGTCACTATGGATTTCTTGAGTTAAAATATGGTTTAAAATTCTGAACAAGAGTCATTATTTTGTCTACCAAAATTAAGATTGGCTTTAAAAATGTCTTTAAATACCTCACAACTGCTTGAAAACTGAGCAGATTGCATAAAACTGAGGCTCACACTTATTTGTTATATATTTTTCGAGTCGACTAATCCAATTTCAGATGTGCCATGTGTTTTGATCAATAATGGTAAGTCTAGATTGAACTTGGGGACATTCCAGACGTTTGTTATGAATGGCCTGATAAAATTCTGGGTGTTAAAGGCTCCAAATTCAATCATAGACGAAGCGGTGGCAAAGCCGCTGACAAGCAGAAACCTGCTCTGCAATAAGCCTTCAAAACTCCTGGTGTATGTAGTGATATCAGAGAAATATCTCTTAGAATAATACGTTTTTATTACCAAAAACAGGCCAAGGACAAATAAAACTGAATGCTTTTAAAAACTGCTTCAATGTTTTAAAAAGCTGTCCCTTGCTACCAATAGAAGAAATTTTATTATAAAGTACATCCTTGTAAAATTCAAGCTTTGTAAATAGCATATTGTTTGATGATATTTTGACTTCAGGAAAAGTATTCGCAAAAATCTTTTTAAGTCTCTCGTAGACATTGTAACATTATAAATGAGTAATAAGTTCCTGCTTTTTCAATGACCATCTCATTTCTTTTAATAATGCTGTATTTAAAAGTAGACTTCATTAGAAATAGTTTCCTGCTGCGGCAGTCTCTTAATCTGGCATTTCACAGGATTAAGTGTAGTTTCATATTATTATTATTATTATTATAACAGATATTACAATAGCTGTGCATGAGGTATGGCTGTACATAATCTTTTTTTTACCAGCTGGACAGGATTAAAAATATTTCATCTTTTAATGTAGGCATAAATTGTTTTAGCAGATATCTTAAGGAATTAAAGTATGAAATCTACCATATAAAACATTTACAAAAGAGATATGGCACATTGTAACATATTATATGTTACAATATGCCATACAAAACATACATCATATAATTATGTATATTAAGTGTATGCTTTTGACTACGAGTAGCAAGGGTCACTATGTCAAATGTTGCTTTATTTGAAAGATAGATTTGATACGGATATTATCAGTGAATGGTATCTTTTATTGCAAACCAAATAAGTCCCCAAGGGTCCTTTTAAGAGGGTTTTTACGTAAAGTGTTGTTCTTGAAATGAAAACTGATAAGTTTTAGGTCTAAGGCTTGTTGTTCTGAGAGAACAGGTGGTGCTGATCCATGCTGTATTTGGTTTAATTCATGTCTTGCCAGGCACGAGTGTCCATGCCAGTTAACGCACGGGTGATTTATTGGATGTCTAACAGAGCTGGCATGGTGTGAGAAGACAGCAAAGCAGTCTTGTCTTGCTTAATTTACCTTTAAAAGTCAATAAAGTAAGTAAGTAAAATAAGCCAGTATAAATATTATATAATATTATATTAATAAAATGTAGAAAGATTTGGTGAACTTAAAAAAAAAATGATAGAAGTTTAAAGTTCCCCTGTAATTTCATCTCTTAACACCGAAGATCACCGAAATGACATATTTAAAAGTTTCGTCCTTGAAAAATAAAAAAATTCCGCATGCTTTAAAGTAGCTTGAATGTCTCTATACCCTTGCCTCATTTAGTAAACGTGGTTATATGAATATACAAATTATCCCCGCCTCCACTCACTCGCACCAGCTCAGAGATCCACTCGTTGATGATCACACTTTGACCTGATTGGTTACAAGGTAGTTTGTGACGTCAGAAACACCAGCGCTTTTAAACCATGTTTTTGAGACAGTCTTTGGTTCACCGCAGTTTTAAGAAGAAAATACTCAGCAATGGTGTTGACTTATGAATTTGCACATGGTTTGTCTTAAACCAAACCATATCAAAAACACCACATATAACATTGAAAGCTTGATTTTCTCCAGAGGGGGACTTTAAGTTTGTTATGAAAAATGCACAAAAATACTACTTTAAATTTTTTTCTGAAACTTAGATTTTCCAAAACATGTTTTACTCTAAAACTGTGAGAAGATCAAAGTAATAAATCTAAACAAGTTGTGTTGCAAATTTGTGGTTGATGTCTCAAAAAAATTAGCTGTCAGTAAGATTTTGTTTGCTGCAGTACAAAACGTTTCCACTAGATAAAATTTGTTTTCCATTAATTTTCAATGCAGTCATTTTTGACCCCCAGGTGTACAAGTGTGACTTTTTTTTTCTTTTACTTTGTGTGTGTGTTTCCATAGCAAATGCCAAAACCTTTACCAAGTTTTGTACCATTCCGATATATATATGTTTTTTTGTTTTGTTTTTTAGAATTTATTTACATCCTTTTTTACTGTGTCTGTATATATATATATATATATATATATATATATATATATATATATATATATATATATATATATGTATGTATGTGTGTGTGTGTGTGTGTGTGTGTGTGTGTCTTTTCTTCAATGTAAATCTGAGGATGTTTTCATCTATTTTATCATCCCCCAAGCGTAAAAAGCCAATGCAAAAGCACATTTCTTTTTAGGATTTTAGATATTCAGGAAAATTTCTGCACCAAAGTTTAATGCTTAGTGTTAGGGATTTGTTCAAATCCCCCAAGTATGAGTAAAAGTAACAGCGATGCTTTGCTTTAGCAAGCACCACTAATGACCAGCAACAAGATCTTTGCTCAGTGGTACAGAAACTATTTAATGCAGTTAATAACTGAAAAACTAGGATACCATTTATCACGCTGTACAAAAATATGTCAATAGCAGGTGCAGGTGCAGTCTGCTTTTAATCTTTTTGAGGTTTTTCCAGGGCCGAAATCCATCAGGTTGTTCTGTTCTCCTGAAAATCGCTCTCCGAAGTAATCTTTCAAAAGCAACCTTTGTGTAAGGCGCCGGGAGGGGGGCAAATGTCACGTCCACAAGATTGATGTTGCACAAAGTGTTTGAAGGCTGTGGCCATCTGTGAACATGGATTCATAACTGTGGCTGTGCAGCTTCTCTTGCATTGGCCCGACTGTTAGGCAGACATCTGAGAACGGAGGTGAAGCTGAATGCTGTTTCTGTAATTATGACTTCATCAGTCGCAGATGATGAGCAGAGTGTATTTATGAGCTTAAGAACGCTTTCGGATGACTCATCCTCCATCTACCTCGGAACAAGAACGCTTGTTGAGAAATGTCATCAGGCATGAACTGAAATGAAGACGCCGGAGACGATGAGTTGGATGGCCTTCTAGAAGGATTCTGATGTTTAGATAATTTGCCTCTCACTCGTTTTGCAATCTGTAAGCACTGGCCTTGTTCTTTGGCTCTGAATCATTATTATCACAAAGAACAAACCGTCTTGAAGTCTGTCATGAAAATAAAAACACAATTAAGGAATAAAATGATATGAGCAATGCTTTCCTGCCATCAAAAAAAAAAAAAAAAAATGTGGCTGGAATATGTTAACCCAGAGTTTCTTTTTTTTTTAGCATTTTAATTCCAAAAACATCAAGGAAACTATCATTTATTTTATTTATATAGACCTATTATAAAGAGTACTGTTATATGTGTAAACCTGAAAAGAAATATAAATCTATGACTGTCAATACAACAAAATATACTTGTAACAATGTAATAATAATATATTATAAAAATATAATAATAATAATTATTAATAGTTGTTGTAGTAGTAGCAGTAGTATTTGTTTTTATTTATGTAACCACAGTCTGACCTTGAAGAGAAGAGGGAGGTAAGTCAGGCAACAACCTTCAAACTTGAATGAATGAATAAATATTTTATATAAAAACGTATTTATTATCTAATTTAACATAATTAAAAACCAAAAATGCTGTCATCATTTGCTAAACTTCCCATAGAAGAAAGTCATAAAGGTGAGTAAATGAAAAGACTTACAGTAGTGTACAAGTCATATGAACCACATTTATGCAACATTTATGGTGTTTCTTTGTCATTTTTTATGAATGACAGGCCATGGTCATGTTCACTTTGATGGAAAAGAGCAGCGTAAACATACATCTAACCATCTACTTTTGAGTTTGATGGAAGAAATAAAATCATGCAGGTTTGGAATGACATAAGGGTGAGTAAATGATGAACTGCATTTTTTATTACTAATAACAGTTCTATGATGTTAAAGTGCCCCTATTATGCTTTTTCGAATATTACCTTTCATGCAGTGTGTAATATAGCTGTTTCTGAATGTAAAAGGTCTGCAAAGATCAAAGTGCAAGTCTCACTTCCTGTTACACACCTACGTAACAATGTAACAAATTTGCATAATGCCAGATAAGGACTTGCGCTGGAATTGATACGGAAAAAAGTTACGCCACTGTTTTTATCACTGTATCAAGTGCTGAGGAAGCCTTCGGAGCTGAAATTCAGATATGGTAACGTGTGTTTAGTTTCCGACCCGCTATAATCGGTAGACTCGGTCGTCTGACCAATCAGTGCAGAGAAAGCTCTCGGAAAGGAGGGTAGAGACTGTATCTTCGAATGAACTTAGGTAATATGCAGTGTATATTATTAGTGTTTTTTTACCTTTGATGCATGTAAATCTATTGTAGGAGACAAAATTAGGAACATTTAAAGTAGCACAATGAGGGCACTTTAAAGTTGTTTCTCATTTCCTCTCAGTCTGAGATGCTGCTATCAGCTGGATCTCTCTCAGAAAGGATCTTTTTCTCTGTCAGAATGGATGAGAATGTATTGCTGGCATGAATGACCCTCTGCACCTGAATGCTTCCCCCTGAGATGTCTGGAGGAGCGCGTAATGACAGTTACTGAAACTAAAGACTAATAGAGTCTAGAAGTGCCTTACAGTACATGACATAAACGTATTTTCGTAACTTTCTGCTTCTGCTGCAACGTGTTACTCAGGCTATCAACTGTAAGTCTTTGCTGATTTGGCTAGTGGGAGGGAGGAAGTTTCTAACCTGTATCCTTTAATTAGGGGGGGCAGCGGCGTGGATTTAAATCTGCTGTGTGCCACAGAAAAGATAAAGGAACGAGGTCTTGACTGTTGAAAAATGCTTTGTTTGCAAAATTAGCGTCTTTAGGTCAGAGAAGTCTGTTCCTTAGTTCTTGACAGTAATGAGAGGCTGCGCTCGTTAAAAACCACGGAGGCGCCACCGAACAGCTCGACTGGCTCGTTCGTGAGTAGCGTAGCTTAGTTTTAAGCCCCCAACTTGTTATGCAATGCTAAAGCAGAGCTAGCATCCGTCAGAGAACTTGTGAAAGCTATAAAGTTTGCATATGAATCAATCTACTGTTTTTAAATGAGTATACGCCACCCGAAAAAGATTTATTGTCATGGGTGTTGCAGTAAACAGCTCGGAGAGCGACTGCGCACCTTTGTTTGAGTATGTGAACGTAATTGCTTTTAAAAGGGAAAATGAATCCCGCTACACAACAGCTAAAGTCATTAAAGCATTAGAAGGCTTTATTATTGAAGCTGCTAACGGTTATGAATAGCTTCTCTTTGGGCTGCTCGAGTTTGCAGATCATTCATTGCGATTAGCCTCCAGACAAGACGATTTGACGTGAGCGTTTGAATAGAATTAATAGAGGACATGTCTGAAGTAAAAAGCTTTTTTAATCAACAAGCTGCTCTTTCTTTCGTTCACTAAATGGGCACTAGAGATGATCATTGTACACCAGACATATTGTTGGGGTTCATCTATTCTGAGTAATCAGGAAAGAAAGGCAAACAGAAATGTCCCTCGTCGAGTTTGGATGTCTGCTAACATTTAAGGACGCTTTTGTGGGAAACGAGGGATATTCGTTTCTGTCTCGTATAGCCATACGCTGTCTCACAGTGAGAGTCATTGTCCTAATCATCGTATCAGATGACAACACAATGTAATAAAGTTGGCTTGAAAGGAGATGGGGTTTCTTTTGCACAATCTCGCCATTTGTTCGGCTTAATCTTGAGCCCTCGGAGGAAAAACCCAACAGATTGGTGAAGTCAGGCTTGGGTCATCTTGGTTTCTCGTGATTAGTCAGTTTTAGGTGAACATGGAAGAACATTCCCTCCCATTTCTGCTGGTGTTTGGCACACATGAAGCTATCGGCTAACGCTGAGCACAATGTTTGGCAACCATGGATTGGGTCAGGTGGGGTTTGCTGACATCACTTTGGTGGCTTTGGTGGTTATGTTACTCTTGTGGACCAAAATACAGACTTAATGTCTACTTAAAATGCATTCAATTATAAGTAAGAAAATGAGTCAGCAAATTCAGAGAAGCAATCTGGAAAATTGACATAAAATGGCAAAATATAACTTGTTGGCATGAGCTTTAAGGCGAACTTACATGAATACAGATTCCTTGATATTTTTCATTAAGGAATATAGACTACGAGTAAGCAATTTTGGGGAAGAAAATTGAGGGTAAAATGTAAAATAAACCTTGTCAGCATGATTTTTTAAATGATGACTTTTCCTTTGTACGTTAGATAGATTTCTTTGTTTATGGCCATTTAAACAATTTTTAATGTGAATTTCAATAGAAATCTAAATAATAAAGATTATCTGAATATTTCAACCAAAAATGGATTTAAAAAATCTGTCATTATTTTTCATTTAATGCCATTCCAAACATGTAGAATTTCTTTAGAACATAAAAGAAGAGGTGTCAATGGGTTGACTTTCATTGTATGCAAAAACTGTTGAAAATATAGTCAAAATATCTTGCAAAAGAAAGAAAGTCATACAGGTTGTAAACAACATTAGGGTAAATAAATTAAGACAGAATAAAAAATTTTGGGTGACCTATCATTTTAATGAGAAAAAAGTGTTAATCAACCTGACTTGGCGCAGTTATCGGCACAAGAGTACAAGTCCCAGTGGCCGAATGGGTTTGTTTCACCTTTTAAAGGTGAGAAGTGAAACTTGAGGCCCCTATTGGCTCCTCAGTAAGTCTGCCTTTGTAGGTGAGTGAATGGTGTCTATTCGCATCGGTGTGTGTGTGTGTGTGTGTGTGTGTGTGTAGCAGATGCTGGAACTGGTGGACAGAGGTGGCGGCGGCAGCTGTCTGATGTTCGTAATGGGGCCCCTGGGATATCTTTATGAAAACACACAGCCTCTTATTACGAACATCATTGCAAAACATGAGCTTATTCAACTGGACCAAAGCATTCTGAATACAAATCCTGGGTCTTCAGACTCTCTCATTCACCACCATCTAAAATCAATGAGTGTGTGTTTGGGCATGCGTGTTGTTTGCATTACTGTCTAAATAAACAGATATACATTCAGGGCTCAGGAATAAGACATTTTTTCAGACCAGTAGTTTTGATTTTATTTGCCCTGCAAACATTTTCACTGCAATGCATTTTCAGATTTTCTAGAAAGTATTATAGAAAAATATATAAATGCTAGAAAAAACATTTTAGAAAATATGCTTAAATATATATATACAGTGTATATCTATATATATACACACAAAGGTTTTATCTTTAGGGATTACAAGTTCAATATTTAACATTAGGTTTTGAAAATGTGATCAAAAATTAAGCGTACATGTTTTAAAATGAATACCTGTGGTTTGCTACTTTTAAATGTATCCGGTGTAAAAGGCTTTCACAAGAGTCTCTTTTGTAAAAGATTTTTCCGTCTCCACATTTCTTAACATCAACCGGTGTTCAGACTATTGTACCCATTCACCAACTCTGCCTGGCTAACTGTTTGATAACTAGAACTTTCTTTGTTCTAATGAGCTCTAATTCTTCTTCGACTTCAGATAATTTGTCTATAAAAGCTAATTTCTGCAATTGATATTCCTTTACAGAAGTACTAATAACTGCCTTACACCAAACTGATTTTCTTGGGCATATAAACTTTATATAATAGTTCAGCATTGCAAGTCGCTTTAGATATTGTATACGGCTAGCTATTCTTAAGATTTAAAGAGGAGCCATTATAATATGCTATTTTGATTTGAAATTTCATTACGTATAATCTTATTTTAATATTTGGTGCATATAAGTTTGCTTAGAAAAGCATGTTAAAAGCAGATGAATGAATGAATGTATCCTACTTTCCACACACAGACCAGAGTTTCATTTATTTTCTAGTCCATTAGCTCTCCATTTCATTTAGGGCCTTGCCTAATGAATGTTGACATTGTATCCACTCTCAATCCGAGGCATTTCACTGTCAGCCTGCCGCGACTGGAGTCAGGTTCAACGCATCCCTCTTTGAAATTCAGTGTGTGGCGCTTACATCGATACAATCGCCCTCACACATGCCATTGGACACGTTCACTTTGATATCTGTCCTTTTGCGCGGAGCAGATTTGCACAGGCCTCAACATCACAACAAACACAGCAATTAGATGTCCCTGGTGTCCCAAACAGAACATTCTAAAACTGTTTAATATGTATAAGGGTCTGTTTGTTTTGTTTGCCACCTATCAAACAAACAAAGGATAATCCACCCATTGAATATGTCATTGTAACGACCTGACACCATTCATTTTGAAGATGCGCTTTGTCAAATCATGGACGTAACTTGTCACAGGCTGCTGCTCGCAACTGACTGCAGGCGCTTCCCCCAGTTGTGGGTCTGAATGCAAAGCTTTAAAGTGCAGGAAGTGCTGTGGGTAAATCTTACAAAGAAATGTCTGGGTCATTCGAAATTATTTTCATGACAAGCATTTTCTCATTGCTACGGAGCCCCTAAAAGGAACATGTGGTGGAAAAAATGATGGGATTGGAGGAAAAAATATATGTTAATGCTTTTTGCGCTCTCTCGCAGAATGTTTACGTACCCCTGAGAAACTTTGCGTTTGCTCGCAAAACCTTTGCGTTTGTTTGCTAGAGTTTCTCAAGTGAAAACAAGAGCATTAACTTTATCATTTTTCCTCCCATCTCAGTTGGGGGAGGGAGGTTTAAATAAACTTATTAATTCATTCACAATGTTACACACACACACACACACACACACACACACACACACACACACACACACACACACACACACACACACACACACACACACAGTTGTGATCAAAATGATTCAACCCCTATTATAAATCAGGTTTATTTGCAAAATTTACAGACTTTCAGCTGTTTGCAAAAGATTGTTCTACAAAGTACTAAAGATGCTTGCCATGAAGGTGTTGACTAATTTTTGAGATGGCAGAAGTCATTAAAACGTGCATTTTCAGTTGAATTTGGGTAAACCAAACGTTCAAATATGCTTAATTACCATGAAAATAATGAAACAATAAAATAATAAATAAAATAATAAGCATATAGGCTTGAATTATCTAATAATGTACGACTAAAATGGTTAATGAATGAATGATAATGAAATACGGGCCTATATATAATAATAATTATTATTATTATTTTGCATTACTGACAGTGGCGGGCAGGGATTAAATATGCTTTATTGTCATGTAAAATAATGTAAAAATAATAAAAAATAAAATAATAAGCCTAATAATGGGTTTCATTTTCTCTATGCAAAATTAAAAAGGACACCTTTATATAAAGGGTAAAAATGTTTTTTAAGGTAAAAAATGTCCTACTAGACATTCCTTGACAATTTTCATATGCATTTATGATCGTGCTGCAGGACCACTGATATTTGAAGCACAACATAATTTACTCAAACAAGACGTTCCTAATGTTTTTCCTGAAGCAAAGTTATTATCAACTAATCATGGTCTTAATTCAAATACCAGTGCTAAAACATGTAGAGCAATGACTGGATGACAGAAACGTTGCTTCAGGAAAAACGTCCAGAGAATACTTCAAGAGAATACTGATCTAAGAACATGTTCTGAACACGTTAACATCATGTTAAGCATTATGTCAGCCAGCCGAAAAGTCAATTCTTTTCTAATTATATTTTTGCCTCCAGAATCCTCAAGCTTCAGTAAGCTAATAGCTATTGTAATAGTTCCACGATGATGTCTTTTAATGTGAAGTGTGAGACTGTACTTGTACTATTTCGACTTGGTGAGAAACGGAGAGTTATTAGGCTCTCCCGTACGGAACTCAATCCTTTAATGACAGCTTTGGTGAAGCAAATGAGTCAAGGGCCATTTTAAAAGCTCTTAACCTCTAATTATGTTAGAGGTGAACAGAACCATAATAGCACTGCAGTGGTCATCTGAAGCATGTGTATTTCTCTTTGATAAGACACATGACGTAGTCAATTCCCAGACGCCACATCAAACACAGAGCTTAATGATTTCCACCTGCTTGGGTCCTTTGCTAGAAAGAATGACACTGATGAGAGGCTGTTTCCTCCTGTTATAAAACAAGTCTAGAAATTCTAAATTTGATTGACAAATCTCTAATTATTAAAGCCTGTTAGTCGCAAAGGGCTTTTGTGGAGCACATTTCTAGATTCGATTTGATTCAGATTAACCAGCTCTCGATTAGTTTCTAATTTCAATTTTTATTTGATTCATTCCATTTATTACGGCATATTAATAGTTATAATATGCATTTTGCATAAATGAGAGAAACTAATATATATATATATATATATATAGTTTAACCATTTTTTATAATGTAATATTTATTTAGTTGGCCATCTCTGTGCTGTGATTGACAAAAGAACCATAAAATACGCCAAAAATGCACATAAATTCATAAAAGTAATCAATTTAATTTGTGCGCTGTGATCCAAAGCTTTAGAATCCATACATTTGCAAGGAACAGAGAGACCTAAATTCAAAACTTTATTCTGCGACTGCAAACGTCTAATTCCACGCTCATATAACAAATAAAAAAATTTCCGCCCCAGGAAGCTTCACGACATGTTTACGGCAGTGATATCAAATGCTCATTGGCTCTCACCTGCTGCATCACATATTGCGACATGCCGTGTTTTGGGTAATGTGTGTTTGAATGAGAAATGCGGATTGGGATCAGTGTTGCCAAGTCTGAAGTTTTCCCACGTAATTGCGCTAATTGGACTGGTTTTGTTATGATTTTCAGCAACTAATAACTTAAATTCTTCTCTGTACCTCATACAAAATTATTTTTATCCACCAGAGAGGACTGTGACTGCAACACATCGTAATTTGACCATTTTTGCAATAAATAAATTATTGTGTCTGTCGGTTATGTTTTTTGTCATAACTGTACATATATATTTTTAAAATGGTTATGGGTAGGTTTAGAGGTTGGAGTGGGATTAGGGGCTCAAAATATCTTTGCTATATCTATACTATATTGTTACTAAAAGTGTCATTTTCCTACACATTTCTGTCCATTACGTTTTATATTCTTTTTATATACGTCCATTTTGTATGGTTTAGCATCTTTGAAATGTACAAAAATGTACATTTTGCACTTGTAAATGTTAGGTATTAATACCCATGTATTGACAGTGAGACCAGGCTTCTTGATCAGAAAAGCCTGCTAACACCTTCCTTCAAAGCCCTGATTTAATATAGTACAGTGAAACTTTTCTCAACATCCTGCCTAAGTTTATGACTGCTTCAAAGACAGGTTATCAGAGAGAAAGAAAAAGTATAAAACCGTAGCGTCAAAGTCGCTAAAAAAGTTTTTTTAGCATAAAATATCAATATCACACAATGAACCTACAAGATATGAAAATCTGATACTGAATATTAAACGTCCTTTCGGAGCAATTTAAAGTGACTAATCTGAATGGGCAGGAAGGAAATTGGTTTATATTCAAATATGCTTGAGTGAAAGAAGATTAGAATACAATACATATTCAAATGCTAATGTGGCACATTTGTCTGTGAGGCAGTGGTCCATACTATTTGACTCTCCCCTCAACATAACAAGTGCTAACTCAGACAGGAGATTAGCAAGTGGAGTGTTTGTCAGAGTTCTGTATGTGTGCGTGTGAGCTGTTCTCATTTTTAATGTGTCGCAGACACCCGCTTCAAGCGAGGGCCACGAATACAATTACACAGCGTTTGCATTTGCTGTATTATCAATGCTCAGCCAGAGAGCATGTTGGGTAATGGGACTAATTACTAATGACACCACAGTGGAGGTGTTTTTGAGGCACAGTAATAAAGGTTTGTGCTCGTGAATGCTTTTTGTTAGAAATGTACATTTATATGCAGATGCACAAAACAAAACTGTGTAAATCAGAAGATGTATTGCTATGGTGCTTGAAAGCCTGCTGTTCTTTATGCTCTTATTTGAATGACCTCACAGGCCCTGCGGATAATGTGCCAAAAGGTTGTGCTGCTGTATGTAAAAAACCCATTGTGTTGCTAAAATAGCTGTGTGGATTTTTTTTCACTTGGGTTGAGTGAAACAGCATCAAAGAAAGACTAAAGGTGAAATAAAGAGAGAGAAATTAAGCATTTCACATTTGTTTTAACATTATTTTGCTGCAATACTAATACAAGACAAGAAAATTCAATGTCAATGAATATTAAAGGGGCTATATGTAAACATTTTCATGTATTATTTGCCTTGTGTGAACAGCTTGTTATCAAACTTATAAAACGAGACTTTCCCCAACAACTTAGGTGGTCTATGAAGGCCTTTAGACTGGTTTTTATGTATGATTTTTATGTGAAGGACACGGGACATTTTCGCCAGGAAATTCAAAAGGATGTGACGGTTATGCGCACTCCCGAGAGCCTTTCTTCCATAGCTTGTTTGCATATGACGTCACGTCACTGCGTTGCCATGGTGCGAAATGCAGATGGAGGGCAGGAAGTGATTTGCTAGGAAGCACTATAACAAACTCAAAATGTTTTGCGTCATTTATGGTTGCTCAAATCGATCAAACCGAGAAACTACGAGGAGTTTTTATCGTGTACCAAAAGTTGTTGTTCATAAGGGAGAAAAATGCAAGAAATTGACAGAAAAACGCCGGAAAAAATGGCTTGCAAACCTACGTCTGTGGTTGGGAGGAGCCGAATCGGAAAATGCCAGTGTGTGCAGTGATCACTTCGTCAAAGGTGAGTTAATACAACTTATGTGGCTATGTTTGTATAACGTACCAGTTTCCGAACTTTGTAGAGTCAAAGTATGTCTGTAAGACAAGGTAGTTGCTGATATCTACCGCCTCGATGGCAGGCAAATCTTTCAATTCAGTTGAAAAATCGTATGAAAAAACATGTTTCGATTTTATATTTTTGTTAATATCTTTCTCTCGTAATAGCGTCAAAAGTAGTACAGTACGGACTTTCCTCGATCTCGTACATTCCGCTCTTGACTTCCTGCCCTCCATCTGAATTTCGCGCGTCATCACAATTACGTGACTGCAAACCACCTATAGAGAGCCTAAGTCCCTCCCCTTCCAGTGGACCACCATGGGACCTTATTTTGGAAAAATATTGTATGGTAGTCAATGGCGAGAGACAACAAATATTTGGATCCCGTTTGAATTGTGCCCTGAATTACACATATGATGTTTGTCAATTTAAAAGATACATTTTAAAGTCAAGAAAGTCGCAGTTTGATGTAAAACTGTTGAGGTATAAGACTGTGAAAATACGTAATTACAAAGACTACAAACCCAAAAGGCATGCATGTGACGTCATACCTTTTCTCTCAATGAATGAAGTTAACTTTACTGCAGCTAACGCCTGTAATTTTTTCAATAGTCTAACGTTATAATCGTAACGTTACGCCGTCATGCCTGTGTGTTTTGTACCAGACTGTACACATACGAGATTGTGACGTACATAGTGCGAGACGAGAGATGCAGTTCACTGAGCGATTTTCACATAAAACTAAATGTTACTCTTCTGTTTTATGACAAACTGTGACTTTCTTGACTTTCATAATTATCTTTTAAATTGACAAACATCATATGTGTAATTCAGGGCACAGTTCAGACGGAATAAAAAGATAAGTTGTCTCTCGTCATTGACTACCATACATATTTTTTCCGAAATAAGGTCCCATGAGCGGGAAGCGGAGGAGGGACTTAGGCTCTCTATTCAGGCCAAGGGGGTAATCCATCAGCCGGAAACTGAAGCCTCGTGGGAGCCGCCATTGTAGCAGAACTTCACCTGCTGTTAGCATTCCCATTGACTCCCATTCATTTTGGCGTCACTTTGACAGCGAATAACTTTACATCTGAGGCGTCCAAAGACTTAATTTGTCCATTATTTATTTCTTAAGAAACACGACAATGTATAAAAGGCTCCATTACTTTGTATCTTACGTAATGGCCCTGTAGAAGCCGTTTTTGTAAAAATAGGCTAACGATTGTGTCAGAACCCAGCGACTTTCTGTCGCACAAAAGATAAATTACCGTATAGACAGGAGGAGAAGCTCGCAGGCAATCTTTTACTGTCTATGAGGCAATCGGGGGGACATAGAGGCATAAAGTCAAGGGAGAAGCCCATAGATTGAGAGTCCATAAAAGCAACAGGACAAAATATTTCAACAACGTTTTTGAGGAATTAGGTGATTCAGATTTGACTTGCCACAGCTACTAGAAGATTTACAACTGTCAGACTGTCGTCAAGCTCAGCCATCAGGAAGTGAGTGCTTTGATCGGGCTTCAGTTCTCTCCGTAGAAATCAAGGGGGGTCGCTGTGTCCATTTCTTTTACTGTCTATGATTCAATCACACATGAACGTTTATATAAACTATTCAATATAATGCCGAGAGAGCTGTTCTGTGTAATGTAAATGTGTCATGCTAAGAAAATGGATTAGTGCTAAATATACTTAATAATCAAAATATCATAGCATAATTTTAATGACCTCATCTGTCGAAATGATGCCATGAATTGCAGAGCTGTTGCAGACACACATCGCTATGATCAGACGCTTAACTGCTGCTTTCATTTTTGTTATATGTTGTTGAGAGGAAAGCGGGTAGCACATCTTTACATTTTTTTATCTAAATATCGCTGCAAAGATATTTAAAACTTTTCAAAACAAACAACAACAAAATCTTCGCCGTGAATCACGTTCAGTGTCGTGTAGCTGTGAAGGAGTGCGTGCACGAGCAATACGTTGCTGGCTGCAGTTCACCTAACGGCCACCAATCGCTAGTAACGAGGCTGTCTGTGTCTCTGTGTTTTTGCTAAATGACAACTTGCTATTTATGATGATGGCTCAACATTACTATATTGAATTACATATATATAAATAATAAATTAAACATGAAAAATAAGATAAAATAATCTTATTTATTATTTATTTAGCTTTTAATAGTTTTATTTTATTTTACTGTTTTTTATTTGGATATATATGTTATAATGTGCATTTTGCTTAAATTAAAGAAATTCTCTCTCTGGTATTAAACTATGGAGGAACTAATTTGGTATATTATGTAAATAAACAATGTTTTTAAACTTATTTTTAAAATATGCAACTCATTTTAAAATAAAATGTAAAAATCAACAACAATCCTATTATTATTCGTATTACTATTATCTGATTAGTAGTAATTATGATATAATGAATAAATGATAAATATATACTATATTAGTATATAATAGTATATATACTATATTAATTATGACCGTAATTATATATATATATATATATAAATAAATGTATTTATTTTACTGCAAAAATGGGATGGGCTGTCATGCAGTTAAGAAGGCAGAATATATGCAGCCTCCTTAACTTCATGACAATAATAGCTGATTTATGAATGGTAAAGTCATATATATATATTATATATTAATGATGATAGTAAAAATATATATTAAATGAAACATTATATTTATGATTATATCATTTTTTGACCACATAAATTGGACAGTTAAGAAGGCTGCACAATTAATACAAATAACTGAGTAATCAAAGATTTAGTGGTATGAAATGGCCTCAATTTGATCTTTCATTTAAATTTGGGGAGAGGGAAAATAAGGCAACAATGTGACAAAACCTATCCAGTCAGGTAGAAACTACATTTCATGCCACTTTCCAAAAACAGACCTAAAAACACGTACACATGGGGAAACTAGCGCTCAGCTGCATGTCGCTTGCTTTGTGAGCTCTCCATGGTGCTGAAATCTGACTGCAGTCTGGAACTATACTGGGTTAGTAAATGAAACGCGAGTGCACCATGTGGATTTCAGCTTTAAATCAAACTTTTTCCTGTTTTTTTCAGACGTATGACTTGGAGTATAAGACGTCAACCAGATGGGAACTTCATATTAATTTAACAAATGTAGGGCGTGAAAATCCTAGTAGTTGTAGTCTCATAATTGAAATTTTCACCAAGTTCAGATATTTTTTAGCAGTAGCACCAAACTGTATTTGAACAGTACAGATGCAGAAGTAATTTAAAACTTAAATTAATAATTAAAACAGATAAGGGCTGTAATTTATAGATAACCCAGCTAATGAAGCTGAAGATAAGAGTTTTCCTATTTCCCAACTGCTTGCTATCATCACAGATAAGTAGTAAATGGGATAGAAACACATTTCGATTAATTTGTTCTTCTTGTTATCCGTTACTGGATGTCCTTTCAATTAGTTCCATGCAATATTCACAGCATGTGCTATATTTTTGTGTCTATCCTTCGAAAACAAACTCCGTAGAAAAAAGTGCACTTCAGTTTATAGAGCAACAAACACTGTTTATTTTCAGTGACCAAACTCATTTCGCACTGGTCATGATTGTGCAACCTCCTCTATATGCAAATGAGCCATTGATACACTTTAAAATCGCTCTCTTCCTCTCTTCCAGAAAATCTCTGATTAGTTACGTATAATATGGCTTAGTAAGAAATAGGGATATTCAATATCTCAATGTTAGTGTATTGTCTGTGAAAAGGTTTGAAAGGTTGTTTTTGTTTGTGCATTTTGAATTTTTGAGTGATCTACAGGAAACTTAATTTGATATCAGGAAAAAACCTCTTGAATACACCATTAATATTTAATATATCATGCAGACCTAGCAAGAAATACCCTTATTTTCAAGTAAATTAAACAATACGGTTAATACTGGCTTGTTTGTGTCTCTTTCTCTCATTGCAATTAATGTTTAATTTGGACATTTTTCAAACCAAGTAAAACAGCACTAGAAAATCAAGTGCAATCTTTTTACTTAAGTTTCTAAAGCAAGTATTTAAGTTTTAATGTGGCACCAATATCAATGGCTTGCTTGGATTAACAATGCCTTCCATTGTTCTTTATTTCTTTATTTATTTTTTGCTGGACAGTACCAGGCTGATTGGAATGAAATTGGACTGCTAAGACAGAGATGTCGAGGAGTTTAAGAGAGAGTGAGTGAATAAGAGAGAGGGGGGAGGAAAATGAATGGCGAATGAAAGAGAATCAAATTAGAATGCAGGGAGTAAAGAAGGTAGACGGACTGCTGAAAACTGATGGCGGTAAAAGACTGAATCTAATTTGAAGCTCACCAAATGAGAAAAGCTGTGAGAAAGTGGCCTAACAAACAGCTCTTCGGCGATGGCCTTTAACAGAGTATTTTCATTAGAACGAGCTCTCCATCTACTCCCTGGGTCTTTTGAATTACGTTCACACCTGTGAAAAAAGCCACAGGCATTTATATGCACATCCTCATGCAAACACACACATGCATGTAGGGTAACTCATGCAAACACACACATGCATGTAGGGTAACTCATGCAAACACACACATGCATGTAGGGTAACTCATGCAAACACACACATGCATGTAGGGTAACTCATGCAAACACACACATGCATGTAGGGTAACTCATGCAAACACACACATGCATGTAGGGTAACTCATGCAAACGCACATTTGCCAGATACTATCCTTGTCCTTTTGAGCTGCGCTGTTATTTTCTTATCCTTTTTTTGACTGAATCAGTCTAGATCAGCAAGTCAGAGGTATTTTTAGTCACTCACAACAGGAAATTGTGCCGCTGTCTCTATCGTTCCTGTTTGACAAGAGGAAAGGGGTCATTAAAACGAGAAGCGAATATGCCACCTTGTCATATGCTTGATAAATCATGAAAATGTGAAATTGCTTGATAAAACGTATTGGACAGAGACTAAATGTCAAAGCAAAATGTATCCAGTTCTAAAAATATATCATATATGTGTGTATAAATCCATGTGAATGATTTGGCTAGAGATTAGTAATGAATTATGAAAGTTTTTAAATGAAAAAATAAATTAAAACAAAAAGGAGTATTTAATAAAATTACAACAATAAATGCGAAAGTTTTCAATATTTTAAATCATTTTTGATCATTTTTATTTATATTTTTAAAATATATGAATTATTATTTTAACAGTAGAGCATGGCGGTAGCAAAGTCATGGGTTTTATTTTTTATGTAAATAATGTGCATAAAATATGACTTTGGTATGAAATGTGCATTAAGTTTTTGTTTGTCAGTTATGCTTATATTTTATTTGAAATGTAAATCTGCACTTATTCAACTTCCCACTTGACATGACACAGCTTTATAAGACTTATTTAGTGGTATTGTTCTCATTTCATTTTACTTGAAAAAGGACATGAAAAAAGTGGCACATCTTACCCCACACCCCCTATCATTAGAGGTCCAGCAGAGTTTGTAGAAAGCAGAATCAAAATAGAGTACTGTATTTATAAACCTCATATGAAACCATCTAAGTGGTTCAAGGTTATGAAATGACATACATGAAGTGTGATGTGTTTACGTCTTTTAGTCTCTTGAGACACATGCACACAGGGAGGTTGGAGAGCTTTAGTTCTCTGTGGAAGCTCCTGTCTCCTGTCATCTGGAAAAAATCACATTTATGGAAATCAGGCTTGCACCAATGAACTTTTAATTTGTCAAACAAGCACCATCATGTGCAAATCCTTCCTTGTCCCAAAACTACTGCTAACAAACCGAATCATGGGCATTGGACTCACTCCGCAGAGCATGTTGGTCGGAATGTCTAATTGCAGATAATGTGACAAATACACCCGAGGCAAGTCTCCATCTGTGCAACTTCCTGAATACCGTGAGCATAGGAGGCCTGGCCCACTTCATGCAAGAGACTGAAATTTCAATTAACACCCATCAAGAGGAAAGAGCAAGATATACAGTATATATATATATATATATATGTGTGTGTGTGATGTTATGTAATTGTATATATATATAACATTAAATTATTTATATTTAAGAGACAGGATGTTGGACCAATGAAATGTCATGGTGGGCGTGGCTAAACTCTGCCAAACTCTACAATACCATGACCAAAACTCTTCTTTAGTAGCCACACCCCAAACTCCACAGTAGCCACGCCCAAAACTCTACAATAGCCACGCCCCAAAACTTCGCTACAGTAGCCAGTAGTCATTTTAAACTGATTAAAAATGAATCAAACTTACCATTTTGCTAATTAAGTTAAAAAAATCTGTTTAAAAAAGTGTTTGCAGGCATTCGACTTGCTTAAATCTGACATTGCCAGCAAAATCATCTTGAATTTATCATTAATATTTAATGTTTCAAAAAATGCAGGTTTTTATTTTAAAAAATGTATGAACCATAATTCCAAACCAAATATTTTGAGTGATGATGCGAATGAATCCTTGAGATACCGAACTGTTGACAAAATGTCCTGTGGCTAGTCACTTTTCGCAGCTGGTTAGGACAAAAACTGTTTTACATAGAAGAGACAGCTTTAATCGTGCCACTTTATTGACTTGCATCTGGACTTAAAAAACTGTGCATGAGAACGGTCTTCTGAAGACTCTTTTACATGTGCAGTTTGACATTGATGAAACCCGTCCTCTGAGCTACCAATCAATGCAAGCGGTTCACCCTGTCAGGGTCAAAAGTGCTCCGATACACAGTCATTTTACACACTGGTAGCTAGAATGAAAGGATGAGAGAAAGAAAAGCAAATCTTAACAAGGACAACTTCACTACAAACAGGGTTTCTATTTGTCCTCAAATCCCTCTGAATATATATATATTCAGAGGGATTTGTATATGTATATATATGCATGGCACTAACAGAGCGAGCACCCATGGGTGGATGACTTCCTATTTTGCAAACAAACAATATAGCGTAAAACTAATTACCACCATCCAGTCTGTGGCAAGGTTCCATGGCTTTTTATTTCCATTAATGTGGGAAGAAATAGTTAATGAAGTGTTTGTGCTCCGTAACTCTCTTTCGGCATCTGTCGGGGCTGAGAGAGCCCAGCACCGCAGGACTCATTTTCTGGGAGAGTGGATATTAATTTGCATTAGCCTTTGGGTGAATAGGAACCCAGGCCCAGAAGAAAAAGGAGAAGGCAGGAGGAATGACCATTAATCCTGAGCTGCCCCTGACGTCGCTCCCATTTGGGGGAAAGAACAAGATTCATGACTGTACTTAATGCCCCCATTAAGAAAAAAAAAGTTCGGCGAGTAATCAGCATTATTTGAGTAAGAGACGAGAAGCATATCATACAGCACCCAGTTCATCTTTGACAATAAGGTGACAGTAACATTCAGGCCTCTAATTAAGACAAATTCATGCTCATTACATTTTTGGGGATAATATACATCGAAATACACAGGCCTAATGTCAGATTTATGTTCAGTTTTGGATAAGTTTTTTGTGTTTCCCAGTTCCTGTGTTTATTTTCTGTTTTCCTTAGTTGACCTAGGCTGTGTCCGAACTCACCTCCTATACCCTCATTCACTATTCCCTACATTAGTCCACTAATATAGTTCACTTAAAGGAGTGAATGAAAACGAGTTAGTGAATTCGGAGTGCACCAGAAGGGCTGCTGCTTTTGCTTGCTGTTTAATAATTATTTGAATCTTGGCAAACTGGCGGCTCCGGCAGTATTGAAAATATTTATCTTGAACTCTGTAATGGAAACTATAAACCTTATGTCTCAAAGCACAATAATAATTAACATAAACAACTTAAAGAGCACTGGCCTGTATCACCTGACTCCTGCAGATTCATTTTGGCGTTGATAATGTTGCCATTGAAATGCATAAATTCGAGTCACGACCCGCTCCGAGTATAACGTCACGGGTTTCCATCTCTTCCAAATTACAGTATGGCGTGAACGCAGCATTAGCTGGTTGTTTTGGTTCAGGAGGAACTGTAAAAGTGTGGCTGCTGTTTCGGTTGTGGAGCTCAGTGACTGATGTCTGTCTAACGCTGCATAGAGCATCCGCGCGCTAGTCACATTGCAGGATGTGCGATGTAGGCTAGTGTTCGTGGTTG
The DNA here is from genome assembly GCA_026230005.1 of Gila orcuttii. Taxonomy (NCBI): domain Eukaryota; kingdom Metazoa; phylum Chordata; class Actinopteri; order Cypriniformes; family Leuciscidae; genus Gila; species Gila orcuttii. The sequence goes on from JAPDVR010000025.1 coordinate 11,084,959, forward strand.
ATCCGTGATCCGCACGGGCCAGCTGCTCCCCGCTCCATAAAGCTTGTGATTCGCGGATTAATTGCAAAGTTTAACCATCATAGAGTGACAGTTTATAATTTTCATGTGTTTTTAAGTCCTGTCAGTTTAAACATCAAGAGCAAAAAGAGTGGAACTCGCGCACTGTTTTGTGTCCACACAGGCGTACACACACAGAGCCACGCAGGCAGCACGTGAAGTTCGAAGGAACACCAATTCTGACATGTGCATGGAAAATTAATTCAAAATGCCCATCTCTATGAGTTTTCTCGTAAACACAGTCGGTTATCAGTTGTAAACAGAGAAAGAAATGCTTGTAATTACCGGGACTGGATACTTGTTCGTCTTAAAGGGACAGCAGCCCAATATACCCGCAACTGTTTGTGTCACCAAAGTCAATCAAACAACAAAATCACTTTTGTAGCTTTAACCGAGATAAACTGTATTATAAACTGTGTAATTATATGAAATACATAGAAGACTATGCAGTGTTATTTTACATTTGATTATTCAATGTCTGTAAGGTTATTTTCGTAAATGAAAACTGAAACTAAGACTAAAACTATTGGTAACAAAAACATTTTCGTAAACTGAAATACAATCAAAATTTCAACATAAATTAAAAACTAAAACTAAACAAAACTAACAACAGTTACTGAAAAACCAACTGAAATGAAATAATAATTAGCAAAAATAAAAAAATCGTTTTCGTAATTAATAAGCTCTCATCCTGTAGGTCTATCATGTTTTTCCATTCCACTGCCCTACTTTATTTTTAAACGTATGACTGTTGACCTCGAGTCTCGCATTTTTTGCAGTGTCTTGTTCTAGATGTTCTAAAAATGCGGCACTAAAGTTAAAATAAGTTCAACTTTTAAAAGATGCGTCTCGAGACCTTTCAAAGCAAAACCGCTTTCTGTGTGAACCAGCCCTAAGAAGCAGAAATGGCCAAATAAGTTACATCATGTTGAGACCTTAAGCAAATAGAGCTGTACCTTAATTCCAAGTAAGATGACCATCTCATGTGAAACTAAACAAAATACCACACATATTAGACAAGATACCACACTGAGCAGAAAATGGAAAAAACAAAAACAAATAGCATGTCTAGCCCACAAATAGACGTCTTTGTCTGAGTAGAAGTAAACTAAGACCCCATTTACACCTGGTATTAAAATGCGATCTGTATCCAGATAAGTTATCCGGATAATAAGTGTTCTGATCTTACCTTTGCGTTTACACCTTGTATTTTTAATGCGTTCTCGTTATCCACATTGAGTTCGGATCTCTGTCCTCCAGAGTGACACCTGCGCGTGAGCACTGAGGTGGCGGGAAATCAGCTGTAGTTTGAATGGCATTACGTCGTACGGATTGCGTTTACACCTAGTAACGATCCGAACACAATGCGAGCCAGACTACCTCCAGATGTGGTCAGGCAGATCCGATCACAATCCGATCACAATGTATTTATACCAGGTGTAAATGGGGTCTTAATGTCTGGTCTGAATAGAATACATGAATATGAGTCTAATTATGAGTGATATTAAAAGATGCAATAGACAAAAAACATTAATGGATCAATACAAGAATAATGTTTGAAAGGATTAATCATAAATAACCATAAAATAATAATCATAATAATCATAAGCATATTTTTTTAATTTTCTTATATGCCACATTTATCAAGATCTTTAATATGAATGAGTGACTAATTTTTACTTTTAAGCTGCATTTGTTCGGTTCTTTGTTCAATCTTAAACAATTATTTTATTTTTATTATTAAGAGATTTGCACAAGAGTTAACTGTAAACTGCAAACATTAAACTAGCTGAAATTAAATGTATTTAACTGGAAGTGTTCTGTTAACTCGGCTAAACTATAATTACTAAAACTAACTCTGAAACCAAATATATAAAAAAACGAAATAGAAATGTGTTCAAAAACTAAAAACTAAACTAAAACTAACAAAACCATTAATGAAACTATAACTAAAACTAAACTGAAATGTATAGGAAATTTTAAAATGATATTAAAATAAAAACTAATTTAAAAATGCAAACCTATAATAACCTTGGTCTGTACCTGAATAGAGTTAGGCCTAATTTACCTGAAAAACAAAGCACTGCTTATTTCATCTGTGTCTTTGTTCTATTGTTTTCATATATGCTTGTAATTTGTTTTTTATTTTCTATGCAGATGCCCTACAAAATTACCCCAATTATTCTAGAATAATTCATTCTTTACAAACAGAGCTATTCAAAACAATCAGGTGAAATTGTTTCCATATTGCAATCTACATCACAAAATATGGCAATGCCTACCCTGCCTTTAAACCGACCACATAAAGACATCTTAGACAGCATTGCACAAACACTGAATCTGAAAGCACCTTGATCCCTCTCATACACTATACACTTTTTCAGTGTTCAAACACAGCCTAGATCTCGGTGAATAAGCTATTCTGGTGGTGGAAATCAGCTCGGTGGTCATAATTTCTAACTCCATAGCGCAGCAATCAGCGTGAGGCATAAAAGGGTTTTATTACGCCACAGCTGGCAGCTGGTTCTCACCCCCTTCATCAGCCGTATACAGAACGCCTGGCCACTCAATACATGCAATTATGCAAAAATAGCATTCTTTACCTAACCAGCATTGGCTACGATATCAAAATATCAAACAGAATGAACGCTTATGCAAACATATAGGGTACAAAGTATTCAAGTTGAAGTTTAGAAACTGTCATTTTAAACGCACGCGCGCTCTGAACTCTTACCTGAGGTAAACAGAAACGAGTACACGATAGCTTGCATAAAATGCGATAGCGGTTGGGTAACACTAACACATGTCATTTTGTTTAATTTATCTGCCAACACTAACACGTGTCATTTTGTTTAATTTATCTGCCAGTCAAAGCTCTCCCCTGAGTAGAAATATAAAATTCAATTCAGTGGTGGCCACAGTAAAGGTCAGCTTCGCTAGGTCCGTTTGCTACGTTAGCATTTTTAGGCTGTCGGTTTTCATATGCTATAATGTCAAGTCTGTGTTGTCAAATGTTTCTTCTGTGCTCGGATGTTTCTGTAGCAATTTATTTAATGTGTTTCTTTTCTTGCTCACGCACAATAAAAGGGTTTCACTCTACCTTTGAGATTGATGTGTAATCATGAATGTTTAATAGAGCACTCTTGCACAATACGAGCTAACGTCAGCTATCAAATTGGTTATACAATAGCCTATCTTGTATCATACGCCTATTGCGTATTCTGTCATGGAAACGAACGTGCATGTAACAAATGCATAAAATATTCAAAGTTTTCAGGACCAACTGAGTTTAATTGAATACATTACTCATGGTGATATTGTCTGTCTGCATCAAAACAAATTGCAAAAGGACGGAAATAAAAATGGTCACGTTGTCATTTTGGAGCAAGTAATTGAGCCAAAAGCATAGTGTGTCAAAAACAATTGCAAACTGTTTGAATTAATAAAATATATATTTTTAAGGATTGGTGACTTTGTCTGACATTTCAAGTTTTCAAATTTTACATAAATGACTATCTTCGAGCAGGGCCTTGAAAAATCATTATTAATATTAATGTACGGTTGAATAGATAATGACATTACAGACTTTTTTAGGACTACTGAGAATTCATCTGGCATTCAGCATATCTAATTATCAGTTCTCTGAAATATGAGAGACCTTGGCATTGAAGATAAAACTGCAGGACTTGTAACCCATGATAACTAGCCTACATCTTTTCGCGTTACCGCCTTCCATCCTTCTGTTCCTATGTGTTTATGCAAGAGGAGTCGAGTGCTTGCTTTTTGTTTTATTGTCAAATAAATCTAACTGTCTCTTGGGCATGTGTGAATCACTTTAGTTCAGGTGCAGAGGCTTCAGACAATTTAATCTCACACAATCTCATCAGATATATATATTCCAGTGGGAACGGACATGCGCTTTGTGTGTGTGCACACCGTTTGTGTGTGTATCCTGCAAATTACCAGCCACTCAGGGCTTCATATGAGAAATTAGATTCAAATAAGACCACATTTCACATTATCATTATATCACTTTTGGGTGGAGATTTCTTTTTCTTGCAAAAAATATATAAATGAGCAGAACATTAAATTAAAGTCAAATGTACAAGGATTTTAAAGAAGGCCTGTGAATTAACTAAATGAAATTTCAGTAGCCTCCACAAAAATAGGTTCACTGTAAAAATTCACTGTAAACATTGCTTAAACTACAAAAAGCTTAAAGGGTTAGTTAAGCCAAAAATGAAAATTATCCCATAATTTATTCTACTCACCATCAAGCCATCCTAGGTGTATATGACTTTCTTCTTTCAGCCAAACACAATCAGAGTTATATTAAATAATATCCTGGCTCTTCCAAGCTTTATAATGGGAGAGAGTGGTACCTTGTTTTTTGAAGCCCAAAAAAGCGCATTCATGATCCATTATAAAAGTGATCCATACGGCTCCAAGGGGATAATTAAAGCCTTCTGGTGTGAAACAATGTGTTTTTGTAAGAAAAATATCCATATTTATAACTTTATAAACTATAATTACTGGCTTCCGGTAATGACCATAAAGCCAGTCTAGTTCTGGTGGAAGAGCGAACTCTGACCCGATGTTTAACGTATTGACGAACTCAGAAGCGCAGAGGATAGAGCAAAACAAAATTCCGGTCATGAATTAGAAGTCTAAAAGGAGAATTTTTAAAGAGAAATGATGGAGGAGCTTGAGTTTGATTAGCTTAAGGTACCATTCACTCCATTATAAAGCTAGGAAGAGGATATATTTTTAATATAACTCTGATTGTGTTCGGCTGAAAGAAGAACGTCATATACACCTATGGCTTTAGAGTAAGTAAATTATGGGATAATTTTCATTTTTGGGTGAACTAACCCTTTAACATAAAACACTAATAAATATCTTGCATAGCTTAATATAATAAATAGATAAAAAACAATAACATTCATACTACTTAGATTTTTCTATGCATTTTACAGTAAAATTATATTGTCCTATTAAGTCCTAAAAATATGCCTGCATGGTAACTTACCAAGTGACATGCAGGTTTTTACTGTATTGTACATGCTTTATTCCCTATTACTGAAGTACATTACAATCCACAAAACCACATGATGTCGTTGATAGCTCCTCTCAGGTCTGCTGCCATAAAAAAAAGTGTTGGATTGATCTGTCAGCAGGGAGAGCGGAGGCAGAGGTTCAGTTTTCAGCGAAATACAGGGAGACTGACTTTAAAAAGTCTAGTAATAAGAGGCCAGGAAAACACAGAGGGCCGACGTGCAAGCAGTGAAAATGTACAACCACTAAGTTATCAGGCTGTTTATTTGCGTCGGACAAGAATACTCTCGCAGACTTGCATATATTGACGTTAACTAAGGGGGATTTTGAAGGGATTTGCTTCCAGATGAGAGTTTCAATGCTGCGCAGCGTGTGGGGAAACGTGGGATGCTTGCTGCCGCCAAACGGTCCTTTCCCTGCACCGAGGATTGTAATGATTTATCTTGAATGAAGCAAAGTGTGAAAGAGGTTCAAGTGCCCTTATCGGTGGTTGGAGATGGTTGTTTACCATCTGCACTACATGGTGTGCAATCAAGGGTAGATCGTAGCAGTCACTTTAATAATACTCTACTCTTGATCATTTTCCAGGATGAAGAGTTTTATGCAAGATTGCAAACAAATCCCTATTGGATCCTCATAATTCAACTCTAATGCAGTCTCGCCCGGGTGAGTTAACTTGTATGAAAAGTGGATGTTATTTGCTATCACCGCAGGTCTGACAGAATAATTGGGATTCCGCTGGTGTATAAAATGGATGGTAATTCCCTCGAACCCCCTCCATATGAGTTTGTGCAGCATCACATCAATTTTATTACGAGTCCTGGTGTGGCTCGACAATATTAGCCATTTAACCTTTCCGGTTGCTAATAGGAGATATCAGGGGGAGGGGGAGTGTAATCCAATAACAGGCTGTGAAATGTGTATTTTTGGCCATTTAAATGCAAATGGAGTGGTACTGGAGGCTGTGAGGGGTTGATGGCTGAGGGCAGCGGTGCATGGTCTGCATGAGACAGGGGTACATGCAATGAGATCAGACGGGCCCAGATATCACATAAGGGTTGGGGGGGTTGAGTTAGCGTTGGTGGAAGGGGAATGGTGGTGACTGTAATGAGCGAAAATAAACATTTCCTGTCCGTTGGAGATGCGATCTAAGGATGATAAATGGAGCGGCCGCAGGTGAGGATGATAAATCGCTTGGCTGGGCTGATTGGGACGTGGCTGGTGGGAAAGAACAGAGGGGAGGGAGCCCTGCTGGATATTAGCCGTACCTCATGCTGTGGGGTTGTAGAGCGAAATACCACATTTTCATTTTGCTATAAAGCTAAGTGCAAATGATTCGAGTACTGAAGGAATAGTTCACCCAAAAATTTTAATTCTGTCATCATTTAACTCATCCTCATGTCATTAGCTTAGGATAATAATTAATTTTAATATTTCTATCAGCACTGCTGATGAATGAGTCATTCACAAAGGTGGTCACCTTTTTTGGTCCTGCATGAATTTGCATTTTTGAGCAAATTGGTTTTAAAAATTCAGTGACTCACCAATAAAGACTGTCACTTGCTTTGTTTCTCACTGAGTGAATATAATGAAACATTTGAGTGAATGATTACTCATTCAAAAAGACAGTTACCTGTTTTGTTTCTGAATCAATCATTGTTTTTGAGCAAATTGTTTGAATGAAAGATTCAGTGACTCCAAAAACGGTCACCTGTTTTGTTTCTGAACAGATTAGTGTTTTTGAATGAATCAATTGAGTTCAAAGTTCAGTTTACTGCTTCAGAAGAACTCAGTATGTGAATCTGAGCAGCCTTTCGCTTGTTTTGTTCCTGAATTAACCAGTATTTTTAACAAAACAGTTAATTGAATAATTCAGTGACTCAATTTTTAAAGACAGTTAGGCCTACCTATTTCAAATCAGCTTTTTTTTAATTAATCAGTTGAATCCCTGATTAAGATGATCAGCCAATTAGTTCATATGAATCAAACTGGACTGTTTTGTTGTTTGTCTATTTCTGTCATATTTTAATTGGAAAACAATTATAAGGCTCAAACTGTCATGATTGGCTCTTGAAAATCCAACAGCTGTCTGTTGACCTGTCATTGCCTTTAACTGGGCTGTACTTGCACTCTGCTCCAACTTTTGTTAAAACTGGAAGGAGCATCTGTGAGGATAAATCCCAGATGAGTCTTTAATCTTCAAATCTGATGTGGAATCGGATGGAATAAGCGGCTCTGGCATTGCCATCAGTGTGTGTGTGTGTGTGTGTGTGTGTGTGTGTGTGTGTGTGTGTGTGTGTGTGTGTGTGTGTGTGAATCAATTTAGAGGTACATTTTCAGGCTGATAGAAAGGGGGTCTGCGCTAATCCCACCCTTGCATCTAACTTCCCTTCTCTGATCGATACATGTTTATTTCTCCCCACATTCTATTGATTCCTCAGGATAAGGAACCAAATAAAATAAACAAAAGGGAAGACATTTAAAACCAGACAAGTGTTTAAAAAATGATGTTTGGTTAGGCAGATGACCCAGAAAGTGAAGATGGTGTGTTCATTAATCGGTGAGTAATATTCTCACAGGATGATGCTGGTTTTTTTTCTAGGGTGTATAAAGAAAGCTGGTAACATCCAGCAAGTTTATGATTCAGATTTCAGTTCATTTCTGGTCAGGCTTGCACAACATGAGTATGTTGCGAGAGGCATCAATAATTCACCAGATCATTGAAAGATTTATTCTCAGAATGTTTAAGGCAAGCATCACTATTACTATTGCTCATACTTAAGGATAAGGGTTGGCTTATTTAGGGATCTAAATATTTTGGATTTGGGATTGGGCACTTTTTACTTGGGCCAGTATGCAAACATCAATAATAACTTAGCAACCAGGGTCAGAAAATAATCTGCCAAAAGTACCACAGATCTAAAATGTTGGGACATGCAGTGATTTTTTTTTTAATATCAAACTTTATGTTGTTTTATTCAAGGCCTATTTAGTTTAGTGCACCTTATAGTGTTGCTGACTGAATGAACTGAACTTCATTCACTGAATGAACTGGAAGCAAACGCTCCCAAAAGCTCCAAATCTTGTGAATTATTTCCAGCTAATGTACTTGCTATTTGACTAAAGCTTTTTGATGTTGAATTAATGTTAATTCAAATATTTTATGCGCACATAAATGGGCAACATACTGTTTAAATATAGTTAAAAATGCTCCCATAAAGATAAAATATATATTCTTTTGAAAATCAGTTTGAAACGGTTGATTTTTGAAATGGCTAGCAACGCCTTAGCAACCACCCAAAATGCCCTACCATCTGTATAGCAATGCACTGTACCTCAGTGTGTTGCTAAGCAGGTGAGTGGAGCGTTTTGGGTGGCTGCTAACCACATAGCAACTACATAGCAACGCCTTGACAACCACTGTTGCATCACATCGGAGCCCTGCCCATAATTTCTTCATAAAATGCATGTGAATGCATAGGCCTACAATGTTTCCGTACATTGAGAAATAGCTTCAAACAATCTGGTGTTTATTATTGAACAGGAGTTTTAAGGCCTGAATTGCATCATGTGTTAGGCCTACTGCAATCTGACCTCCACTCTAATATATAGTTATTGCATATTTTAAAGTTCAAAGTTTCTTCAAAAGGAAAACCAACAGCTATGAGTGTAGAAAAAAGGCTTCTGGAGTCTTAATGTACAAATAAACATCCGGACTATTAGAAGTTCACGCAGGTGACAATGTGTGTGCTGAGGATAGTGGAAAACACACAGTAATGTGGAGCTCCTCTCCCGGTAACTTTCCGTCTTTGAGGCTCTAATTACTGGAGTCTTGAAAATCGCTGATCCTCGTGTCAGCAGTAATAAGTCGCCAGACCCCCGGTGGTGATTTTGTTTTTCAGCGAACCATTCATTTAGCTGCTGTAGCAAGTCAGGGGGGAAATATTGTTCTCCATTCTGAAGGGCTCTAGGGCTTTGTTTTTGTCGGAGGGTGCAGATTATACGCTTGCTGCGATGGACCATGCCCCATTTGGAGCATAGGGTGTGTGACTTCAGGGCTCTGGAGAGGAAATGATTTCAATATTTGTTCACTGGTTTGTGTCGGTCGACGGAGCGGTGGTTGTAAACATTAAAGTCTTCGTCTTTTTCTGCATGGGATAGGTGCAAAATTGCCTGTGATGTCTGGTAGGAGAGATGCAATGATCCAAACAAACTAAATTTGCATTTCCTGAAGGAAATAATTTGCACACACCAGCTATGGAATAAAAGAAAAGAAATGCCGGGAAATCTGTTTGTAATGATTATATATATATATATATATATATATATATATATATATATATATATATATATATATATATATATATATATATATATAATCAGCAATGTACAACTAGAATCAATGGTGTTTATTAACAATGAATGGTTTTCATTTAAGATTAATTATTTAAATAACTAGATTGAAACAATTTTCAAAATGAAAACATCAAGTGAAGTCAAAGAGTGTCCATTTCAAGTCAGTTTAACATGAACCAATCACATTTGAACTAGAAACCGGATACAATGGTGTTAAAACAAAATGAAATGTTTAAATTATATATTAATATATGCATATTAATATATGTGTGTGTGTGTGTGTGTGTGTGTGTGTGTGTGTGTGTGTGTCCAAGTAATGCATGTGTTTTCTTTGAAACACAAAGTTAATCTGAAGTTAAACCTGCCTCCTGGTAGGTTTAATTTAAGCCTCAATTTAGTCCTGGAGTAACTCTAGTCTTCCTTCAGGAAATCAGTTTACAAACTCTGGACTAAACTGAATCTAGGACTATTTAAAGCCATGACAGAAAAAGCAGATTTCTGTTAATCTAGTTTAAAGGGCCAGGACTAGGCTTAAACTCTGTCCGGGAAACCGCCACAAAGTCATTTCAACTTAGATTACATTAAAAAAGCAAAGAATATTGTTAAATCTTGTATGTGATTCATATACAAAAATGTACAAAAATGCTTAACTTATTTTGATGCTTTAAAGCAATGTAAAAACATACTGTATGTTGTCATAATTTATTGAATGATCATATAATTTTTTCAGTGTACAAATGCAAGGTAGCCTAGATGGAATTGTAAAAATGGATGGAAACATGTTGAAGGCTGCACAATAAGAGCCAAACCTAGAGATTGGCATGGGATTATTTCAGTTAGCCTAATAGTTGGTTTGATTAGCATTGAGAGATGATCTTTTGGAAAGTACCCCATGCCAATCTCTAGGTATGGTGAAGCGTATGTGATGATGTGGGATATTTTAATTCCAAAGCCCAAGGGAACTTTATCAGGATGCATAGTATCCTGGATCCATGAAATAACTGGCCTTATGCCTGCCTCTATGGGAATTTAACATAGGGGTGTCCTGACTTACGCACCGTGTATTTTAAGGAAGAACATTTATTTATTTATGATACATTATTCATTCACAAATAAAATTGGTGTCCTTAAAGGTTGGATTTTTCCTCATTTTTTAAATTAAGGCATTAAGATCAATTTCTTAAAGATGATTTTTTATTCCTCTTTTTAGTCAACTTTAGTATTATTCACTTATGCTAAGCACTGTATACTGCATACTGCCTACTATTCCTTTTGAAAGTGAGGTAGACATTATTCCACAAATAATAGTTCAGATTACTGTCATGTGACCTCATTTTGTTTCATGTTAAATTCAACAAGCGTGTCCAACCTTGGAAAATTAAAAACTAATTTGGCATTTTTAGACAATGGTAAGTGCTATTTTTTCAGGTAAGGCCTACAGACATTTACATATAATTATTAAATAAAATTACTAAGTTAAATTACAGCAGCTTTAAAAGAGATGTACTTTTGTGTTCTTAAAATAATTTCCCCATGGCTGTTCATTATATACTTAAATTAAAAAGGGGGGTTGGGGTGGAAGAAATCCTTTCAAGCTTCTATTTATGGACATTCGGAGAACTTTCAGAACTAATATCTGAAAACCGATAACATAGACCCCCAGAGTTTTCATCGATTTCTTTCTCTTATTAGTTTTATTATGACTTTTGTAGGAAGGCACACACTGATGTAAGAAAGACTGAGGATTTCTCTTAAATCTGATCTCTGAGGACAAATTTTACTGTTCCTAATATATGTCAGAGAAGGGAAAAACGAATAATATGAAGTCTTAAATCATATCAGTGTATGATACTTGAGAGTATAATAGCAAAGACATAAAACAGTCGATGAACAATAAAACATTGATGCATGAAGGTGTACAAGTTGCCCTAGAATTCAACAGAATTCAACAAATCACGATTATTAAAAAACATAATCATATATCCATATTCAGTAAAAAATTAAACAGCAGCATTAACCACTCTCTTGTGACATTTGGTAACATACTGAAGTGTTATTTCCATGCCATCTGGACATTTCATTTCATTTGTTAATGGAGGATTTGTCCTAATCTGACAGATGGGCAATTCACTATGAACACTAAACAATTTCAGAAAGCAGTATCAAGCATTCATTTCTCTGAAAATATTACTGTAGAGTAAACTGTACTCGAAATAAGACTGTAGTGGGGTATCAAAGCTGTTTTCAGCTGTTCAAACATCTCTAGTTGCTTTGCTCCCTGTTTAAATAGACATGAAATATAACTTATATAATTCCCTGCACATTCTGGTGGAACATTCTAGAAAGTACCAGCAAAAAACAATGATTGCATTGTTTGTTTGGATATGTTGCATGAGTTGTTTTAGTTTTAACTTTAGTTTGGCTAAAAGACTGATAATTAATTAAATACAAATGGTTAAACAGGGAAAGATTTAATTAGGTGATATTTTTTTTAGCGCTGAAATATTGCGTGCAAAACGGGCACAGTTCAAACAACAACAAAAACCATGAAAAAAACTGGTTAGGAATGATGTATAACTCTGATTCCCTAAAACACATCCTTTCAAAACCTTAATATGCAAACCTCAGCTTTTTGGTTCCATCATCCCATTCCAGTTTATACGATTTTCATCCTCCCTCTCTCAGACTCTCTTAGAGAAAATAAGATTGCTTTCTCACTCATTTATCTGAAGCCCATCAACAGCCAAAGGGTAAGAAGTGCTTCATCCAAAATAGATGCATTAGTGGTTTTAAGATGCTGAGGGACAGATTGACGCTTTGCAAAGCTAAGCCGTCTCAAATTGATCTGCAGAACTTTTTCAGAAAATATATACAAATAATTGATCGTGAAATTGTGTGTTATTTCCAGAGCACGGTAAGACTGAACCTTGAACTCAACTAATGGCCCTTTTTCTTTTCTATGAGCTTTTGATTTCTTTAAAGTGGTCATATTAGGGGAGCATTGATTAACTGAATCAGTCAACAAAAGGCCTCTGTAATTTATAATGCAGTGAAATTATGATGTCTGTTTATTTGAAGTTTCCACAAACAGAGCTGAAGTAGCCCAATTCCAGCAATATAAAACCCCTTTAGTCTACCATGTAATTTTCCTTCAGGTTTGCCTGTTTTATTGTCTACCAGGCAAACCTTTACACCTAACCTTTATATATGCATTTCTTTCTTCTGTGCAACACAAAATAATTCATTTGAAAAATATGTCAGTGTTTTTTGTCAATGATGTTTTGGACCCCAATGACTTTAATCGTACGGGCAAATACTATCAAAAAAACCCTTAATCCAAAAGAAATAGTTGGTATATGTTTCAGAAGAAAAATGCAATGTATAATAGAAAAATCATAATCTGTTAAAGTTTTGCAAGTCAAACTAGGCCTATAGAAGAAAGTTTATTTCTTTAAGAATCAGATCAGATCTGTATTGAGATTAAAAATAAATATACAAAGCAATTAAAAATGCATGTGATGAATAGTCATGAGAGCTCAAAATGAAATACTGGGATAGATGGGTATTCAAATAAGAAAGAGAAGTAGGCCTATATAACTGGCCCTCATTGCTTTATTTAATAGGGAGAAAGCACTGGTACAATCAAACTTGGATTACCTTGTACTCTGTGAAAGTTTTATTCAAGAGCGTTTAGTTTAAGAAGTTTTAATGACCCCTTTTGATGGAGATAAAACTCTTTACGGAGCAAATTTCTCCATGATAATGTCTTCGATTGTCATTGCCGGGTGGGTTATTGTGGGAGATTTTCAGTGTGGGCTGACAGATATGGCTTATAATATCTTTCATCCCATTAAAATTCTACAAAACCGCTATTAAAGTGTCAGACTGATTCATAAAAACTCTAGCCTAATATTTGCCATTGAACGATAACATTAAAAATAATGCGCATGTTTTGCCACAATAACAGAAAGAACGTTTCGTTTTAAATCTGCTTTTTTTTTTTTTTTACTCAGCCTTAAGCAGAGACGGTTATATATCAAATTTGAAGGGAGACATCTGGCCGTGGACGGGCACAGACAGCGCCGGGCATGAGGAAGCTATTATGCCCGCTGCTGCTGTAGTCGATCCGTTATCAAACCCAATTTGGTGGGACAGATTGCACCGCTGGGACGAGCGACTGACCCCTGAGTCTTGTTTGGGTTGGTGTGTGTGGTGGAATGGACAGGGTGTCCTCTGCTGCAGACTCATCATCACACACACACGTACACGCCACACCCATTCATCATTCTCTTTCTGCCGAGCGCCCCTTCACGACGGTGAGAAAGTAGCGGATTGAGCCGGTGCGCAGCACACGGGTCACGGTCCTATTCCGGTGAACGGAGGCGTGACCTGGCCTGCAAGAACAACAATTTAGACAATGCAAAACACAAATGAAAACAGGGCTGCTCAGAGTGAGGTGAGTCTGACTCTCGAGCTCCCAACAGAGAAGCCGGTGCTATGGGTTAATGTGGAACTCACCAATCAATGGTGCAATGGTGTCTATATAGATATAAAGGCTTATATATAACTTTGAATCAGATTCTTTCTCAAGGCACTTCACTGAATCTTTTACCTACCCGTAGGCATTAACAAATGGTATGAACAGGTTTCGCAACTGGAATCCGACTGGCTTTAATGTAGGCCTGTATCTCCAGGTAGTCCTCTTCTTTTTGTCTTGAGACGTCCAACCCTGAATGGGGGATTAGAAGTTTTGTAGGCCATCACAAGCCCTCAGGCATCAACAGAGAACTACAGAAACATGCTCAAAATTACACTTGTGTTAGTGCTTGTAACTTTTTAACCATGTGGTCTACAAATGAAATTCCTGGGCTTTATGGTTTAATGATTCATTCAACACACCTGCTGGTTTCAGTTTCCGCCTGGCAAAATTGTCCACCATTTTGTTTTTGTATGTCCTCCCACAAATTTTAAAATGATCTTCACCAAATTTGGCTTAGATGATCTTCAGACCAATCTTCATGAAAGATGTTTGGTTCCATTCTAGACAAATGCTTCATAAATATGATATAAATATGCGGATTCCAAACGGAATGCTTCTGGTAACAGTTTGGTGTATTATAGAGCGATTAATCGTTAAAAGATCACAAACTCGATTCAAACACTCGAGTGATCAAATGACAATGATTCGCCTGTGTCTATTTAACTGGCATGTATGATCACAGCGAACATTCAAATCTGCGTTGGCGCTGCCGCAGTTGTCACGAAACAGCTTCACAAACAGTCTTTTCAAACACTTTAGTATCAATATTTTTGTTACAATAATTTAAATGATCACAAAAGTACTGGGATAAAAGTTTATAGTTCAGACACTGATGTCTATGGTAGCTATCAAAATAGAGTTAACCTTTTAAATAAAGTTTGTATCAATTATATCATTATACCAGTAGGTGGCAAGAAGAAAAATGTAGGCATATTTGTCATTAAATCATTAATTCAAGAGATTCATTCAAAAAGGCTGATTCATACAGTAATGAAACAAGTGAAGCCTTAATGAGTGAGTCATTGAATCATTCAGTCAAACCGATAAAAAAAAAAAAAAAAATTAAAATACACAATAAACATTTTGTCAGAACCTCTAGTAAATTGCATGTTATTTTGTTTAGTTGTTTATTAAGAATTGTGGGAGAATCGTGTTCTCTATTTAAAAAAATATTGATTCTCAATTTATTACAACCTGTTAGTCAAAAAATAAAAATAAAAATTTCATTTTTGTATAATTATTGTCTATCTGCCATTTTTAATTAAAAATGTATTTATTTACTCATCAAATTTATTTGACCATGAAGACTGCAACCGATGGAACCCCTGAACCGCAACGTAAAAAAAGAAAAAAGAAAAAAAAAATCTGTAAAAAAAAAAAAAATTCTACAATTACGAGAATAAAGTCAAAATTACGAGAATGTTTTCCATAGAAGTTCTTTTTGTGTGTGTGCTTGCCGTTGTTTCACCCGCACGGGCATTCATAACGGTGCACTTGTGCACCGTTATTGCTAATATTGCTAATAATAAGTCCACTTGTTGCTAATAAGTCCACTTGTGCAGAGTGTTTCCAATGCATATAACAAAATATATAGCCTACTGCGCCGGAATATACTTTACAGGCGAAAACACTTTTCAGACTGGAAGGAGTTATCCAGCTTTTTATCTGAGGAAATCACGGGATCTGACCATATGATTGGATGATTAGATTGATAGATAGCAAAGCACCACCTACTGGTCACAATGTATAAAAAACATAACATTTGAACCGCTCGCTTTAAAATGTAGTGGATTCACCATTCTACGGGCAGGTTTATTTAGCTTCTAATGCAGGCAGAGCTTGGCCCATAACAGCTTTCAAATTTTGCTAAGAGAGTCCACATAAGATCATTCAAATAATTTGTTTTTCATAGAAAGACTTTTGATAAAAGGCAAGTGAGGGAGACAGGTCTCAAATAAAGACAAAATAATGCTAAATCTTGGGTGCATATTGAGTCTCGCAGTGCAGAAGTGTTTCCCGGATGAAGACAAAAACACGTACAGTAAATGGGGCTGTCAGACAATAGAGTGAATGGAAGTATGTGAATAGATTTCATTTGTCCTTTTCTAGTGTCCTCTAAGAAACAAAAATATCACATTATGGTCTCTGAAAATGTTCTCATCCTCACATTTCGTCCTCAGGTTATCAAACTTTGTTGGCTTTCTAGGACTTAACAAGGATGATGTCATAAATTATTTTCAATTAAAAATATTTGATCTTTTTGACATTAATTAATTCTGACTTTTGGACAACAAGCTATTTTCAAAACAGACATAACTAAGTCACATTTTATTCCTTATCATAGCTTGTCGTAAATAAAATGTGGATTTCTAGCAAGAATAGACTATTTGGCTCTAACAACCTGATTGCTATCGTTCATTCTCTCGATTATAACCCCTGATTAAATGTCATACCTTGTTGATCACAGTAATACATCCTGATTGTAATCATGGTTTGGCGCTCTGTGAATAATCAACTGTATTCATGCAAAACCAACAGAGAGGGCTTTTTAATGCCGGCACTTGTGGGAGATTTGGTTATAGATCTTTAAAATCCCAGTGGGCAACCTGTCGGCCAGGTCTCGGCAATCAACAAAAGATTTATTTTTTATTTTTCTTTAAATTAGAGCCATCTGATGTTTCACTGCAATCGTGTTGACTTGCATCTAGGGACAGATGAATTGACGGATGACATCTATGATCGCCCTTTATGGAACTTTAACGCTTCAATTATTTTTCTCGATAATGGCCTCATCTTTATCCCGTTGATGAAGCGTGTCTGGCTAAACAAACCTGATTTTTGAAGAGAGGGAATAAGCTGCCGCTACAGAGACTCTGCAGTGCTGATGACCTAAATAGAGAGAGAGAAAAAAGAGAGGCAGAGAGAGAGAGAGCGGGGAATGGAAAGGAACAGCAATTAATTGAATACTTTACATTTTTGCATTAAGACTGCACTGTATAAGGTCGAGAATGACTTGAATAACAACAACACTTACAATGTGCCAATCACCAGCCAATCAAAATCATTTGGATTTCATACCGTAGCATAGATGGTTCTATTAACTTTTTTTTGTGGATTTATTTTGCCTTAAGCTTTAGCTCGAACTTTACACGGTCCAATAAGTCTGAAGCACAGAAAGAAAATTTATTGAATAAATAAATTATATACCCCAGCTTACTGAGACATCTGGGCCGTTTTCTGTCTTATGAAACAAGCTAAATCTTTTATACACCATCAAATGCTTTTGCACTATACCAGAGAGTGTATAAGGAGCAGAAGATGGACCATACATAAATGAATGGGAGAAATGTCTCAATATGGCTGCTATAAGAATGAAAGTCTCATCTTAAAAGAGCAAATCATCTTTTTATAGATGCCTGCTATAGATGCTCATGCTCGCCTGCTTTTTTCTAAAATGTTATGTTACATTTTTAGCACAATTTGAGATAAAAAAAAAATTAAAGCCAAATTCGTGATACAATTTTTAGATTCTAATTCCAATTAGACATATGTTACGGGAATGTAATCTTGACAAACTATTTTAGAGTGTTTTCTTATTAAAGTTTGATAAATGCTACATGGAAAATAGCTGCCTGGAGGCATTACCAAGATGGCCGCTAAGTGAGTTGAGGAACACTACAGTAGCCGCATTTCCATTACCCTTTAAATAGCACAAATTAAAAATTGCTAATTAAAAATACGCTGATGGATTTGCAATTTTGCAAAAACTCCCTTATATCGCAAAAAAGTTTTTACGCCCGTATGAGGTGGTTTTTCAGGCAATTTGAAAGTTGGAAAGTTTTTTCGTATTGACAGGTCACCTGGCTTACGAAAAGTCTATCATTCTTTAAAGAAGATGGGGTATGCTTGGACAGAAAACGAGACTGAGTTCTTTATTAAACTCATAAAAGACAAAATTATCACGAGAATACTGGATTCTAAACAACAAAAAAATGCCATAATTTATTAAGTATAAGGGGCTTTCCTTGTCATTAATGCTTGGATAACACGTCTACATCTCCTTTGATTAAAAATAATGTCTAGTGCGGTGGCAGGGATATACGTAAACTTAACAACATCCGTTGCCATGATGTTTGGAATGATTTATCGTGATAGGAAAAAATGACGTTTTAGTCGCATAGCATCGGTTAAAAGTTTAAAAGTTAAAAGTCTGTAATGGAAACGCAGCTAGTGAGACAGAATGAATTATTTTTGTGCCATTCTTACACATTCTTAATACTATACATTTCTTGAAGTTGAGAATTTTCATGTATGAACAGCACATTATGTACTTAATTCAGAGCTCAGAACACTCTTTTATGGGAAACGCCTCACATAAAACCTAATCAAACGTTGTTTTGAATGACTTTGACTTAACTTCATCAAAATAATGAACAATGCTGAAAAAACAAGCCCTGACAAAATAATGAATGGCTTTTTGTCAGTAGATTTAAAGAGCTGTTGTCATAGAGGTGTTTTAAATGGTACACATAGCTTTTTGTTGGATAGTATGCAGATATTCTAGACTTTTGGTGACCAAATGGGAGAACATCTGGTGGAACAGAAACACATTAATTCTTTTAAAAAGGATCTAATACAATACAGATTTATGTCTCTAAATGAGTCTTCACAGAGCATTTAAAGCGCAGAATCTGCTTAGAGTGCAGAACCATAAACTAGAAATACAGAAACATTTCTGGGTTAATGTTAATTATAACATATCACAAAGAAATGTAGGTTAGAGGATCAGAAAGAGTCCAACCACCCTCATCTACGTGAGAAGTGAAGAGGACAACTCGTTACTTATCAAATTATCTCTGCAGGCTTGTTTAATGTTGAACAACAGTAAGATATTTCAAAACAGGAATAGATAAATGGCCTTTAGAGAGTGTGGAATGAGCATATGCTGAGGCTAATGAACCTTGTTAAAAGGAGAAATTAGAGAAAACAATCTAAAATGGAACGTGCAGCTTAGTATTTTATATTCGCTAGTTTTTAAGGGTATGGTGAACCCCATGAGCCACGAAGTCTCTCTGCTGCTTGAAAACACGATTTGAATTTATTCGCTCAATTGACTTACAGTAATCCTAAACTAAACTGCTAGCCTATTAACGGCACTGAAGTCCCAAACAGCAGTTTTTCCAAACGTAAATCTACTTCCTTGTGGTGCTGCGTTAGCACTTTACATACTGCACATTTAAATATTTACCTGTGTTTATTCCTAGAGCCTATTTAAGAGGCCTTCACAATCACAAAATTGTAAAAAATCTGCTTAAAATGTCTGGTAACTAATAAATGTCTGAAACTAAAATTCTAAATAAATTAAAAGTAAAACACAAACTAAAATCAATTATTTGATATAAGTGAGTTTGTAGGCATTACAACATTATAATGTACAGTAAGAAAAATGGATATTCATTTTGAGATTTGTTATTAAATTATTCTTGTTGGCCTGGCAGCATAAAACAGCGTTTTTTTTTAAATCGTTTTCGCATATCCATGTGAACGGTGATTGTTTTGACAATGGTGTCGTATGTGTGAAAAATGCAAAGTCCGTTTTTACAACACCATTGTTGTGTAAACATACTGTACCCTTAGATGAAAGCAAAGGCAATGTAAATGGAAAAATAGGAGAAATAATCATTATTCATTAATGAACCATGGTAAATAGCACATCCAGATGTCACATATGGCTGGAGACATGAACAGGTGTCACAACTGCAAAAATATTGTGTATGTGTGCATACATTTTTTCAACAATATATTGCCATAACCAGGCCATCATTCTCAAAGGGGTTCTTGTCTGGGACAATTCGATTGTCCCTACTATTCTCTGGATAAAACCCTCAAGAGTACACTATTTCAAGGACTGGACAGGCTGTTTTGACATAAATATCAAACATAGTGGCTGGTTGAGGGTCTGTATTAAAGCAGTGTTGGGTCACTCATGGGATTTACCCATAATCCAGCCCAGACTGAGAATGACAGAAAATCACTGTAATCCGACAGCTACATGGCTAGGCTTAGAAAATGGTCTTAAGTGGCCTCTCTTCTTTTCGTTTAGAGCTGACAAAACAGCTGTAAAAAAAACACAATCAAATTGTTTCCGTGGGCCCTGACATGCTGCTACATGTTATTAGACCCTGGCTGGACATGTAATTGCTTATAAAAGAAAAACCAGTAGGTTCTGAATGAGCATTTTATGTGTACACCATGAAAGTAAAACGCAATTAATGCAAGACTAGAAAAATCAAGACATGTTGATTTAGAATCTGCAGGAATTGCAGTTGTTAATCGCTCTCTAATCACTCGTAACGTGTCCAGTGGCACATTCACATGGGCTTTGACATTAAGTGGATCAACTTCCTCCCCATCAAAAGAGCAGGAGAGAAAGCCGCCACGATCCTCCAATTACCGTCAGGCTGCCATCCTGTTCCGTGCGTCAGTTTCAGGAGGTTATTTTAACCTCTGCTCCAGCTCATGTCCTCTGGCCTGGCACCCTTTCAAAAACAGTCCCGCTCCGCGTGAATGTGACAGACAGTGACAGCTCTGCAGCGCTAGGATTGTTTAGGTGTCTTCGCCATGCATACACATGGCCGAATGCAAACACAAACAGCTGTGCCTGACAGACAGGCAAGCAACGGCGCCTCTGCATTATCGACTGGGACAAACAACGTCCTCTCCACTCCTTTGCCAGCTCTGACCTCACATCTCGAAGCCTGTGTTAGGGCTGGCATCAATCTCAAGTGCAAAGTGTTTAGAGAATGAGGTCAAGCAGCAAGACATGAACGTCATGTCTCAAATCCAGCTGTCGGATCTGTCGGCTTCTACTCATCAACATGCGCGCACACATCATTTTGTAACATTTATATAAATCTTTATGTAAATAAGTCTGAATATGAACCATTAAGGAACGTCTTAAGGAATAGTCAAAATAAAAAAAAAATAATTATTTACTCACCCACTTGTTGTTTCAAGCTTGCAGTTATTTTTACTATAAAACACAAAAATAGCGCATTAGTGTTGGGGATTTATCAGTAACACTTTCTCGAGGTTACATCATTACACAAGTAGGTGATTCATTCTGGAACTAAACAAGTGACAGTTTTTACAAGTGAGTCATTAAATTATTTACTCAAATGATTCATTCGAAATCACTGATTCAATCACTGATTGGCAAGGATGCCAATACTGGCTGCATCCGAAATCACTTACTCTCTTGAGTAGGTACTTATTTTGAATAAGTAATTACTTCATGACTGTTAAAAAAGTATGTTCTATAGTATGCATGTGTGTAGTATGAATGTAATTACTACAGATGTACTACATTTGACATACTGTCATTATCAAGTGACCTACCAGCGTCAGTTGCGTCGCTTCACTGTTATTCACAAATCCTCTCCCATGGCCTCATGGGATAGTAAAGTGTCCATCGTGTATATGCGCACTTAAGAATTTCGCCGGAGGTAGTTGGTCATCCGGTTACATATTGCCTGCTCTTTTATGAGTACTGTGAATTCGGACTTCTTTTGTCACATACTGTTTTTCGCCTACTATATAGTAGGAAAGTATGCGATTTCGAATGCAGCCATTTTGTGTTGCTTGGAGATGTGAAACATATTGTTAGTTTGGTGGAGAGAACATAGGCAAAGTATTGTGTCTAAAATATAAGTTTCTTAAGAATAATTATAATTGTTTATAGTTGTATAAAAGCAATATCACAAACAAGTGATGTAAAAAAAAGTGCATTATGTTTCAAGAAAAAAAATAACAATGCATTTGAAATGTTATGTAAATAATTAACTGTGAAGGGTATCACCTTCAAAATACCATAAGGCATTATTTTGGACTCTTTTGGACCCGTTTCCTGAATTAAGCTATGTTTGAGGGCTTATGAAAACAGAACCCAGTAAAGGGATACGGTGCTTAAACTTACAGCTATGCTACTGCTTTATCACCCCAAGGGGGTTTTTATAGAACGCAATTTCTAAAAATCGTCGCTATTAATGACTTAGCTCTTAGTCTCGTTTATGGCTCCTAAAGCATGATTACAAGGCATTTTCTCGTGGATCAAAGCCTTGGAGCAAATCAATGAGAATCAATTGAACCCCTCCTTTCCCCAGCATTCAACTTTTTACAGACAATTAATTCCACAGATGGCAAATCGCTACAGAGGCACTTAGCATTCTCCGCTCACATCGACTTCCCTTTAAGATTACAGTATTCTATGACATCGGATCTTTGAAAAACCACAGGGTGCAAAAAGGCTCCTCCTGTCTAACCCGTAGCCGTTGAATAAGAGGAAGCAAAAACTAAAACTGTTCATTGATCCAGAATATTTTACAATCAGGACCTCTTAGATCTTTGCCATGCTAAAGAGCAAGAGATTCTAAATCAACAAGGTCGCTTGCGAAGCAAAATTATGATCAATCTGAGTTTCGCCTTTAGTTGCCCAAGCTAGTTAATATTGCAGTTGTGTCTTTCCTTTCCTAGAAAGAGTAAGGAAAAATTTGAATACGAACTAGAAGGGTTCTGATGTGAAGGGCTAGAGGAGAAATCGAGGACAAGCCAGTCAGCTTCTTGAAATGTAACCCTCGTGATTATTTTCTGAGGCAGCCGCACGGATTGTATCCCTTAGTACACTGGCTCTCTGTGTGGAAGACCTTTATCTGGGCTGATGTACTGAGTCTGTGCCGCTTGTTTACACATTCAAGGCCTTGTGTTTGCTCGCACTCTGTGAGGAAAGTTCCACTCCATTAATCTGTGTAGACTGACATAAGCATCAACTGGCTTCTTGTTGAAATTCAAATGAGCCTCGAGCAACTCTGAACATCAGGGGCGGCGAAAACGATGGAAATGGGAGGTTTGCAGCCATCAATCTGAGAAAAGAAAAATATTGGGAAAATGTCACCTTTTATCAGAACGACTTCATGAAGTTCTCTCTCAGTGATTCAGTGTTTACAATTAGCGTTGTACTTGGGGAAATGGTTCACATTGAAAAATAGAAAATGAAATGTGAAATATTTCAAGCTGTATTATAGTAGCACAACTAGATTCATTTTAATGAAAAAAGTGCATGTGATGACTGCATGTCATTTTCATAAAATGCAAGTTCAAGTGCAACATATTTATGAAAATATTTTGAAAAGGCTTCCAACAAAGCTGTATTCCAGGAAAATTATCAGTTATCGCTCTTTTTTTTGTACATGGTGCAACTGTGCACAGCAAATTACTCAAATTATTCCTACTTGTATGTTTTTACCTTTCAAGTGAAAAAGGATTCGGCTTCTAAATCAATAATTATTTTGCCCAGTGAAAAGAAAACCCATCTGTTTCTAACTGAAGCCTAAACACATTTAGTGGCCACTACATGGTCGAGTAAAGTAGAGATTCCTGGTGGTTATAGAAATGTTGAATGCAATCTCAATGCTTAGAGAAAATGAGTCTCTTGAGATATAGGCTACTTGCAGCTTCACATTGCTTATATCTTATTCAGGACTGCAAATTCAAAAACGCCTTCGGAACACATTTCCATTAATTTCTCCTGCGGCCATGTTTACAATAAAAGTGCTGCGCTGGCTCTTGGCCAGTCTCTGAGGGATTTTACTAAATTTCACTTCATGTTCATACACCAAGAAATGGTATTCGAGCTGGAGGCACGCGCCAACAACAATAAACAGCCGTGCGTCGCTGTTGCATCTTCAAAGTAATGCATGTGCAAGCACTGCATTGTCCATTTGCCGCATTGCCTTCCCGATAGACTCCGGCTACACTGGAACATAATTATCCTTGGTGGATAGGGACTGGCGAGCATATCCTCTTTCTTTTATGATGCTTAACAGTGGGGCGATTTGCATGGGCAATAATTTACGTGGTCATTTGGGGGACTAAATTTCCAATCCAATTTGCTTTATCTGCTCATTTATTCTCCTCTTTTGCAGTGTTTTGTTTAGGGACACGCTGAACAGATACGGCCTGAATTGTTGCAGTTCTTGATTAATGTGGCCTATCAAAGTGTTAATTGAAGCGAAATTGGACTGTGCTGCTCGTGTTTGGATTATCTGTTTGCATAGAGTTGTTTTTTTTTATTTGATCTTCTTTTAATTTGAGTCTGAAGCTCTCTGAAATCCATCTGTATGATCATAGTTTTGTGCGTTATGTGTTAACAGAGCTTTTTATGACCTCTTCAGGGTTATTATGATAAAACTTCCATTGTGGTTACATGGAATCTGGTTTACTTATTTAAAAAAAAAATTTGGGTTGTTAAAGATGCTTTTAGCTACCAATAAGGCTGCGTTTACACTGCAAGTCTTAATGCACAGATCTGATCTTTTGACTATATCTGTTTTTTTGTCTCACACCTGTACATTAACTTTAGACACGACTGGTATCCGATATCTGTGTTTACATTAATCCCTGCCCAAAATTATTCTGTTGGTGATTGCTTTACTATGCAACATGGTTGGCCCTCGAGTTTTGAATGACCGTACTAAAATTATTGGTAACACTTTATTTTAAGGTGATGTACATGTTACTACATGTACTTACTATAGTAATAATAGTAAATTATGCATAATTACAAGTAACTAACCCTAAACCAAACCAAACCCTACCCATAACTCTATAGTAAGTACATGTGGTTAATTAATATTACTCTGTACTTATTTGAGTAAGTACAATGTAACTACGTTACCTTAAAATAAATGGTTACACTTTATTTTAAGGTGTCATTGTTACAGTGTAATTATATATTTAAGAACTGAGTAATATTAAGTAACTACATGTACTTACTACAGGGTTAGGAAAAAAACTTTGTTTTGCTGTGTTTCACAGAACTAAAATATGCTGTCTTTTGCTTGAAAAGGCTCATGTGTCATCTTCGCTTGTTTGTTTATTTGCATTATTAATATAAAAGCCTGGAATGTCTAAACCTCCTCCATTGCCCGTTTCAAGAATCGGCTCCTTAAGTTCAAGACACTTAAGTCTGCACCCGGCTTAAGTGTCTAGAACTCTTAATGTGCGTTTACTGTAGCAATAAGAAGTAAGAAATTCAAAGTTTTGAGAACTTTGACACAAATTTTCTTCTTTTCAAGGGTGAAGATTCGTAACTTAGCAACAAAGCAAAACTGAAGACCCACAAGATCGTAACTTTGTCCTGTTTAAAACATAAATTCTGCAAAATTCTGCAGATTTTGTCCTAAAGTTAATTGTCCTAAAGAAAATTCTGAAAAAGGAAAGTAGATTCCGCCTGGGCCTTGTCATGTGCAACTGGAAAAGTCGAAGAAGAATTTTACAAACGCCTTCGTAAGTCATTCTTCTTTTCATTCTTGTCCTTGAGATAATGCCGCCCACCCACGAGACTGTTCCTGTTACTAAAAAAATCCAGAGTCTGCTCAATATCTTCTCTCACCAATAACTGAGGATAATAACACAGATGGTTCACAGGTAAAATCATCTCATCTGATCCTACTGGAGAGGCAGCATGTAATTATGAGGAAGCTTCCAGGCAGGTCTGTCCCTTCCCCCTTTTCCAGCACAAGGGAGAGATAATTACTGAACCTGCTTTTCAAGGGCAAACAGTGAAGTACTGTCACCGGCGATTGAGTTCTATGCGGCTAGAGCGAGACGACACAGAGATTTTCTCCCGGAACTCCCGGTTCCCTCCATCTGGTCCTCTGTTCTCATTAATCCACACATACACCATTTATCATCGTTAGCATCTCACTCAAGAGCAGGGATCATCCTGTTCTAGGCTCTTCTCGGCCTGCTGAGCGGCGGTTTAACTCGTCACTTGCTTTCCTGAGGGTTAGGGTTATTGTCAGCTTTGAACATTTCATTCAGCTAATGCAGTCTAAGGTCTGTATTGCATAAAAGTTCACAACTGCGTATAATAAAGTACATATTTAAAATAAAATTTATGTTACTTCATGCTTTTAGCTCAAGGTTAATTTGGCCAGGCAAATAGTGCCAATTTTTTGCGCCACATTCTAAGACTCATTTGCTTATAAAGGAGGCGTGTTTGTGCTGAGAAGAATGACAGTGACTTAATTCATATAGCCTATGCTATTTTTAGTTCTAAGGCATTAAAAGGTTTATGCGCTGAAATACAGCACATACTTTTTGTAAGTTTTATTTGTGGCAATTTTTATGCCTTTATTGGATAGGACAGAGAACAGACAGGAAAGCACATGGGTGGAGAGAGGGGAACATGATCGGCAAAGGACCTCGAGCCAGAAATCGAATTTCGGTCGCTGGAGGCGCTGCCCACAAGGCTATCGCCTCCAACAAAATATAGCACTTACTTGAATTAGATTAGTTGAATTGTTTTATTTTAAAGGGATGGCTCACCCATAAACATTCTGTAATCATTTACTCACCTAATGTTGAACCTTGGTGACTTTTTTCTTCTGTGGAACACTAAAGAAAATATTTTGTAAAACAAAAAAGATATGAAAGTTTGAAAGGTATTTTTTTATAGATAGATTAAACAAAGTTGTTTTGGACCCCATTGACTTTCATTGTTTTTACAAAAACAGTTGAAACCTGCTCATTGTCTTCAAAGTAAAAAAAATATATACATTTCAAACTGAGCCATCCTCAGAGGCCATGTCAAAAACACTCCATCAGAGCCTGGATGAAAGATTTCCAATTAAAAGAAAATTTGATGGTTCTCAGGTGGGATGGCTTTGATAGGATGTTTCTAAAAATGGACGTCTTTTATGCTCGGTTTGACTGCCAAATCCTGGCTCTGCGATCCATCACAATGTAATACATCTGCCCTAATCCAGTATAGGCTTTTTGTGTTGTTTCTGTAATCTTCTCCATAGAAAAACCATTAAAGCACCCAAAGCTTGTATGATTCCATAATTCAGTCTGTCCCACAAACTCTGGTGACAGCTAGAAATGCATCTATTTAGGGAACAAGAGAGAAGGAGAGAGAATAGAGGAAGAGCAGGAAAAGAGAAAATGATGGCAGTAATTTAAGTAAACTGTAGCACTTAATAAATGGATGGAAAGAGTTCATTCCAATAGAGGGCAAAATAATTAGAGGAAGGTGATGTATTTTCACCAAACGATCCTTCTAATGTGACGCAATGGGAGTGGTGAGGTTTTGTGGGGTAAAAAAAGGTACTTTTAATAATGCTTGAAATATTGAATGATGGCTATGTGGACCAGAGGGTGCTGATATATGATTTGAAACCTGTGTTTTATATTAGACTATACACGTATGCCTTTGAATTATGTCTCAGAAAGCAGTTCATACTGTGACTCATACAAGGAAAATCAGTTTCTTTCCAGACCCGAAAAACCTGCATGTAAAGCTGGAATTAAGTTAGCTACGGCAAGACACAAAGACCTTGGTTTCTCAAAAGTGCATTACGAAAAAAATTGTGCTTGGCCCCAAATGTCCTGAATGTTTAAGGTGGCTCTAAATGTTATTTTTGTCATGCGGCTGAGGTGCTTGGAGCAGCAGGTAAAGCAGGTTAAGCTTTTTAGGGGGAGAGAGTAATGCAAGAGTCTCTCTCAAGAGACAGAGACAGAGGTGAGGGCACTGCAAATGAGAGAAGATTATTATTCTGGGAGTGCAAAACACCATCGTGCTTTGCCTTCTTGGTATATATATATATAAAATATGTAAATCCCATATAGTTTTTGAATTGAGCTTTGATTCCATCATTAAGTCTATTTAAAAAAAATCTAGCTTTTCACTAATGAAAAAAGAATTTGATTTAACAGATGATGATGGCCATGTATTAAAGTGATATGCAAATTACTAAATCGTTAGATTAATGAATTGCTCACTTATTAAAGTCACTATAAAGCCTAATTGTAGTGAATGAGGAAACAACCTTGGACAGAATTTATCATATGGTGACCAGAGCTTTGAAGTGCAGGGAAAATGTAATAATATCAGTATAATAGCACAAAGTGATGCTGCAAATGTTTTAGTGAATTTTAATTAATCTTAGTTAAGATTCCAGGTTAAATAACAACCACCCCCAAACAGGTAAACTACATTGCCTTAGGAAATTTATTCTCAATTAGCATTTTAAGTAAAGTTATGATATGATTATACATGCAACTTTTCCTTGGCAGAAAATACTGGTAATAAAAGTCTCAGATTTATATGAAGCATTGAAGATTACATCCTTGCAAGAATATACCTTATTCAAAGCAGCGCCCTGACAGGTTAGAAAGCGAGGCTGTGAGGGATAGACTTACCGTGTTTTAAATGGCATCCGCTGTAAAAGCTGTATAAAGCTCCTATTCCACTTATAATTTTCCACAGCTCATGTTTTCTGGAGTTA
Organism: Gila orcuttii; assembly: GCA_026230005.1. NCBI lineage: Eukaryota > Metazoa > Chordata > Actinopteri > Cypriniformes > Leuciscidae > Gila > Gila orcuttii. The sequence goes on from JAPDVR010000025.1 coordinate 11,113,315, forward strand.
TTTTGTCTACTGAAGTTTCTTGGAAAGATATCTTTGCATTGTTTCATCAGCAGGACAATCCAAAAACACAGTACGACCCACTAAAGAGATATATGTCTATCTCTACCTCACTTTCATTCAGGTTAAAAATCCAAGATGGCACTGCTGTGAATTAGGTCTATAGCAACCATAAAGTACAACCAGTAACTACATAGCAATCACTCTTTCCACAGGTTACGTTATGCCAGTAGCGACAAGTGACTTGTCAGTATGAGTGAGTTATTTGAATCATTCATTCAACTGATTTGTTCAAAAACGCTGAACAACTGTCATTGAATTTATTTCATTTAGTCATTTAGTCAATCCATTTAAAAACACTGAATCATTTAGGAACAGAACACCATTACTGTGTGTTGCACCGCCTGGAACTAGTTTCGTTGCTAGTTCTAAAATGACGTTTTTGAATTGGAGAATATTTTGAAGCAAAGTCAGACCCTGAAAAAATGGCTAGGAAATTTGTTTTTGGGAAATCCCTTTTCCTTGCTTATTAATATAATTATGATATAACTGTCAAGAGACTGGTTCAGACTGGTAGGCATACCATGAATAAAACAGTAATGGCAATTTAAGTAACACCCTTTCCTTTTGTTGGAAATTTAATTTTTATTGTCACTTTGACAATAAAAATGAACAATGAGAAAAAATTACGTGATTCATTTATGCCATTGTTAAAAATGACCTTGTATGAACTGATATCAGAAAAACAGTCATTTTTTAACACAAAATCTCCATTAATGGCTCAACCGCCCATGGATCAAACACCACTGAACGCCCTGAGATCTTATATTCAGTACACTTATCTGCCGTGAAGCCATTACGGTTCTTGTTCTTGTAGCATTAGGGCTGATATGGCTTTTGTAATGACTCTCTTTCAATTAAACAAAGCACAAGAGCAGTGGGCTGAAAAAGTGATTGCTCTCACTTAAAAGCGATTTGCTTGGCATACATCATTATTAGTGGTCCATAAAAGTCATCGAGATTGAAATCACGGTCACGTCTGTACAAAAATAATATTTCCAATGGCTATGATTTATGTGATCTGGGTGTCATGATGGTTGTGTGGGGTTAATTAGCAACAGGGATGAGCCTTCAACTACACTCATCTAGGATGTGTAATTAAGTCTCTCGTTTAAGTGCAAATGACTATTCAATCTCCTTTTAAACTTCAATCTCATATTCAGTGATTCTGCATGAACAAAATTAAATCATATTTAATGTATAAACCTAGATGCTTTTAGCCGAGGCATATGAAGTTACAAAAACCATGTACAAACCCAGACATATTTATAGGGAATTTATTCATCCCGTATTTTTTATGGGGGTTGCAATGTTTCATGGAGGCATCACAATAGCAGGCCTCATCTTGAAAAGGACATTCTGAATAATTCATAACTGCGCTCTTGACCCTGTACTTTTTCAGTGACCCATTACAAAATTGTGCAGTCATTTATTGCTGCCAAAAATCTCCACACATACATATCCAAACACGATCTGGCAATTACTCCCTCGTCAAGGGCTTCGGGCTGTTTAAAATGCTCTCTGTGCACCCCAAAAACACACTGTGCTGGAAAAAGGGCAGAATGTATTACAAGAGGCCATTAAATATGTCCGGCTCCTCCTTTATCCTGCACACCAAAAACAGATCCAAAATCTTTGAGTAGGAACAGGATGATACTCCTGTCCTGAGCCCTGAGCGTGTCCTCCAGGTTGACTGGACTTGACATGCTCTGCAACAGAATACCATCTGTATCAACACCCACACAGACCCTTGGCCCTTCATTTCTGCCAATCAAAAGGCTCCCCTTCAGACCTGTTCCATCAGGTGGAGGAGAAATGCTACAATTCAGGGGAAAGGATTTCAGTTTTTCCTGAGTGTAGCCAAACACCAAACGCACATATACTGTAGTATTGCATTTATTTGTTATTACTGTTTAGTTTGAAAGTGACTTCTGTGTGAGCTGTACTTCATACATCACTACACTAGTATTGACAATCAACAAAGGACCTTTTTGCCCACAAAATTTCACTAATGTGACTACACTTTTTACCAAAATGCAGGGTTTTTTTTCCAGTTACAACCATTAATATAATGCTTTTGTTAATATAATAAACCTGTGGCAACTGTAAGTCGTGCTCAGAAGGGCTCAGAAGGGCTCTGCGTGTTACTGTCTTTTCTCGCGGCAAAGTATTTTTGGTTGAATACAATACATTTTCTCATATGTATTAACTCGTTATTTCATCTGACTCCATAAATGAAAAAGGCTTTAATGATATCCGTGTATCATTAAATGTGAGCGAATGTTTTACTATTCTTTTAAACTCTTGAATGAAAATAATGTCAAAGTCAATTAGAATAATCAAATATCACAATTTAATATGTCAGGTAAATGTATCATTACAATTTCATAATCAATTCAAAGGTAATCAATGCAAAACATCAAATGCTCTAGAACAAAGAGGAAAATCTTTTACCCGACATTATGAAATACATGAATGCTGAGAGTCTCGGCGACCCTCAGCATTCACGGGCTGATCTGAGATACAGAAAGGCCCTGAGCTCTCGTTGCGTTTCATTATATAGGCTAACCGTGGATATTTGCATTCAGAAGTTTACACCTTTTGGGGGTGGGCTAGAGACCACTTTCCTTTATGTGCCAGTTATCTCTAAACTCTTAAAACCTTATTACCTTTTGATTTACTTCTTTGGGAATGAGACATTTGTACCAGTCGCACTGAGACATTTCAAATAATACCAAACATGTATCAAACTCGATGATATTCATTCATATTAAATAATTTCGATTCTTGTGTGAGTTTGGATGATCTCTGCCAGGATGAAGAATGGTGGAGAGTAATGTAGATTAAGATGAGGGAGGTGAGACCTTCGTCTCAATAGTGCATGAGGGGGAGTTCAAATGTTAATTTTCTTTGTTTTCTCAGAGAGTTGCCCTCTCTTAAAGTCCTTCCAGTTTTTCCAGTCTTACACAACTATAACTATAAGCTCTACCTTATGTTCACCCAAAAATGTAATTTCTTTCATTATTGGAGCATTATTTATAGTGTCATTAAGGGTAGGTTTAGTGGTTGGGAGGGGTTGGGCATTCGTTAAAGGGTTAGTTCACTCAAAAAATGAAAATTATGTCATTAATTACTCACCCTCATATCGTTGTAAACCCGTGAGATCTTTCTTTGGAACACAAATTAAGATATTTTTCATGAAATTCAAGAGCTTCTGACCCCCCAAAATAAAAACTTTATTGACACTGTTCACATAGTAAACAGTCCAGCGCTTCCGGGTTCTACGACAGAATGCGACAGAAGCAGTTTTAGGCACGGGCGAACCGGGAAATGTGAATTTTTCATGTCACATGGGTGGCGGCACGAGCAGTTAAAAAAGAAAATCCTCTGCGTTTTCTATTATCTATCATTTCACTGTGTGGGGAATTGGCAAATTGGCGCCCCTGCTTGCTGAGAAGGTGCCGTGTGTGACGCCGGTTTCACACTGCACGCGTTAGCAGTCCGTATTTTTTTCGCCGCCCATGTAGGTGACGCAGCAGCGCGTAGCAGGAGCACTGTATCAGCAATACTCTAATGGAATTGAATTAGTGGGCTAAAGTCAGTCACACCACCTCGACTTTCTTCCAAAATAACGCATATTTCATTCATAATATTATAAATACAGGCCTATAGTTCCTGCAAATTTTGGTTTTTCTGAACTGTGTGAAATGGCTCATAAAAATAAGTAATACAAAACGATTATGTGGGTCACCTCACCAAGGTGAATTGGTTTAGTCTTGACTTCTGGTCGTGACTCGTGACGTGGGTGACAGTGTTGGGGGGCGGGGGATGGGAAATCTGTTGATTGTCGAGTGCCAAATAAACAGAGATGGACAGGAAAAGGTCAAAGCTATCAGGTGCACAATTTAGAAAAAAAGAAAAGAAGAAGAGGAGAAACGAGCAAAAGATAAAGGTATGCAACTATGTTCTCTCTATGGTATGATTACGGTATCCATGTTGTCATGAATGAAGGGCTAATGTTAATTGTGGGTAACTCGTCTCTTACGTTTCTTAGCCTTTTTGCTATGATGCTTGTTATGCTTATACAACAATAATTAGGTTTTAAGACAACAAACACGAGATCTAATTTCACCATAATATTGTGCTTTGCAACAAAACTGTTACAAGTTCATTTATAATTTATTTCCATCAGTTGGGTTAACGTTAGTCATGTATACTTTTCTTGACCTCAACTACAGTGGTACAATGACATTTTAATGACAAATTCAATTTGTACCTCTGTAGTTGAGGTCAAGAAAAATATTCATGACACAGTTATAATGGCCTCATGATGACAGCCAATGTTCTGTTCTTAGTGCAATAGTGTAATAATTAGATTCTCTTTAGTGTGTTTTCACATTTGTGTGATAAAGTATTTGTGCTATAGAATATTTATTCTATATTTTATTTGTATATTATTCGTAATGTTTTATATTATTGTTGCTCTCTGCTCTTGTTAAATTTTTTATATATCTGTTTGTATATATTTTTGGCACATTTATGTATATAGAGTATATTTAAGTTCTGATAACTTACACTGTCATAGTGTGTGCAGAATTGTGTTTATTGTCTTTTGGCAATGTTGGATGTAATGAAGGATTTGTGCAATTGATAAATATAATTTTCTCTTTAACTTATGTTGTTATAATAAAATATGACACGTTGTGGATAATTGTGTGTGTGTGTGTGTTTTATTTATTTATTTGTGTGTGTGTGTGCTCGAAGGTGGTCTCGCCCAGGGTGTAATTCAATGTAGAACAGCCACTGCATGCGCCGTGGTGCTCATGTGAACAGCGTCAGAGACTGACACGGAAGAGAAGAAATTGCTGAATAAAGTTGTCATTTTGTGTGTGTGTGTGAGGAGGGTGGGGTTTGTTCACAAAAAGTATTCTCGTCGCTTCATAACATTAAGGTTGAACAACTGTAGTCAAATGGACTATTTTAATGATGTCTTTACTACCTTTCTAGGCCTTGAAAATGTTAATAACGTTGCAGTCTATGGGGGTTCAGAAAGCTCTCGGATTTCATCAGTAATATCTTAATTTGTGTTTCGAAGATAAACGAAGGTCTTACAGGTTTCGAAAGACATGAGGGTGAGTAATTAATTAATTTAACGAATGCCAAACCTCACCCAACCACTAAATCTACCCTTAATGATGCCATTAGCTCCACCCCAACACTGGTCTGAGACTGCTGTCAGATCCAATCAATTCTCAGCTGGGAAAAAAATAAAATCGTGCTTAATTTACCCCCACCCCACACAACTCTAGTGCATGATTTTAGAGTTATTTTGACATTTAACCGTATAATATTTATAGTTACCTTAAGATGACTTATAGTTTATTGTATTGTTCTCATCTTCGTATTTTTTTATATTTTCTCCATACAGTCCAAGTATACGTACAGCCCTATAGAATTGTGCGTAAAACAAATTCAATAAATCAGCTCCACTGTGGATTACAGTGATCAAGGGCTTATGGCGTTCTGTTTAAACACATTTCAGTAGTGGGCACTCCTAAGCAATATGTACATCAAAGTGAGCGAGACAGAGCGAAGTTAGTTGAATACATCGGGTCAGAGGGCACTCTTCCAGAACTGGGCTCTCTCGTGAACGCGCGTACGGCCGTTGCCAGAAGCCAGTGATTATAGTTTATAGTTTATAGTTTAAGTTTTAAATGTAGATATATTTCTTACAAAAACCCACTCTTCAAGTTTTCTTTACTTCCTGTGACTCATTACTTTGAACCTGCCTGGCATGTCCTTCATGTTTTTTAAAACAAATTCATGCTTAACTTACGTTTGGCTTCTGTGCTTGCCAGAACAGGAATTTGGACGGGAATTAAACAACTTTGGCTAGTATTTATCAATGTTGTCATGAGCATTAAAATTGTATTGAAACACATGACACTGCAATGAAAGTTAATTACGTTAAGATTATTGGTTCAATAACAACAACCACCAAAGTGAACCCCTTTGTTTGGTTAAAATATGTGTAAATCAGATGAATCTTATATACAAGAAAATTTAAAAATACATTCAGATTGATACCAATAATAAAAAATCCATGGCATTTGATTAAGACTTTTTCTCATGCGGCTGTTTTCTTGATGCTTCCAATGTAATGTGAAATTATACGGTTCTTGTTCTTGTAGCATTAGGGCTGATATGGCTTTTGTAATGACTCTCTTTCAATTAAACAAAGCACAAGAGCAGTGGGCTGAAAAAGTGATTGCTCTCACTTCAAAGCGATTTGCTTGGCATACATCATTGTTTGCGGTCCATAAATGTCATACAAATTGAAATCACGGTCACGTCCGAACAAAAATAATATTTCCAATGGCTATGATTTATGTGATCTGGGTGTCATGATGGTTGTGTGGGGTTAATTAGCAACAGGGATGAGCCTTCAACTACACTCATCTAGGATGTGTAATTAAGTCTCTCGTTTAAGTGCAAACGACTATTCAATCTCCTTTTAAACTTCAATCTCATATTCAGTGATGACCAAAATGAAATAATTTAAAAAAAATACTTTTAACCTAGACGCTTTTAAAACCTAAGAGGCATATGAAGTTACAAAAAGAATGTCTAGACATACTGTATTTATAGGGAATTTATTCAACCTGGGATTTTTTATGGGGTTTGCAATGTTACATGGAGGCATCACAATAGCAGGACATTGAAAAGGACATTCTGAATTATTCATAACTGCGCTCTTGACCCTGTACTTTTCGGTGACCTATTACAAAATTGTGCAGTCATTTATTGCTGCCAAAAATCTCCACACATAAGGTTCATATCAAAACATGATCGGGCAATTACTCCCTCGTCAAGGGCTTCGGCTGTTTAAAATGCTCTCTGTGCACCCCAAAACCATGACACACTGTGCTGAAAGAAGGGCAATATATATTACAAGAGCCCATTAGAAATGTCCAACTTTTTCCCACTCACCAACAAGGTCCAAAATCTTCAAGTAGGAAGAGGATGATATTCCTGTCCCGAGACTTGAGTGAGTGGAAGACTTGACATGGTCAGCGCCATAAGCAACAAATGCCATCTGCATTGGCGGCCACACAGACCCTTGGCCCTTTATTTCTGCCAATCCCCTTCAGACCTGGAGGAGATGCTATAATTCAGGGGACGGCATTTAAGTTTTTGCAAAGGCAATATGGGAGAAAAGGGATTGTGTTCAAAATTGCACAAGTGCAGCACATAAAGGGATTCAGCAGCCAATGCAAGCTGGACGTTGAAATTGTCTCATGACATAGTTGATTACACACAAACTGTTTTGTCAGCAATTTTTAGATGAGCTCGCCTACAAAGCTGTCAATTCCCCCGAGGAGATGAAAAACATCGCTTTCTCTTAAGAGGACAAAACCTTCATACGTTTTTTTGTAATAAAAGCAATCATGGGCACAGAGCACTACACTTATGACAAAGATATTCATTGTTGTTAGTCATTGCTTCGACAACAGTGAATGTGAATATTTTGAAATTATGAAAGAACACATTTTACAGTTTCAAAGGGAGCGTGTAGCGTGTAAGCATAAGTTTTATAAAGTAATTACACAAATAGAATCCACACAAGAGTAAATAGCACCATAAAGAACAAGAAAAAAAAACTACATTCAAGAGTAAAGATCGTACTACGTACGCAAAGACACAGAAGTTTGTTTATCCAAACTTGCTGGATGTGAAAAAACATGGATTGATTTTTTTTGTTGTTGTTGACCTTTTAGGGCATCCAGGAGAAATGACACCCCCTTGTGGTCTGGAAAAATACAGTAGCTAATCATAACTACTTTTTTTGTTTTGCCAATAATATGCAGGCCGACATTTTCAAATGCTCAAGCACAGAGCTCTGTATGGCAAATCTTGCCAGAGAACAACACAATTATATGCAACACTACCCACAGTGCTTTCAACATATTTTCAACAACTGTCATATTCACTTCCACAGCTGTCCAATAAAATCAATGAAATGAACAATGAAACAATGAAAATGAAAACAAAAATCAAAGACACCTACTGACTGACCGTCAGCGCTGTTTATTCTCATCGTGGCTTGTTCTTAAATCAGCTAATCTGCTATATGCAGCTTCTGTTTTCAGATCCAGGGAGCTGTTTGGTGTAATGGAAAGCACCATGGCAGCTCCTCGCTTAATTAGAGTTGGACTTGATGGCACACTGTTTTCGAGCCCTTTCTCTCCCACACAAACTCTTTTCAATTACACAATATAAAGTCAGCTGTCTCGACAGGAGGCACTGATCCAAATCCGGCTAAAGAACAACCTTGACCAGCCGAGACCAAAATGTTCCTGACTCACGCATGAACCATCAGAGACAGTTCTCATATTCATTAAGCCTGTGTAGGTGAAGTTTGGGTTATAAAGCTGGGGAAATTTGGCTGAAAGCCTGACAAGCTTTTACTGGTCAATAATATAACATGTTGGCTGCCTGGAAAGCATAATATGTTGCTATACTTCATAAGATCTTAAAGGGATCATGAACTGAGAAATCAAAATGTCCTTGAGTTTTTGACATATAAGAGGTCATCATACAGTAAGAATGTCAGTTTCAGAGCTGAAAACTTCTTCCGACTCATTGTGATATGTGCCTATCTAAATAGGTGAAAGACCGCCTCTGTAGAAGATCAATGCCTACTTCATCATTGCAACTTTGGCCCCGCCCACTGGCGTTGAGAGAAGAGCGATACAGGATCACTGGACTAAAAATAACATTACCTTCCAAAGGATCCTAATGCTAGGAATGTGGTTATTTATTTTCAACAATGTGAATGTCTCAGTTGAACATTATTTGTTTGTTCTGTACATTTCACTGTGGATTTTTTGGTAAATCAGTCGCATTTTCAGCGCAGGCTTTGCAAACAGACTTTTACGATATGGACTCGACAGTAATGCGACAACATGTAAGTAACCGTGTTAATTCTAATGCCTGATCTGAGATCAGTGATTTCTGATATGTACAGTCATGTACTGTCAGATGTTCTTTGTCTGTGTCAGTAAATCAAATCAGTGACTAAACGGTCAACTTCACATTGTTTCTCTTAGTAGGAAGAAAATAATCTGTTATTTAAACTGTGAATCAATTATATATAGAAAGCATCAAAGAACGCTCCCTTTACAAAATCAAAATCAAACAATCAAAAAGAGTGAGTTTATCAGTGACTGAGTTCTGGACTCGTGCCAAAACTCCTGTTATAATCAACAAATCTCTTATTTACATTGTGTTTGCACTGTTTATGATGAAAGCATTCGTTAGTGTGCAGAAATGGAGTTGGAGTGATTAGATCACTACATTCAGGCGCTCAACATGTCTATGATCGGCTTCAATGCTCATCACTGCAACCTTTCATGTCACAATCTAAATATAATGCAATAGATCTAAATATAATGCTAATAAACACTTTTCACGATTAGTTAACCTTGAGAGCTTAATAGTAAAAATGTGCTAAAAGTTTTCGAGAGAGTTCCACATGTTAGCCAATCACAGCAGTGGGCGTTTATACTGAAGTCTCACAGCAGACACGCCCCTTCAAACAGATTGTTCAAACCAGAGGGCTAAAATCAGGGTATAAGAAAAATGCCTTTTATTTCTTAATGATTAAAAAAAATTCTGTAAAAATCATACTAACATTATAAGCTCACTATGAAACATTATATAACAATGCAGTTCATGACCCCTCTAGAAATAAAGGTTCTTTATTGGCATTCATGGTTCCATGACAAATTTGCATTTATGGTTCCATTAAGAAACTTAAACATCCATAGAACACTTCTATTGTACAAAAGGTTCTTTAGTGGAAAAGGGTTCTTTAGATATTTGGAATGTTCTTCAAACTAAGACAAAAATAGTTCCTTTAAGATCTGTTAACTGAACGGTGGGGCCCAAAATGGCATTATTGTGAAAAAATCATTTTGGAGCCTTTACTTTTAAAAGTGTAGAATGTGAAAAGAAATGATGAACAAATAAAACATTTAATTCTTGGCCTTCTGGCTAGTCCATTAAACCAAGCCAGAGTCTAAGAGGTCTTTCAGAGTTTGTCGTAAGTCTATTCTGGTTTCGCTTCTTCTGCGTCTTGCACAGTACAATCGCATATTGAAATCATGTTTCATGCTTTGGTTTTTCTCATTTCTCTGGACACGGTTGTCATAGAGGATCCGTAAATTCAGAGCACTAGAAAATAACTGCCGAATCGTTGATGCAGTGCAGTGTTCGGTGGACAGAGCGGGAAGGATCATTTGCGTTTGAAAGCTTATTACCAGCTCTCAGCAGGGTGGATAAAGGGGACACACACCCATCTTCACCCCAGTACTGCCGTCGCCGATATGCAGGCCGACATTTTCAAATGGTTGAGTACACACACTGATTGAAATTGGGGTTGCATTGAGCACACAAAGATAAAACTGATCTCGCAAAAAGCCAACCATAATCATACATTTGGCAGCTTCTGAGATTGCAAGACATTGAACTGGGGGAAAAGACTCATTTCAAATGCCAATGTCTGGCTTCAGGTAAAAGGATAAAAAGGGGAAAACACAGCAGATGAAAGGAAGTGCAGATTTGTGGTGCAAATTAACTCAAGTTTTAGATTGTATGTAGACATGAAATGATCATCCATCGCACTTTGTTAATTGCATCCTGCAGCTAAAATCAAAATGAAAGTGCCATACAATGACAATTATAATTGCCTATAAAGTTTAAAGGAATAGTTAACTTAGATTAAGTGCATTATATTCTAAGTCTTTTGAAGTCAGGGATTGGACAAAATTCGGAAATTTCAATAAACAGAAAAAAATGACACCATATCACGTGATCATAAATTAAATGACCTCACAACTGAATTGAGTTCCCATGTTCCCATACACTCAAACTTGCAGCAGATTTGCCATTAATGACACACAAAATTAAATCTTAAAGCTACAGCAGAAAAGCAAGAGTTTCAGCATGTAACAACCTAAACTTAGGAACAATGAGCAAAGGAATTTATTTTTGAGGTATACTGCCCTACATATAACTACCATTGAAAGTCTAGCACTAATAGTTAAAACCAACATAAGATCATATAGGGGAAAATCAAACCTAATTATGTGTATAAATGGAGGTGTGAGGAAGTTACACACCCTCAAAATGAGGAAAACACTCTTTTTCAACACATACTGTCCCATTACATAATTACTTTGGGCCATTCAGCCAGTCAGTACTGAAATCTACCAGCTGACCATGTCTGTCTTCGCATATTCCTTATACATATACAGTATATATATATATATAGGAATAACAAATTTATTAAGTAAAAATGTAAAATTATAAAGAAAACAAATGAATTAAGTCAATATGAAAATTGTAATAGCAAATACGTTTAAACAAAAATAAGTTCTATCATATTCAATAGTTTATAATAAAATCCAAAGTAATGTATCTTACAGATGAATATTGTGAAGATCAGACGGGGAGACCGGGGATGGTTGTAAAATGGGGAGAGTTGTAGCACCATCATTTCCACCAATTAGGGATAAGATAGGAGTCATGTGATCACTTCGGTATTTTCCTACTTCCAGCATGGTGATTGTCAAGGCTGGAAACAGGGACATGCAGAATATATAGAGAAAAATATATATTTTGAAGTCAAAAAGTAAAAATTTTGACCAAGACTATATTTTTTTTAGTATCTGTACTATTGCAGATAAAATTGTATGACTTTTATTAGAATAATTAGTATTAGGCAATATGTGATGCATTTTCCCAATGCTAATTTTAAACCACTATGCTAATTTCAAACCACTATGCTAATACAGCTAGCTAACATTGGCTGACAGGGGTGGGGTGGGTTGTAACACTTATTTAAAAAGTGTTACAACCATCCCCTTACATACTAAGAATATAACTAAGAACTTTCTTGATTTTAATGTTTTTAAAGAATGAATAGGGCATGGAAAAGAAAGACTGACAGAGGTGTCTCTGCCAGTGTTTTAAATAAAGTGGTTTGCATGGAGCCATTTAACAACTCATAGCCAAAAAAGGTTTGGGTGAATTGCACCCTATGCAGTTTCTGGGCCCATCAAGCCTGCACTCCAGGGTTACCAGCATCATTCATCTGTCAGCACTGTGACTCTGATTAAGAATATACACACATAGACACACACTCACATGCACATTGACATGTTATTTTATTTAGTCAGTTTTTAGTCAGACTTAAAGATGTACAAAGATGTTCTTTAATCTGCTACATTGTAGTGGTGTTTATTAAGTATACCGTTAAGTATGATTGTTTAATAGATTATTTTATCACACACAGACATTTTTTTTTTGTTAGACCTAAAGATGTTATTTAATTAGGTACATTGTAGTTCCCTTTCGAGAGGTTAGCTTACGCTAACTTTAGAAAACTCCTTTTCTCGAGAATATTGAAGCCAAATTTTTAAAACGCAGTGCAGCTGCACAGCAGAGAAGGGAAGGGAACACTTCCCTTAAATCATGATGTACTCGTTACATCATAAGAAGAATGGCGCTAATTTTAGTGTCTTTGTTTATAACGAGGTTTTCCTGCAGCCTGCCGGATCCAGGCCGTTTCCAGATCTGACGAAGGACCTTCGCCTGGACCCAATGACAATGCAGTGCTGAAGTGCCAACTAGCCTCTCCCTATGGAGGATCCCTATACCACTCTACAGATAAAGTGTTGTGGAATTTTCGGTTCGCGTACCTACCCGAAGTGATAAAATAAAATAAAATTCTGCATCAAAATTTATAGGCAAGACAAGTAGTTTGTTTGGGCATGGTTTGTAGGGAGTTACAAACCTGCGCACATATATTCAAACGCACATAACTATAGAATCAATTCTTAATGCGCATGTGAACGCCATCAGCGTCTATCACAGGTTCACGTTTAAAGTCTGTTTAGAGAGAACGGTGTCGTCTTAGCGGCCCCTAATTTAATAACAAATGACCATTTCGACGGAAGTGAATGAATCAAAACTAACTATAGCTGGAAATAACATTATTCACGAACCACTATAAAACCAAACCAATCTCTGTTACCTTAAATTATATGTTTATATCTGTAAAAATCTGCTTTGAAACAATCTACATTGTTAAAAGCGCTATATAAATGAGGATGACTTGACTTGACTTGACATATAGCTGAGCGTCGGCTAAGATGCGCAAACCAATCAGGTCACTTCGCGCCAGAGTGCGTCAGAGCCCGCCAGTATGGGCGTGGCTTATAGCTATATAAACCCCAATTTTTGCCATATAATTCAGATTTAATCTCCTTCAGCAAGTTCCACTTCACTGACCTCCGTTTGAGAAGCCTTCACCGCTGCCATCGAAAAGCCTTTAGCAGAACAAGCCACCTGCTAAGCAGTTCTGAGGACGCCGACTTCCTAGTTTTCACTGGAAGCCGGTTTCAGTCCACTGTTCTGCTGTGCCATCCGGCGCATATATCCTTTTAAGCAAAACTTAGTGTGTTCGCCCGCTGCGACTCACTATCTAAAAGAGCAATTTTCAAGGCGTTGTTTCAAATGCCTCGAGACACATGCGCCTCGTGCAGAGGCTTCGGCGCGGATCGTCACATCTTGTTCACTTCCTGTCTGGGCCATGACCACGCTGAAGCTGCACTCTCTACGGGCGGCTGCCCGGAGTGTGATTAGATGGCGCTTGCCACCCTGCGGACTCGACTGGCCAGCTTCGCCGACGACGACCCCATGGCTTCCGCTTTTCCTTTGCTCAGGCCGCGCAAGAAGCGCCATGGACAAAGAATGCCAGAGCGGACAGATGAGAGCGAGCACATGCCGGCCCAGTCCCCGGGTGCCTCGCTCTCACCCAGAGAACCCCCCTCACCGTTCCTGTTTACACAGGCAGACCAGTGCCCCTCTCAGCAAGCGGCCGGTCTCATCTCTTTTGGGGGATCGGATGAGGAGGAAGAGAAGAATGACAGCCTTTCCCTTGCTGCATCTGAATGCGGGGGATGGACGGGCTCCATGACCGACCCCGCACCATCAACACAAGCCAGCGCCAGCGGCATGAGAGCCAGCCTTGACTCTGAACTTCTCAGCGTGCTAACTAAGGCTGTCTAAGACCTCAGGCTCAATTGGTCTTCGCCCGAGGAAAACACGCAAAGCAGGCTGGACGAATGGTTCCTGCAAGGGCGCCGACAGGCCCCTCAGCAAAGACCCCCCCTTTCTTTCCTGAGGTACATGACGAGCTAACGAAGTCGTGGAAAGCGCCGCATTCAGCTCGTCTCAAACCCTCCACCTCGTCAACGCTCTCGACTGTCGACGGCGCTGTGGAGAAAGAATATGAGAAAATTCCCCCCCTCGAAGAGACAGTGGCCGCGCACCTTTGCCCGCCCACAGCTATGGGATGGAAAGCTAAAGTGACTCACCCGCCTTGCCGTACTACTTCAGCTCTCGCTGGCCGAGCTTACGCCTCCGCTGGTCAAGCTGCTTCGGCGCTTCACACCATGGCAGTCCTCCAGGTTTTTTAGGCCAAACTTCTCCGCTTTATGGGTGAGTCTGGACCTGACCAGGAAGCTTTCAGGGACCTGCGCAGCGCCACAGACCTGGCTCTGCGCGGCACTAAATCTACCTCCCAGGCGATTGGTGACATGGCGAACTTGACGGTGCTAGAGCGACATCTCTGGTTGACATTAACGGAGATGAAGGATGCAGACAGCAAGCGACCTGATTGGTTCGCGCATCTTAGCCGACTCGCCATAGGTACGTGCAGTTGCCGCAGCACAGCCAATGAGGGCGCTAGACGCTCAGCTATTGTCTGCTCTACAGCTGCACTGCGTTTTAAAAATTTGGCTTCAATATTCTCGAGAAAAGGAGTTTTCCCATAGAGTAACCTAACTTACGCAATAACTTACGCTGTTCGTTTCGTACTCTCAGGGAACCGAGGTTACGTTAGTAACCGAGACGTATCCTATTGTTATTATTAAGTGTACTGTTAAGAAAGTGTGTTCTAGTAGATAAATTTAAACACACACACACACACACACACACACACACACACACACACACACACACACACACACACACACACACACACACACACACACTCACAGGCATAGTCTATTATTGAGAGAGAGAGAGAGAGAGAGAGAGAGAGAGAGACATTGTTCTTTTATTTAAAAAAATCTGGTTTTGAACAATATCATATGGCATCCATTTTTACTTCTTTTGTCAAATTGTTACAACTTACCGCATGTGTACCGGTAGGGGTTGTAACAAAGGAACACCATGTATTTGACATCAACTCACAAGGTCTGTGATATTCTTATAGAGAGTTGAATTGGTACCATTTGTAGTAAACAAATGTGGGTAGTTTGTATAAAAGTTTGAGAACTCAAGCTAAAAAATTAAAAGCGAGTTATAGGTGCTAAAGCAAAAAGTGTTACAACCATCCCCGATCTCCCCCTATATAGAGAAATAAAGGCCCAAAAGAAGTAAGATAGCAGAATTAAAAGAGAGACAAGAAGGAAGCCCAGAGTCTTCTTAAAATTAACATTTTATATGCTATGTTTACATAACAGGAAGAGACTAGGGAAAGTTTATTCATATTCTTGGTACTTCTTTTGCAGCCATTTAAGGATGGAGATCTGATTAGGTCACTAAGTTCTTGTAATATAGCAGATCTTGCATTACTATCTCATGTCTGCAGAGATGAAAACAGATGCACTTTGATAACATGGTACATTATGCAATGAACTCTGAACACACTCAAAGAAATAAATAGCACAGGGAAAATCATGAAACATATGGCATAAAAAGGATCTATAATTCATAAAGAAAAGATTAATAAAATTAATAAAAAGAAAAAAATAATAAAACAAGTTAATAAAAGACATTAATCAAAAATAATAAACTCAATAAATTTGAATACGAATAATTTCGCTTACACCTAAATATAGGGCCTATATATATAGCGACTGAGAAAGACCGAGAAAAATGAATGAAATTTCTAGATGCCAGAACACCTCATCCAAACTAACTCCATGTTCAAAGGTTTAGCGTCGAGCACTGACATGTTTCTGAGGGAGGACGCGAATAGTGAACCAAATCTGCCTCCCCCCGTGCTGTTTTTTTCTCCTCAGCCTTTGTTAACTGTGGTTTTGTGGGAAGGGGGCGAATATTCGCATAGGGCTGTCTACGTTTTAGGGCTACTTAATCTGGGACCGACTGGCACACCTCTCTTCAGTCTTCTCCTCACGACGAACGAGCGAAATATCCGTCCGGTGTTTCGCGTTTAGTCACAGAGAGACGTCTGAGGATGCGCATCAATACCTTATTCATCCGTTGTCTCTCCACGGAGCCCGTCTTTGAATGTTTTATCCAGTGCATGAATGGAGCTGTTTGAGGATATACGACCTTTTCATCGGTTTTTAGGAAATAAGGAACACCTCGACATCTGAATAGCCTACGTGAATTAAAGCGATAAAACGTCTATGACGGGCGTTACGGGACGACTACGCAAAGCCATCGCGGCATATGGTGATTTTTTTCTTTTGTTTAAATTTTCGTCATGTTCTCATACAGCTTTATATGAGGCAAGTATATCGAAGTATTTATTTCACGATATTTTCGAGCCTAGTTGGAAATCTGAAATGTTCGCGCTGGAATAAGGGATAAGTTGGTAACCGTTAATATAGTCGACAGACAGATCGGATCTGCTATTTTTTATTTCCAACTGAATACCAAGTTGTGTTGCACTGCGGTAAATCAGAACTCGACGCGCGCGGTCGTCGACGGCTGCCTTTCAAACCTATCATAATAAGCATGCATATGGCATTGTGAGGTATTGCAATTAATGCATCTCTCTACAGGTGCCTGAACTGGTGCCAGTTTCTGATTTTGTAACCTGCCTGCATTCTAGATGCAGGTTTGCTGAACCTTTGCTGATTTCCCCAAGGGAAAAACAAAATACCTCCGGCTTGTGTAAAAGCCTGTAGGAAGCAGTTTAGTTGTAGGAGTTTGGCTGCATTAAAACGTGAAGTACTTGATCAAAGTGTCATATTGCAATAAAAGACTGCTTAAGGCTTGCATTGTGAAGCATAGTGTAGATTGTAATATAATATATTTTGAAGGCACATTTGTCTTTGACTGCTTGAAATTAAGGCTTAGCAAGGAGCCTCTCAAGTTTGGTCTTTCACATCTATATTTAAAGTTGTTTTTTGCTTTTGATATTGACTTATAAATCATAATTTCTGAAGTTAAATGTTCATAGATTTGATTTCTTTGTTATTTCAGACCTGGTTAGATGTTTAAATTAAAAGTTATATATCTGTATGCCTTACTTTCTATTTTTGAACTCACAGAGAGATCTTTTTTCCCCCCCCCAGCTGCATCTTTGTTGATAGGATCAAATCGGACTGCATCATCTAAATGAAGTTACCCAGCCATGCAATGTTCCTGGAAGGCTGTGATTCTGCTTGCATTGGTGTCCATAGCGATCCAATACACAGCAATCAGGACTTTCACAGCTAAGCCTTTTCATTTGTGCCCTGTTCCTAACCCTCTGAACTGTGGTTTGGGACAGGATGTGGAGTCCTTCGATCGGTTGTGTGATGAGTACCCGTATTTTAATTACAATTCCTCCAGGAAGACTCACATCCTCATCTTGGCAACCACCCGTAGCGGCTCCTCATTCGTTGGACAGTTGTTTAACCAGCACTCAGATGTGTTCTATCTTTTTGAGCCACTCTATCATGTCCAAACAACCTTAATCCCTCACCTTTCTCCCAGCAGATATGCTGTTGAGCGCAGAGTGATGCTGGGAGCCAGTCGTGACCTTCTTAGAAGCTTGTACAACTGCGACTTGTATTTCTTAGAGAGTTACATCAAACCGCAGCCGGCAAACCATACCACGGATAAACTCTTTCGCCGAGGAGCCAGCAAAGCCCTCTGCTCTATGCCGGTCTGTGATGCCTTCAGCCCTAATGATGGCAATATAGAAGAGGGGGATTGTGTTCGAAAGTGTGCCTCCCTTAACTTGACCCTAGCAACCGAATCATGTCGGGAAAGACGCCACGTGGCCATTAAAACAGTGCGTATTCCAGAGGTCAATGATCTTAAGGCACTGATTGAGGACCCTCGGCTTAATCTGAAAGTTATCCAGCTGGTGAGGGACCCGCGTGGAATATTATCTTCGAGGATTGAAACCTTTCGGGACACATACCGCCTATGGCGGATCTGGAGAGCCACCGGCCGTAAACCCTACAACCTGGATTTGACTCAGCTAACAACAGTGTGTGACGACTTTCTGAACTCAGTGTCCACGGGCTTAAGCCGGCCGCCATGGCTTCGAGGACGGTACATGCTAGTGAGATACGAGGACCTAGCCAGGAATCCGCTCCAAAAAACCAAGGAGGTTTATGAATTCCTTGGTCTATCTTTGGAAAAAAGTGTGGTGGACTGGATACATAACAACACAAGAGGCAATAACGATGTGTCAGCAAAGCATAAGTACGGCACGTTGAGGGACTCGGCGGCCAACGCAGAGAGCTGGAGGTTGAAATTGTCTCATGACATAGTTGATTACACACAAACAGTTTGTCAGCACATTTTAGATGAGCTCGGCTACAAAGCTGTCAACTCCCCCGAGGAGCTGAAAAACATGTCTCTCTCTCTCATCGAGGACAAAACCTTCATACCTTTTTTGTAACAAAGGTAAACATGTGCACGCACAACTATTTTTCTACATTTATATTCTTGCCTTAATGTGATTGACATTTGCACTATGAACTTTTTTTACTCCGGAGACTCCCTTGCAGTCCCAGAATTTTCTGAACAGCACAAGAACCAAAACACTTTAGCTGTAAAGAGATCTGAACTTCACCTTGATCGCAGCCATTGCATTGAGATAGTTATGTTCATTATTTATATATTAGAGCAGAGCACCACACTACTGATAAAGGAATTCTGTATGCTGGTCATTGCTTTGACAACAGTGAATGTGAATATTTTGTATGTCATAGAACCCAGACTATTCTCAAGAAAAACATTCTTTAATGTGAGACTGAAATGCTGTCATGTATAATAACAGCCGTGCAATAAAATTGTGAATGTCACAGTCAGGCTATTTCTCAGGTGTGTCTCAGTGTAAAGTCTTGTCTGCCACAGAGTTTTGGGGGTTTATTTTGGTTTGCTTTATGCATCGGTGCTGCATCCAGGTAAAAATAAAATAATCTAAAGTAAAATAATACACTTCAGTCTGCTTGCTTTAGATGGTCATGTTTTACAAATACATTGTAAAAATCAATTATTGCTGTTGCATCACAATGAAATAAGGTTTTTGTTATATTTTGCTAAATGCCATGATACTACTTCAGAAAAATCCAATGCAGTCCAAGTTTTTAGAGTGGACAGTTTGGTAGTTTAATGTAATTTAGAGATTTTAATATGAAATGCATGAAATGATTAATTTTTTAGTGGCTGTCATCATCATACCACAAATTTTCATTGATTCACTGCACATAGATTTGTATTTAGTGTCCATGGGAAAAAAATGTTTGGCTCATTGTATGTGAAAGAGACTTTTGCTATTTTTGAAATCTTAATAAATGTAGAGAAGCATAAATAAGATGTAATCACTGGTGAAACCATTTTTTTCCATTTATAGATGCTTTTTTGTTGTTGCACAGCTTAAAGGACAGTTGACTCTTACTTGGTTGTCATAATGGCCTTAATTTGTTTTAATCCTTCATGGATTTTACATAATCTAGATAATCTGGATTCACGTTCAGGTTATTAAACCAGATATATTAATCTCATGATTGTCTCAATTGCTAACCCTCATTCAGTTTTAAATGGGGAATATTAATGGTCAATCTTCAATTTTAGATTTGTGTCAGCAGCATTAGAGAGCGTGAAGAGTGTGCGAGGACGAATTATCTTTCATTCCATGAGATTGTCATCAGATATACATGCTTCACAGTCATGTACCATAAATTAATGTCATACAAGATACCATTGTTTAGTCTTTCCTTGTTTGATCTTTGAAGACATCCCGAAGAAATGGCCCCCCCTTGTGGTCTGAAGAAATAGCTAATCATGTCTAATTGGGCTGCATTGTCAAGTCAAGCACATCACATTGCAGGACAATACAGCATGTCATGGAATTTCTATGCATAAGCTTATGCTGCACAGTTTAGTTTGGATAATTACTGCTCCCAACCCAGTATAGTAATGGCAGAAATATAGCCATAATAGCTATATTTCACATTAAGTTGAAGCCACAACCTTGTAGCTATGAGTTACAGTCTGGTTTGTCATTTGCCAGTCCCATTTTCCCCTAATCATTTCCAGTCATCCCTGTCAATAAAAATAAAAAAGTCCCATTAAAATAGTTTCAGTGTGGCATTTGTAATTCAGTAAAATGTGAGAATTTAAGGCACTTACACATGCACACACTTTCTTGGCAGGTGGCTTATTTTGTGAGCTGAGGTGTGTATGTATCACAATTTACTATCCACATTTAAGCCATTTGTTTGATGAACTTTTAACTTTTTTTCCCCATCAACCCTACAAAAGTGCACAAGTAATTGGCTTTCTGAGCCATCTCGCATTATCCTTTGCCATAAAAGCCACCAATAATTTGGCCGCACCAGTGGAAAGATCAGCTAAAAAAATGCCAGCTAGAAACTAAAGTTGAAAAAAAAAGGTGTTAGTGCTCCTTAAAAGCAGATATTCTTGTGTAAATTACACACTTAAATTTGTCTGTATGCTGAGGAAGCTATTTTTTCCTCAACCCATACAGTGAAGAGAGCGAATCTGTGAAAGAATGGGAGGGATTAAAAAGGCCACAGAGATGTCCAATGGTACGAATTTCAGCCCACAACAGAGGTCTCCTGCCCTCAAATGTCAAGAAGCAGTTTCTGCTGTTGTGAGATTATATACATGAACAGTAGCAGATGGCGAGTTTTGCTTTGTTGAACTTAAAGCGCTCTTCAGAGGATAACAATTTATCATGCTCCTCACTGAAGATCTCAAAGATCTTGTGATCTTAGCTGTCGTTCATTTAATCCACTTATTGTGATTAAGAGACTCCATGATGCAAACATAGTGTATAGAATCAAAGTAATTGCTTTTCTATAGCTGTCGTATGTGCAGGATTTAGCTGCATTATACAGTTTGGAAATATCTATCAGAACATTCCACTATTTAATAGAGTTTATTAATGTAATTAATATATTTTAGATTTGATTCTTTTTAAAAAGAAAATTAAGCCTTTGTTAGGACCAATAATATTTTTTGCATCATGACAATGATTTCATTATTTTTAATTAAATAAAGAATATTTATTGTGATGCACGAAATATATTTTAATTGTAAGATAGCTTATATAATGCTAGTTTTTATTTATTGACAGTATTTAACTGTATATATATATTTTGTTGTTTATATTCAGTTGTTTAGGTTCAATAATAATTATAAAAAATGATAATTTAATTGATCAGAAACCAGACCAATGAGATTTCACTGCGAGCGGTGCTGTCTATAGCTCGGCAGGGCAGAGATAGGCTTAACCTATGTTTTAGGAACATACATAGGCCTTCGTCCAATTTACCGGTAGCCTAATAGCATAGCCTACTACAAATGCAGCGGCCTTATAAATGAGACAATAATAGAGGGGTAGTTATTAGATTCCACTGTTCTCTTCTCTATCTTCATAATTCACAGTTCTAAATTCAAATTAGGCCTAGGCTGGTTAATTTGTCTGAATAGCCGGAATGTTACTCTTTAACGCCAGGTAAGCTACACCTAAAATGTTATCAAGACATACTTTCAGATGTTATTTTCAAACTTTTGATAAGCTATTGATATCACGAGAAAAAAAAGTCTTACCTCAGAAACTCTGCGCGCGCTCGTCAGTTTAAGTTTTTTTTTCCTCATGAGTGAGAAATGTAGCCTGGCTATGACTCGTGCGCCCATTCATTTTTCATTCACAAAGTTGAAATTATATGAATAAACAACTTATTTAAGTAAAATGTTCGGCAATTGTGGGCAAGTCTCTTGTTGACATAGATTTACAACTGTTCGTCATTTGTTTTCGTTGTAATAATATGTTCTGTTGCTTCCCCCCACCCCACATTATTTTTTAATTTTAGGTGTGGTTTCTAGGACATCTTTTAAAATAACACGTTGTTTAACCGGTTTGTGCTTGTTGGGTACAAGTCTGGCTTGGTCCAGCGGCCTTTTTTTTTTTTTAAGAAATAAAGAAATAAGAAATCTTCAGAACACAAATGAAGATCTTCTTGATGAAATCTGAGAGCTTTCTGTCCCTCCATAGACAGCTATGCAACTACTTTGAGCTTAAAAAAGTTCATAAAGAGATCGTAAAACTAATCCATATGAATTGAGCAGTTTAGTCCAAATTTCGATTACTTTATGATGAACAGATTGAATTTAGGCTTTTATTCACATAAACATCTCAAACATCAGTTGTGGTAAAAGGAAGCTCAAGCATGTTTGCTTGTGGGAGAACCAATGATGAGGTTCATTCTTGTGTTATGCAGCATGTTTGAGCTTCCGCAAGAACCAATGAGGTTCATTCTCGTGTTTTTGTCCTGATTGTCCTTTTGACTAAACCACTCTAAACAATTCATATGGATTAATTTTACGATCTCTTTATGAACTTTTTGAAGTGTCAAAGTAGTAGTTGCGTAGCTTTCAATGGAGGGACAGAAATCTCTCAGATTTCATCAAAAAGATCTTCATTTGTGTTCCAAAGATGAACGAAAGTCATACGGGTTTGGAACGACACGAGGGGGAGAAATTAATGACATAATTTTCATTTTTGGGTGAACTATCCCTTTAACACACCTGATTTAGATCATCAGCTGGTTAGCAGAGAAGTTTTAGTTTTTGTTTTTATTGAACATATAAAGTTTACAGGGGATACATATATCATAAAGATAAAAGAACAGGATAAGAAACTTGAAGTTAAGCAAGACAATAGAATACATTTTCAAGCAAGAAACAACAAACAGGGATAGTCTATAGATAAAGTGATAAACAGAAACATCTAAAGCAATAAATAGCCTAATTGGCCACTTTGAGCACAAAATTTTTTTACGAACAAGGCAACGGTCGTAGGCTATACATGACGTCAAACTCTTCGTCTTTTTTTAAAAAAACATTCAGCGTATAATACATCCAAAATATAAAAATATGTAACTTTACTGCAATCCTGCAGACTTGTGCAATAACTTGGATGGGTTAAATGCAGAGGACAAATTCCGAGTATGGGTAACCATACTTGGCCGTCATGTCACTTTCACTCTTTTAAAGTTTGCGTTCTTTTAATTCAGCTAAGAGGTCATGTCGTGATGTATCAATCTTCTAATTGTCACATGTCTTCATGTGAAACAAGGGCAGGGCAGAGTTCACCAAACTTACATTTTGGAATGTGGCGAAATTCGCATGAGCTTGAATTTCCTGTCTTCTGCATTTGCATGAGTGTGAATGGAAGGCAATGGAATGAAGAGTGTAGTGTGTCTGGCCCCTTAAGAGTGTCCAGCAGTGGTGTGGGCAGGGGGGCCCAAAGCAATATACAGTACAAGGGGCCCAAAAGCCAGACGCCACTGGCTGTGGGTTAGGACAAAAACGATTGGCTTTCGTCCTTCCCAGCTAGCTTTTATCGCTTTATTGCGTTTCGCCTGGTTACGACATGGTGTGAGGTTAAAAAGCCACAAAACAACTTTCCCTTTTATGGTGCATTTACTACTTGATACTAAAATCACTAATGTCCTTGGTTAATATTGTGGAACAATGATGTTGTTGAGCCATGCAATTGTTTTTGAAGATAAAACCCCTGACTGGCTCAATAAATTTTTGTGCTGATTCAGTATGCCATGAAAAGACAAAGGTTTATGCACCTGGCGCTGCCTATACCGGACACCTGACATCTAATCTAAAGATGCTATTTTTCCCCCCTTTCTGATAGAAACAATACATGTAACCCATTTTATGATGAAAAACCCTATCATCTTATGAATACAAGTGGATGCCGTTTAAAAGTTTACCTCTCAGCCTTAATAAAACAGGGATTTTATCATGTGATTTGAATTATGGGGTCACTTACTTTTATAAACTGCTTATGTAATCCAGATCTGGACTGTCAGTGCATATTAGTGCATTCAGTGTTACATAAATGATTAAAGCTAAAATGAATAATAGATCAATGGTATTAAAATATCTCCACCTATTCCAGCAGGGGATCATTGCAGGATAGTAATTCTTCTCTTTGCTCATATTCTTTTGATGGTAAATAAGTGAAATGCATCAAATAAAAAACAACAGCAGCAGCAACAACAACAACAAAATACAAAGAACTCATGCATTTCTAAAATACAGAATGCTTTATTTGTAGAATACAGCATCAATTTAGCAAAAATAGTTCTATTATAGACAAAATCTACTTGGTCTTAAAAGTCCAGTTTATAGTAACAGCATCTTCAAGACATGGGTACCTAACAGAAAGTGTGTAGATAGCAAAAACTGAAAGAAACATGAGAAAAAAGTGAAATACATACACACAATTAACAGCATGTTGTACAAAGAACTAGAGCTTCAAGCATGCATTGCAGCAATATAATAATAATCTGCCATATGTTGTTTTTACATAAATAAAAAAGGAGACAAACATTTAAGCAGTAGGGGAGAAAAAAAGACAGAAACATGAACAAATACTCAATTTGCACATTTTCCATTGTGCTGGTTCTATGATGTAAACGGCTGTAAAACGGTCACAGGAAATACATCTGTAGTTATTTTGTATTGTTCTGAAACACTAAACACTCCACAGTGAGCTTTTAGAACTCCCAAGACATTCAGGCACATGTACAGCCATTAAAACATCATCTCAAGCGAACCACAAGTGATGCTTCCCAAAGAGAAAACGAAGAGGACTTGCTAAAAAGCCTTTTTAAATGGACTGAAGACAATGTGGTGTAGTTTCTGTTTCCCTCCATCCTTTTTAGATGCGAATCATTTCTTTTCTTAACTCCAGGCACTGGTTTCCTGGAGACAGATTGAATTTCAACGGCTTGAACATCGTCTTACAAAATGGAGTGTTTACACTGGAGACTCACCATTAATGTAATTTACGCCAATGATGTGCGAACTGCCGTTCAGAGGATCTCTACACTTACCAGGACTGACATAAATGAGAATGTGATGATAATCAAACAGCTCACTGTGAAAACAGCAGATGTTTATATGACTCTGAAATCGGTATCAAAGAAAAGACACGATTTCTGACACTAAATTGAAGAACATTTGAGAGTATGTAGTCTAAACCCCTCATTATTGGATGTTCAGGGTCATTTAGAGTCACATTTATTAATTTAATTAAATAATACTTTCACTGACTTCCAAGTTCTCACATTATTTTTTCAAAGATGGGCTTGAAACAATATTCAAGGAATAATTCTGCAAAGTGTGCTTGAACTTTTTAAGGGATGTTTTAGAGAGAAATACCTCGTTAGGGCTAATTGTGTGTACACAAGGACTGATATTACAAAAAATAAGTTTTCATTTTAAGTACAACTGCTGGCATATTAGAGTTCCTTTTATGATGGAGCCAGTTTCATTATGTTGTTAAAGAATATGCTATGATATTACCATTTGATCCCGAAGCGAGTCTTTCCAGCATTAATAATACCGACCAACATTTCAGCCAATAGTCAAAATACACAAATACACAAACAAATTAGCAAACAAAAGGCATAAGATACCAATTATCTCATGTCCCTTGTAGCTCATGTAGCTTTCTAATGTTGGTAGAAGTGTGTTTATATAGCGTATTGTGGTTCTTTATGTTAACTTAGGTAGGATTGTATTTTGTGAATGTGAAACAGTAATTTTCCCATGGGCTAAATGAACCAGCCACCTGTTTTCCAACCCCATGAAAGCGAGAACACACCACCCAGACATCCACAGACACACCGAATCGAACAAAGGCTGGGAGCGAGTCAGCTAGTCTAATCTGACTTGTCTTTTTTCTTTGGTGTAACTTTACCGGCCACTGCAGACCCCACTGCCCCGACCCCTCCCGTTACCACGGAGACACCGCCTTTGACCAATCCCACTCCAGCTGCAGGAACACTCGTCACAGCCGTCTTGGTCAGCTCGAAGCTCTTGCTGCCTACCCAGGCCACCCCCCCGAGGGTGGCACCCACCGCTCCTTTGGTGAAGTTGAACAGCCCGCCGGTCACTCTCCACACCACGCCTGCTTCATTCTTAGGGTGGTCTTTCTCCAAGTCTGAAAAACAGATTTAATAAACAGAAGTGTAAACAACATTCAGGGCCAGATTTACTAAACAGAGCAAACTAGCGTGAGTGCAATCCCATAAAAGATGGGTTCTGCGCGCAAATGCAAAAACATGGATCATTTCCATAATGACCAACGCAATCTACCAAGAGCTGCGCAAATTAGCATCTGTTTAAGACATGCTTTTTTTGGGCGGTAAATAATGGTACACATACCAGTAAATTGACTAGCCCAAACCTTAGTAAACCACCTTGCGTGATTAATTTAAATACTCTCCTCCCATAAATGTTGCATCTAAAAAGGGAAACTCCCACAAATCCACAATAAGGTGAGCCACAAAAATGTCCAAATCCTGACAGTTGATTTTTAACAAGCTATTAATAAATCTGGCCCTAAGAGTGTTAAAATGATTTGTCATTTTATGACCAATGCAGACTATTTAGATTTTTTAAAGTTCATCATGAAATCACAATTGACAATTCTTCTCTGATGACGCGTTTACTGGCGCAAGCTGTCACTCACGTGAGATCGACCAACAGCAAACAACAACCATCCAATCAATTCCTGATGGAAAAAATAAGTCCCGCCCTACATTTTTTCTTGTTCGAGAAGCCAATTTCACTTATACGTCACAATAGGAAAGAAAAGACTAGCGCAACTTCTGTTTCATGCTAAATTTAAGTGTCCAATAATTGATTTGCAAAAACACAAGTAGTGTTAAATTATTAAACAACAACAATAAAACATAATATTCACATTATGGTCACATTTTACTTTAGGGTCCAATTCTCACTATTAACTATAGCTTTTGTCTCAATTAACTACTAATTACAGCTTATTAATAGTTAGTTAGGTAGTTGTTAGGTTTAGGTATTGGGTAGGATTAAGGATGTAGAATATGGTCATGTAGTATAAGGCATTAATATATGTGCTTATAAGTACTAATAAACAGCCAATATCCTAATATGCATGCTAATACGCAACTAATTAATGGTGAGAATTGGACCCTAAACTAAACTGTTACCTTAATTATTATTATTATTAATAATATGGGGAAAAACTCCAGTGACTTGCATTGAAGGAGTATCCTGAGCCATACAAAGGGACCTTGGGTTTTGCTTTTTTTTTACTTGAAAGACTATTATATTCAAATCCAGCTCCATTTTGCCGTTCCCGGTTCTTTCTTTTGCCAACAAAACACATTTTATGAATCATCAAACCATGGCAAATATAATTATCTACATTCAATTTTTCAGTTAAGATCACTTGATTCCTAAAGCCATGATTTCAAAATCGTGTCAGGACAATCGCCAAAAAAATAATAGTATTTATGTAAGTCTTGCTTATTTTCCTCTTTGTGATGTTTATGTGAGACTTAAAAATTCAGGGCAGGATTGTAAAATCACCTCACATCTACAGACCTGAGTAATACACTGAGCAGATGTGGTCAAACACACACAGACAGACACACACACACAGACACAGACACAGTCCAAATAGCATAATATTTCCTCTTTGTTCCTTTAGCAGAATACAAGAAAAAAAGAGACTCGAGACTCTTTTCCTTCCACTGGACAACTAGCATTTACACACCCCACAATACTCTGTGGACTGTGAACAGAAATTATATCTTTTACATTCAATCAATACTGTCAAGGACCGCATGTCTGGGCTGCACGATGAGCTCCCCGGTGAATCGATGAGCCACAGAGAAAGCCATGTGAATGACAAGCAGCACATCTTCAGATGAGTCTCGTGGGATGGCGGAGGGAAAACTTCATGGGGCAAGGTCGGCCCATGTGTAGTTAATATACGTACGCAGATGTGCACGTGCATAAACAACAACAGACACGCTGAGATAAAACAGAACAAGTCTTGATATGAAACATTTTAAGATGCAACTAGAGAGAAGATTTAACTTAAGCCTGCTTTCCTCGCTTAAGGGCCTCTTGCGAATATCGAAATTCATTAATATGTATGAAACATGCCTACAAACCTCTTGCTTCTTCTAGCACTACTGTGAGTCTCATGTTCAGTTTAGACTAGCGATCGACTGATGTTTATGAAGAATTTTGAGTATCCCATAACCGATATGCAGAACCAGAACTTTTATTTGATTTATTTCTGCTTTTAACAAAACAACCAAATTATTAGACAAGACGGTAACCAATTAAGGAGCTCAACGATAATGGTGGTAAAACGGCGGTCAGTGAAAATGTTGGTGGATATGAAACTCGTTCCTCTAGATTCCCATTCGCACATGCAATATAGACAAACTCGAGTCATCTGGGCCTGGGGAGATGTAATTACACTTTCCACACTACCAAACCTCAAAGCATTGCGGCACTTTCAGAAATCTTCCATTTTCACATGAAGCCTGAATGAGCAAAGTAGTGAGGCATGTTTCAAAAAAGGAATGAGATTATTTCTGAATTTACATTTTTATACATTATTTCCAATGATAGACCAAAGATGATGGGTCATGTTTCTCTTACAGAATCTGCACATCTGTGCCTCATGAAACTCAAACAAAATTTGTGTGAATCATTCATACATTTTTTCTTGCAAAAATACATTCACATGACAAGCTATTTTAATGTAAATTGTTCATAAATCCATTCTTGCGTAAACAGTTATGAATTTGATGACAAGCAATTTTAGAATAAATTGTTTGTAAAGCACTTCTAACATAAAATGCATTATTTGTATGACAAACAATTTTCATATAAATTGTTCGTAACTCCATTCTTATATAAACCATCACATTCATATGACAAGCAATTTTCATGTAAATTGTTTGCAAATCCATTCTTAAGTAAGTTCAAATTTATATGAATAGCAAAATTTTATAAATTCTAAACTAAAATGTGACGTTTGATTTCATACAAATTGTTTGTAAATGCATTCTAAACTCATAATCATATGAGCAAATTAATTTTCAAGTGCAAATTTTCTTGAACCAACTATGTGTCTTAATGTGTACTTGGGTAATATATGTGAAACAAATATTCTCCTTTGGACACTGCATGCAAATAACAGTGATCAACAGCATAGCGTGACAATGTGTTGTTTGCAATTTAATTCAATTTCTTTAAATGTCAATCTAACACGACAGGAGAATAGAATATGGCAGCCAAATAATACTGCTATGATGCAAAGTCACCCACGACATGCAAACCTCTGTTATGTATTAAAAATTATACGTTGTATATTAATCACACCGACAACAAATGAACATCATGAATGATTTCTGTTGAACACAGTGAGGAAAGACCTTGCCTCATTCATAAAAGTCAAGCAAAATTCATTTTTTTCGTAAATTCTTACATTTAATATTCATATAAATTGTTTGTAAAGCCATTCCAATGGAAACTTGCATTCATATAACAAGCAATTTTCATATAAATTGTTCGCAAATCCATTCATGTAAATGGTCAAATTTCATGACAACCAATTTTTGTATAAATTGTTCGTAAAGCCATTCTAACATAAAACGTGACAACACGGCAAACAATTCTCGTAGAAACTGTTATTGTATTCTACTGTAAACTCATGTTCATACGATGTCGATGAGTATGTGAAATGAGTATGATGTCATGTAAATTGTTCGTAAATCCATTCTTACGTAAACTGTCACATTCATATAAGCAATTTTCATGTAAATTGCTTGTAAATTCACTCTAAACATAAACAGTCACATTCAAATGACAAGCAAAATTTTCTTAAATCCATTCAAATGCAAACTTTCTGTAAAGCTGTTTTGAAACGATATGTATCAAGAAAAGCACAATACAAATAAATGTGAATCGAATAGAACATTCGATATGAGAAGCGATTTTTATGTAAATTGTTCATAAATATTGTAACATACAGTGTTGCATTCATTTTACAAGCAATTATAATGTAAATTTCAAAATTGAAATGTAAATTGTTGCATTCATGATAATCAATGTGGTGTAAATTGTTCATAAAACTGTTCTTATGTACAATTTGTGTAACAACCACATACTTAAAAAAAATTTAAGTACATGATTCATGAATGAGGCCACAGTTTGTGAGCTTCAAGCAAGCATCTGAAAAAACCTTATTGACAGCCATTGTCATTCAGTTGAATGAAGTGCAAGAACTGCAGCTAACCAATTAAAAACACAATGCTACCATGTTATGAATTAGAAGTCCCACTGAACGAACAGAATATAAATATGGTTTTGGCTATGTGCCCATGGGTACTTGGGTAACAAATGTGAAATAAATATTAACCTAGAATTTGGACACTGCATGCAAATAACAAATAAATATATTAACCTAGAATTTGGACTCTGCATGCAAATAACGGAGTCATCAATAGCATAGTGCGACAACAACGCGTTATTTGCAATATAATGAAGTTTTGGAAATGTCAACCCAACACAGAATAAAATACACTCACCTAAAGGATTATTAGGAACACCGGTTCAATTTCTCATTAATGCAATTATCTAATCAACCAATCACATGGCAGTTGCTTCAATGCATTTAGGGGTGTGGTCCTGGTCAAGACAATCTCCTGAACTCCAAACTGAATGTCAGAATGGGAAAGAAAGGTGATATAAGCAATTTTGAGCGTGGCATGGTTGTTGGTGCTAGACGGGCCGGTCTGAGTATTTCACAATCTGCTCAGTTACTGGGATTTTCACGCACAACCATTTCTAGGGTTTACAAAGAATGGTGTGAAAAGGGAAAAACATCCAGTATGCGGCAGTCCTGTGGGCGAAAATGCCTTGTTGATGCTAGAGGTCAGAGGAGAATGGGCCAACTGATTCAAGCTGATAGAAGAGCAACTTTGACTGAAATAACCACTCGTTACAAACAAGGTATGCAGCAAAGCATTTGTGAAGCCACAACACGCACAACCTTGAGGCGGATGGGCTACAACAGCAGAAGACCCCACCGGGTACCACTCATCTCCACTACAAATAGGAAAAAAGAGGCTACAATTTGCAAGAGCTCACCAAAATTGGACAGTTGAAGACTGGAAAAATGTTGCCTGGTCTGATGAGTCTCGATTTCTGTTGAGACATTCAGATGGTAGAGTCAGAATTTGGCGTAAACAGAATGAGAACATGGATCCATCATGCCTTTTTACCACTGTGCAGGCTGGTGGTGCTGGTGGAATGGTGTGGGGGATGTTTTCTTGGCACACTTTAGGCCCCTTAGTGCCAATTGGGCATCGTTTAAATGCCACGGCCTACCTGAGCATTGTTTCTGACCATGTCCATCCCTTTATGGCCACCATGTACCCATCCTCTGATGGCTACTTCCAGCAGGATAATGCACCATGTCACAAAGCTCGAATCATTTCAAATTTGGTTTCTTGAACATGACAATGAGTTCACTGTACTAAAATTGCCCCCACAGTCACCAGATCTCAACCCAATAGAGTATCTTTGGGATGTGGTGGAACGGGAGCTTCGTGCCCTGGATGTGCATCCCACAAATCTCCATCAACTGCAAGATGCTATCCTATCAATATGGGCCAACATTTCTAAAGAATGCTTTCAGCACCTTGTTGAATCAATGTCACGTAGAATTAAGGCAGTTCTGAAGGTGAAAGGGGGTCAAACACAGTATTAGTATCGTGTTCCTAATAATCCTTTAGGTGAGTGTATATGGCACCCAAATAATAGTGCAACTGATAAGTCACTCACAACATGCAAATAACGAGCAAACAATACATGTCGCAAACCTCCGTTCTGTATCGTTAAACATTATATGCATATTAATCACACAGACAACAACAAACACATGTGCACATCATGAATGATTTCTGTTGAGCAAAGGGAGGGAAAGACCTCATCCTAATCTGGCTTAACTGACTACTGACCTAAAAGAATAGGATAATGCAGCTGGTAGGATCTGATTGAAGGGGGAGAGAGAGTGTTTGTGGTGTTTGTATGTGCAGAGCTGTGCAGGAAGGAATAATTGATAATTTACAGTAAGATTCATTAGTTAACATTAGTTACCTAAATTAACATGAACTAAGAATAAACAATACTTCAGCATTTATTAATCTTAGTTGATATGAATTTCAACATTTACTAATACGTTATTAAAATCAAAGGTTGTATTTGTTAACATTAATGCACTGTGGACTAACATGATCAAACAATGAACAGCTGTATTTTTATTTACTAACATTATCAAAGATTAATAAATACTGTAACAAATGTATTCCTCTTTGTTAGTTCATCTTAGTAAAACAATGTTAACTAAATGAACCTTATTGTTAAGTGTTACCGAATAATTATTTATCCCTGATGTGCAGTTCGAAAAGTGCTTATAATCTTTAATATAAGCGCGTTATTTGAACTGTAAAGTTTTCTGAATAGTGTTTTAAATGAGGGGTGACTAAACTAATGAATAAACTTCTAGGTATTAGAGGAGGATTACAATGGTTTAAAATCACATAATTTAAACATTCAACAAAATATTTAAGATATGAATAATCTCTAAACTCTAGAAAAGTCTTGTGCAAACTTAAAAATAGTAAAAAATAGTACAACAAACCGCATCGGAAAATGTGATCCTTCTAGCTTTTCTTTAGCGCGAGAACATGTCTGATCGGGTCAAAGAAACACAAAACAAAATAATTTTACAGAACTTCCTTAAGACTGTAGTCTACTAGTTGTTCAGGCCACAAACTGACTAATCAATTTTGAAAATATGCAGTTTTGCATGGTTTTACACACTGTAAAACTGGTAATTGACAACATCATGTAACCTTTTACATAGACTGAACCCTAATCTTTTTTCTTAATCATAATCAAACATTCGCTAGAATTTGCTGAGTAAATATGCTCGAGTTATCAAAAACACGGATCTTCCTAATTACTTACCCTTGTTTGATCAATAGAAAAAAAATGTATCACCACATACAATTCATCAAAGCATGCTGCTATAACTGCAAAACTTGAAACCGTTTTCTTTCTTTGGAAGAATGACCAAGTTATTCTTTTTTTGACAGGAACCTTCGAGATCAGTCAAATTCTATAGCAAATAGAAAATGTCAATTTGTGTTCAGATGCAGGAAAGAGAACAGTGACATTTGAAGGCTTAGATGGAAAGGTTAAGATATTCTGAGGTGTGTTACTCTTTCGAGAGACGGCCCGAGTTCTGTGGAGGGTGAGCATCAGTAGCTAAAAACCCACTCAACAAGCCCCGTACAAAGGTTACCGTGTTGGTCTCGACAGTTAAATAAACATTCACAAAGAAACTGAATGGAGTATAATTTCACATGTCCTTCTGAGTGCTAAAGCTTTCAAAAGAACGTAGTCTCGTTGTCCCTAACTGACAGAAAACCGAATAAGAAGACTGAATCTTGGAGAGTAGGTTGTAGAACTGAACAAGGAATCATTGACTCATATTGCTCAGATGCCTCTAAGGAAATCTAAACATCAATTGGAGCAAGAAGCCTGCAGCAATCATGGATGAATAAAGTTTTAGGTTGTGACACAATCCAAAAGCCCCAGATAAAGCAAGATAAGTGGTCTCCTTGGTACCCAGAATGAGCTGAGAAAATGATCTGGGCACACTTGAACATTCTGGTGCCTGAACCCTGGCCTCAACTCTATAATATGTTCCTGTCGAGGACAGCCACAAGTAAGACCTTTAGATAACACCAACAATGCTGCATTCACAAACCGAATGGAGGAGAACGGAGATAAAGTCTGAGAAAGAACAGGAGAAACAGATACAAAGCATTTTCCTCCAGGAACCCACTTGGACGGGAACATTTTGAAAAGAGAAGACGAACAAATAAGGCTAACTAAGGATGAAGGGGCCATCGGCATCATATATAATAAGTAAAACAATCGTGGAGGAAACACTAAGGCCACATCTCCTGGAAAAGATCTTGTCCAATGGTATACAAAAACAAAAGGCAACAAAAGGATCTATTTTCCATGATGCATCTTAATAATCAATTCATACATTACTACTATTCAATGATTAGCATGTTCATTTGTGAATTAAAAAGGAATTTGGAGGGGACTAAAGTCATAAATATTATATAATTGTACAATTGTACTTATATCAATACTTTTTTAATGTATTGATATAAGTACAATTGTATAATATTTAAAGTTTGGCATAGTTTCTATAATTATATTTTACAAAAAAAAATATGAAAAAAAATTAACAAACACGTTATCCACCAAATGGATACAAGTAGAAAAATATTAAACATATTTTTTTTACCTCATTTAATGACGAGGCAAAGGTTCAGGTAGTAAAATGTCATAACTCCCCCAAAATGTATGATATTTATGAATTCATTTCAATTTCATTTGTTAAAAAAAAAATACCTTGAAAAAGGTGTAAGAAAAATATGTTGTTACATTTTACTTGACGACATGACATTTTAGAGTAGTAAATTTGAAATTTGAAACATTTAAACTTAAAACAGTAGAACAGGGAGTACTAAGCAGTGAAAAGCAAAAAACAAAAATACAAATTAATGAATTAATTTTGTTCAGTTTGTTGTAAAAGAGATTATGCAGAAGGACACACATCCCAGAAGAGGAGACATATAACTATAGTATTGAGCTTACTGTATATACCAAACTGCCATCTCTATAAAAACCAGTGATATAGTCCTCTTGATTTAGACCTGCCTGACCTAAGCTGAATTAGCCAAGAATCCATTCCCAACCAATCAAAGCCGAACATGTTCCCGAACGAGAGGTAGGCTGCCAGCCTCCGGCGTAAATCTGTCGCCTCTGTAAATTTATGAGTCTATATCAATACCCACATCATCTCTCTGTAGTGCAGAGAAATAATGGTGAAAATATTGTTCTCCTCACTTGGCACTGAGATTTACAGTGTGCGAGAGAGCGAGAGAGAGAGAGAAATAAGAAAAGGAGTAGTAAGAGCAGGGAGGGGGTAATCGGACCTTCCCCAGTGATAAAAACCCCCAGCGGGATTCAGCTCTCCGCCGCTCCACTCTCACCAACAAGAACCATGTCAACTCCGTCCCTGCTGAGGTCTCTATTTTTAATCCCTGTGCCCGAGTTGCCTGAGGCATAACACAATGAAGGGTCAAGTTAAAATGAGGTTTCGAGAAAACGGCCTGGAAGGGAATGTACCGAATTATCGTTGGACCTTGCTGGACATGGTGTTAGTAAAAGAGAAGCTAGGGGGAAAAAAAGGCTAAACAAGGACAAACTTACAGATAAATCTTACAAACATGGACACACCTGTACGTTAGGCATTTTGACACACAAATACGCATTTAAAGTGTATAAAAAGCCGGTAGCCAGTTTTGCAGACCATACACTTGCGAGGACATCAACACTGCTATGATTAGAAGCTCCATTCGATGACGAGCACTGGCAATTATGGGACTGACAAGAACTCTGCTGAAATGGAGTCTGAATGTGGCCTTTTTCCCCGCTGGCGTGATACAGCTGCATTAAATAAATAAATAACTACTGGTGAACCACTTATGGAAAAGGTCAATGTTTCCACTGGGTGCGCAAGCTTGCTAGCGTCTGACCTATCGGGAGAGACACGTATGACACTTGAACCTTTGTGCTTACTCATCCCAGTCCTCCCAATGTAGGTTTGTTGACTTCAATAAGCAGAAAAAGACCTTTTCCCGCCAATCCCGCAGCGCCAGGATCTGATAACGTGTGCAAATGAGTCATTCGTGCCATTCGCCTTCAATATTTATATCGATGACAGGGCCCATTGTGTGATTTTAAATGCCAGCGTAGTTGCTTCACAAGCTTTCAATGGAAGCCCATGGCCACCGCCTTGAAAATCCTAACAAAGCTTTTAAAAGATGCACGAGCATGTCCTTTTCGGAAAAAACAAAAGCATGTTTATGAAAACATGTCTTGGACACGTTCTACGATATTCACAGCCTCACTATTAGCTTATACTATTAGTCTAAATGATTCTGTGCTGCCAAAGATAACGCACACTAGAGCTGCACAATTAATCTCTATTCAAACACCCATGCGATCATATTCCTAAATGACAACGATTCGCCTATGTCTATTAAACAAGTACGATCACAGCGAACATTCAGATTTGTGCTGCCGCTGAGCCAGACAAAGCAGTTGACATGTATAGATATGACAGAGTCTTTTCAACCACACAGTATCATTTTTTCTGTGTTAAAATCAAAGTAGTACTGGGATAAAAGTTTGGATATAAACACTGATGGTAGCGATCAAAATACAGTAAATTACATTTTGAAAGTAACTTAACGCTTCAAATAAAGATTGCATCAATTACATAGTTACACCAGTAGGTGGCATGACTGTTAGAAATGTATTTGTCATTGAATCATTTTTTAAAATTCAATTTAATTAATATTTTTAAAATAGACTGCACAACTAAAATTAGCCAGACCCTCTATTTTTTTGTTGTTGTTGTCTATTCAAAATCATGGGAGGATAGTGACCTCTATTTGAAAGAAATAAATCAGAATCATGCAGCTACAGCATACAATAAACTTCTATTGTGTGATTTCAAATGCTAACATAGTTGCTTTACAAGCTTACTGAAAATCTAAACCAAGCTATTAAAAATTTCATAAGCATAAAAACACGCCTTGTCCTGAAGCTCAATTGTCCATTATTAGCCTATAACTTTCTACTATATCCATTATTTCTTTTTTTAGCCTAGCTCATGCTAACATCATCAACCTATATCTCATGTCATTTTCATTACTCCATTAGCCTAGCTTACTAGTATCTTCATTACTTATTAACAAAGGTCATGCTAGCGTCATCAACCTATATCTCACATTATGTTAACATATATCTTACCCAAATATTAGTTCAAGCTATGTTCTATAACCAGCTCACACCATCTTCATTAGAATCTTAACCTATAGCTTACAATTAACTTATTTACCTATGGTTGTATCTCAATCAGCTCTTTAGTTCAGTAGTCAGAGCACTGATCAGGGAGTCGGCCATTTTAAGCAAAATCCTTCCAGCACTGAAACATTGGGTGCTTCTCAATACTCAAATTGATGCTTCCTCGCTCCTCCGTCCTCCAGCCTGTGACCTGGAAACCGATCAAAGTTAGGCATCTTGAAGGACATCCAAATTCTCTAATTGCACCGCGAGGAGATGAGAAATGAGGAAGCTTCCAGAGGAGTCATGAGCGAGGATGCACAGGGGTGTCCTGAACGGAAGTTTTTTTTTGTCAAAAACCTGATGCACGTATAAATTCCCCTCCCCGTTCACCTCTGTCACAATCATTTTAATTTATACTTTATCCTTGTAGTTTAAATAAACCATACATCTCACATATTTCAACAGGGCATCTTGCTTTTATTATTATTTATTATGAATTTCTAAAATAACCGAACTTCAGCAACATAAGGGTAGATCCCTTGAGCGCGGCTGATGATGCTTTTAAGTGATGCTCGAGTGATCAAGAATATTCCAATATACAAATAAGCTTTCCTTCGATTCCTCTGTCTTCATTTTCTTTCCTTGCATCCTTCCCTGGCATCTTACCGGGTGGAGCTGAGACGCGAGGAAAGGAAGCGAGGATGCACACATTTAGAAATGAGAAGCACCTATAGACTCCCTAAGAAGTCCCACTATGCATTGGAGAATTGATGCTTACCATGTTCCCTTAATGGAAGTTCTGAAGTGCCAAACAAATCGCGCGAGCCAACTAAATACACATAATGACACGCGATAGGTCTTTTTTAAAATACAAACCATTATTCAATTTTATGTCAGCATAAACTCAAGTAATTCAAGTTACATATATAATTTATTTACAGCTGAAATGTTGAACATGTAGCCTATGTAACAAGCAAAGTATTATATAACATTAAAAATATAATATAATAAAGATATCAGTTCTTCTGTTCATAAAAACCAATACAGTGATGTTGTACAATGAGGGCGATATCATGTCGCAGCGAATAGAGTCATCAGATTCCCAATGTGTAGTGAGCCAGGATCCCTGAATTGGTGTACACGATAAACTGGTTTAAGACCTAGGATACTAGGGAGCTGATTGAGACGCAGCCTATATCTCACATCATTTTCATTACCGTATAAACTTATAGCCGACGTCATATTCATTAGCCTAGCTCACAATATATTCTATAACCTATGGCAATATCTTCAGTAGCTTATCGCAATATCTTCAATAGCTTATTAGCCTTCCTTATATCTTATAGCCTATTAGCATTTACTGTAACTGACATATTTAAACTTCATTAACCTAGCTCATGTCATGTTCTATAACTTATCGCTCACAATAATTTCAACAGCTAAATTGCCTTTTTTATATCTTCCTTAGCCTATTAGCATATATCCCACAACATCTTCATAATATTAACCTATGGCTAACGCCTTCTCTATAAGCCCACAGCTCACACAATCTTCATTGACATATTAGCATAGAGCTAACAATTGTCACTGGATATAATTCTGTTTTGTAGAATATGAAAAGTTCTGTGAAATGTCTAATTGGTCGCTGCGGATTTGGTGAAAAAGAAAGAAAAAAATTCCATCTCTGTGAATGCGAGTCATCAACTCAGCTAGGAGAGGCTGTTTTGTAAATACGTTCCATCAAAGTCAATCACAACTATGACTTTTGGGACTTCCTAATGGTGCAAGAGATCCAAGTGTTTCTATAGGGAGTACTGAGGAATGCGCTTTTACAGCAACCATGAAAACTGAACCTAGAAATACATCAAATCAGTTGTAACGGAGACTAAATAAATTGCTTCAATGAGACAGGCGAAAAAGTATTAGCAAATAAACACCAAAAAGGACAAGTGAATGCAAGGACTGTCTTCAAGGATAAGCTGCTAATTCAAAAATCCAGCGAAGCTAAAGAAAGCAAATGTTATTCTTTTCCGAACAGACTGCAAGTAATTCAGCTCTAAATGACTTTCAATTCAAAACATTTAAATGTGCCAAAATCAATAAGACGTCTGAGAACATACTGTACTTCAAATCTAGAGGAACACATGGGCTGCTATTAGAAATGCCAGTTGCAGAAAAAAGATTCTATATAAAGATACGAAGCAGATATATAATAATTTAAATCAGAGAGAGAATATATATGTACATATACATACATAATCTAGCAAAATACTATAAATAATAAAATAATGCATTAATAAATGTAAATAAATAACTACATTACAAATAATCAGACAAATCTTCAACGTTAAACCTAACATAACATGTTGCTATTTTAATGCAAAAACAGAAAGGAGATTAATACTAACTTTTATTTTTTGTTCCTCAGACAAAACTATTGTATGCGTTCAAACAACTTGTATGAATTATTTTAGGATACTTTGTGGGGTTTTTTTGTCCCTTTTGAAGTGTGACAGTATCATTTACCATCGTTGTAAAGAGCAGCTCTGACATTCTACCAAATACCTCCTTTCGTATCCCACGAAAGAAAGAAACAATATGAATTTGGAACGACATGAGGGTGAGTAATGACGACAACCTCTTTAATGTCATCAATCCATTTTCTAAAACAGCGTTGAAAACAATCCATCTTACAGTACAACAACCTTAACTTCAGATTCCCCCTGAGAGGTTTCAATTCACAGCCTACTGTTTTGCAGATCGAAATGAAGCAGATTCTAACTCCTTCAAGACAAAACCATTCGATCTTGGTTATATAACAAAAAGCCACCACGAGGTTGAAATTGTAATTCTACGATTCTCAAACCAAGGCCCACATTTTTGTCTTAAATTTGTGACACTGATCTCGAAGCAGATGTCCCTTTATCGTAAGAAATTAGAGTCAGATGATTGCAAAAACAGTACTGATCTAGATTCAGCACTCCAACACTAATAATTCAAACAGTCTCTATTTTCCCCAGATGGATTTCTCTGCTATACAGTGTGTGATTGACAGACGGATGACACACGCTTGCACTTCAGTAGCTACAGATGGAGGGGGAAAAAAACTTGCCTGTTCCCGCTGAGCTTACTGAAGGAGAACCTGGCTTGTGGTTCCTGCCCTGTCCTGCTTTTCATGTCAGACTCCGTTGCTTTGGGGATTTAGAAAGACACGTCAATCCGCAGAAAAAGTCTCACAGTGTGCCAAAAAAAGCAATGTAGATTGGACTTTACTATCCTTAGATGAAACGGCAAGTGTAACTGGAATTTGCGGTACAGACTCTGAATATATACATCAAAGAGTGAAGCTTTTAAAAGTGGAGATCTCTCATATCACACATATCAAAGAATTTAGGCTACATAATGTTTGGACCCGCAACACTGTGACCATTCAATGCAGAGCGCTTCATTCAAAGCATTCCACCCTAAGCATGTCTCTTGAATTATACATCAAGCAGATGGTGTGCAGAATCGTCAAGGTAAAATCTTAAATAATTCAATGCAGGCAAACCCCCAGATTTTTGTTTACTGTTGGTTTTGCCAAGCAGGGATTTGAAATGATAGCAGTGTGCAGCAACACGCCAATGAGAGATTCTGCTGACCAGGGACGAGACGTGCACAACATAACTTTATTATACTTTCATATTTGAGGGGACAGATGTTCCGCCACATTTTTTCTTCTCTGGCTTATGCCAGGAATCTCAATATCAAAAGCAGCTTAGATTGAAACACCAACATGATTGCATGGAAATAAAGGAATTGCATTGACACAGATCTAACTCGTCCTTTGCTGAATGTACATTTCGATCTATAAAGTAAAACAAATTATAAAATATACAATTATAAAAATTAATAAATGTAGCCTATATCATGTTTATACATAAGTGCAATTTATTAGTTTACATTTATACATAACAAGTATTTATACATATAGCATAAGTTTAAAAAATATAATAAATTTACACTAGTAAAAAAATAAACATAATACATGAAAAAATAATTATAAATTGATAAATGTGTATGTACATATATATATATATATATATATATATATATATATATATATATATACACACACACACACAAACAAACAAATAAATAAATAAATAATTCATGGCAAGAACAGAAAAGTTAGACCTAGTGGACAATTAAATTGGCCAAAAAAATAAAATAAAAAATGAAGGAGATACTGGGACCAGATTATCATAGAGACTTGTGGATAGGCTCCTTTGGCTTAGGATAGCAACTAACAACCTAGCAATTGACACTGAACTGTACGAAACACATATTAATGACCGTGTTCTTGTCAGAAAATGGGCGCTGAATTGACCCATGAGCTTTATGGAGTCCCAATTTACCACAAGCAACACAGGGCTGAGGATAGGTGTCAGAGAGGGACTGAGAGAGCCAGACTAGAGAGAATGAGTAAAAAACACAAAGACAGAGAGGTAGTTAGTGAGGAAAAGAACAGAGAAAGTGAGAAAGAGAAATAGAGAAAGGGAAGGAGAGAGAGAGAGGAAGAGGAAGCTGTAATGAAGTGTCATAATTTACCAGTCATACTACAGATGGCAAGTCGGCTCCTTGCTGCTTTTCATTGTTCTATGCCAAAGAGTTGGTGGAGAGCAACTGTCAGTCCTTTGAAAACAGCCGTGGAGAGAGATGCATTCACTCAACCTGTCATTTCACCCACCATTATGTTCCCTTTCTAAAAAAAAATATTTCTGCTTGTCATGGCAGAGGAAATAATTGGATGTGAAAAGCATGGTCACATTCGGGTCAGAGACAGCCTTTGCCTTTCTTAAATTAAATTAAAACTGTTTGAATGTGATAAATTTCTGCCTTTTCCTTTCTCATTCCTTCTCTATTGCTAGATATTCACATTATTTCTCTAAACATTTTTATGATTATTATGATTTTCATAAAAGGTCTGTTCCTTCCAGCCACAATTTCAAAGGACAATTTCTCAACATATCACCACTGAGAATTATACATGCACACACACACACACACACACACACACACACACACACACACACACACACACACACACACACACACACACACACACACACACACACACACACACACACACACACACACACACACACACACACACACACACACACACACACACACACACACACACACACGTTTGTTTTTGCAGGTTAGTTGCTATAAATGGGCTGGTTGGACTGTGTAAATATGTTTACATAGTACTACGCTGAACTTCTATTTCAAAATAGGAAACAAAATCCTGTTTTCTCAGATTGGACTGTTAAAAATTTTTTTTGAAAAGGTTTTCCTTGGAGCAGTCATAAATCCTTTAAGGCTATGGAGCAAAAAGTTCAGAGGAAAGCTCCAGGTTGGGCTGTGACAGATTTGACTGTGTATGAAATCATCCCCTATAACCGCATTCATGATTCTCTACATTATAGTTCACTTGAAGGAGTGAATGAATGAAAACGAGAGAGCAAATTTGGACACCGAGTGTACAGGAAGTATGTGCTTGCGGTTTAATAATCATTTGAAATTTATCAAACTGGCTGCTCCAGTAGTAAGATGAAAATATTTATCTTGAAATCTGTCACGGAAACTACATATAAACCTTAATTAAACAATCAATCAAAAAGGTATTTATACCTGTATGATATTACGCTGTAGCCGTCATATCAACTGCCATCATTCCCATCTTCTGGCGAGACGAGGGAATTCATTCGGGCACGTGACTCTCACAGTGCATTATGGGTATTCTAAAGCCGCTGAGCGTACATTGGTTGTACACTCGTTTTTGCGGTGCATTATGGGATTGAATGAATATACTCGATAACGTCCACTATGATTTTGGACACCACTACAAATGGCTATCCCCTCAAATAATGCCGTGTTTAAGGGTATAGGGGGCGATTTCAGCCACAGCCAATGAAATGGACTGTAAAGCCAGCTGATGCGCATCAGTCCTGATAGCTTTCGAGTTTCGCTCTTGAGTGTGCGAGATGGCCCAGCATGAGTGTGCATTTAATGAGCAGAAAGCTTCCCTTTTGCTTTGGTTTGTGACAAAGCATTCAAGTGACAAATGTCTCTCTGTGATCAGACAAGCATGGAGAGCCGACATTCACAGATGCTGTCCACAGCCACGGTCCAAAAGTAAATTGACAATATCTATTTGCTTGTGATGTTACCTAGTTGGTATGCATTTCTGGTTTGTTATGCTGGACATGTTCCATTCATCTCTGGCCATGGAGCTCAGAGGCTGATGGGCAGGAGCGTAGAGCGCATGGCAAGAAAAAGCAAAAAGCAAAATAAAAACAACTAATAAGGCCACATATCTTTAAAAGTGTGTGTAATTTGACAGAATTGTTATTTTTGGGTAAACTATCCCTTTGATACACAAAAACAACTAAGTAAGCCATTAATGCGTAGAGTTATTATGATATTGTGGTTAAAACTAAAACAAACTAAATGAAAACATTTTCATTCACCAAAATAAAAACATAACTGAGGATTTTTTTTTAAACTAAAATATATATTTTCATAACTCCTAAACTAAAACAAAATAAAAATGACAACAAGACAAACTGAAAAT
Source organism: Gila orcuttii (assembly GCA_026230005.1). Lineage (NCBI taxonomy): Eukaryota > Metazoa > Chordata > Actinopteri > Cypriniformes > Leuciscidae > Gila > Gila orcuttii. The sequence goes on from JAPDVR010000025.1 coordinate 11,157,179, forward strand.
AAAATGGAAATAAAAACTACATGTACATTTTTTTTTTATGATAATAAATGCCCATTCACTCAAGGACCTTAACTATGACGATAAAGACATATTGTTAACACTTTACAATAAGGTTTCATTTATCAACATTGGTTAATTACATTAGTTAACGAACAAAACATCTAGCATTTATTAATATTAGTTAATGTTAATATCAACATTTACAAATACATTATTAGAATCAAAAGTTGTATTTGTTAACATTAGTTAATGCACAAACATTGAACAGTTATATTTTTATAAACTAATGTTAACAAATGTATTGCTCATTGAGAAAGAATAAGACTTTATTGTAGTAATACAGACAGTTTTAAAAATTATTCTAAATTTAAAACAATGCAAACAACTTTAACGATAACGGCACAGAGGAACGATATCATTGGAATTACTTTTTTTCCACCTCATAAACAATAAAAACATGCCAATCAGAATCCATTCTGCATCAAAGAGCTAAAGCATTTAAAGCGGCAGACGTCAAAACTGCAGCACGTGCTTATAATAAACAGAGCACTATAGTTATCTTTCATCGTTATCGCTCTTGGTGTGAACAAGTTCACAGGTTTATTTCCCTGAAAACTGACTGTGATGCTATCAAAACTTTGCCCAACATGGTAACATTGACTCAACCAATGGCGTAAGTTTGGGGGTGGGGCTACCTGTTGGCCAACCAGAAAGAAAACCTAACAGAAATGTAATTTAATTGAATGATAATGCTACTGGCACACAAACCACCCACTCTAGCTTTCAGCCTATGATGGATAGCAGGTTCTCTTACATAAATGGTCGATAGAATAAAAGTTATTCAATAGAATCTGCTTTAACAATAACTAGACACATTATACAATCTACACCCAATTACCAAGAATTCAATTCATCTTCAAAGCTAGGCTGTAATTCTTTTGCGCCATATCATCTGATAATTCTAAAGTAATCCATCTACACCACACTATTTTTAATTAAACACATTACTTAAAATGAAAAACAAGTCGTAAGAGCAAACACGAAACCACAGGCTTCTTTCTGCACTCGAACCGATCCATCATCCCATTCAGGGCTCTTTGATCAGCGCATGTTGATCTGTGTTTTCGGCTACGGGGACCTAATGAAAATGGCGAGGCAGAACCGCAGGTGGACGATACACCGGGAGCCTCGTGCGGCTGATGGTCCATCCATCATCCTTTTACACAACATCAGATTGAGCCCCTCATGCGCACTGGATCTGTCAGGATGATGGAACAGCAGCGCAGCTCCAAGCAAACAGGACAGAAGTGCACAAACTCAATAAAACATATTTTTTAGCCATTATTAACTTGATTCTGTCTTGTCGACGTAAAGGCTCGATTGATTTAATTTCGGCTGCTCGAGTAGGTAAATGCACACCTTGAGATGTAATTGCACAAAATGGTTTGAAAGATTGCTGGTGTGTGGTTGTGAGTTCACAGCTGATTTGAGGCGCTTAGCATTAAGGCTACGTGTGGCTACACACAGCAGCAAAATACAGGTTGCCAGTTCTGGAGTGCTAAATACTGGTATGTTCTTAGACAGTTTGGTGACAACTGTGATCTATTTTCAAAGTGAGGAATCAAACCAAATTTTGACAGCAAGCTTGGTTGATGTGTGCTGTACGAATAGAACTTCAGTCCACTAGATGTCAGTCACATCTGTGAAATATAAGCACAGACTTTGCACAGTATTATTTTCTGCTAATCCCAAACAGAAGGTCTACACAAGCACGGTGACTAATAAAAATATGTTATTCAAACTCACATTTCTCGCCACAGACAACAACAAAATGTGCTGCTAAATTAATATACATGTACAGGGCTCTCAAGTCTCACGCATTGGGCGTGAGACACACGCATTTCAACCCGTTCACACGCCACACCTTGTATTTCTCACGCTGAGGAGTAAGGGAACTTGTCCCGCTATACAATTAATGGACGAGGCGCAGGCAAACGGAGGGAAGTTCTCTGCCGAGTTCATAGCATCTGTCTCGAGTTATACAGAGTTAAATGCTAGCTACCAGCCAATTAGAATTAGTTGTTTCTGGGTAAATTATGTGTTCCCGCTGCAAGCACGTTCGTTACTAGACAACACGCGCACACACGGAGTGGAAGTTGAAAGAGCACGATCTGATGAATGCGGTTTGTGGACATCTTCATTTTTTTTTTAGCATTTTGATTTTACGATTCCTGGACGATTTCTCTTGCCTGTGATCAAAGACAGTGAGAGCTGATGTTGAGGAGTATAGCCAAATTCGTGCTAAATTATTTTTGATGCATTCAAAAACTCTCCAACTGCTTTTAAAGGGGTCATCGGATGCAAAATACTTTTTATATGGTATTTGCAAATAAATGTGTCTTTGCAGTGTGTGGACACAATCACCATGCAATGAAAAAAATCCATTCACTTTTTTTTAATCCTCAAAAAGCCCAAAAGTTGTTGCTCATTATCATTTAAAGAGACATGCACCCGAAACGGGTCAATGTGAACAGAGCTTGTTTTTGAAGAGGTAAAAAGGGTGTTGTTTTACACAACCATTGAGAAATTTTAACCAAAGTATGTTACAAACTTTACATAGGTCCAAAAGAATCATACCAACTTGTGGAAAATGGGCATCCGATGACCCCTGTAAAGGTGACCGGTTTGGGTCTTGACATACATGCTCAGGGCAAGTTGTTATGACACAATGTTATGTACATTGAGCACTGATGTTCAGTTGGCTTGTTTGGGGTCAAATTTATTTTTATTTTTCAATGAATTTGATTTTTTTAAATATAACTATTTATTTTATTTGGTTGAATTTATCTTTTTATCAGATTTAACAATTGTTATAATTTCCATTTGTGCTGGTCAATTATGAACAATAGGCAAAATCGAGGGACCGCTGCTGCAAATATTTGGGTGGCTCCTCGCCTAAATCTCACTGTAAACTTTTGATAAAACTTGAGAGCCCTGCATGTATGTACTTTTGTTCTTTGTTTTAAATGGCCTTCTTATTTGTCTGATCTGTTAAACTTGAATAAGCCAGTCAGATGTTTGCGATCCACAGAGAACACTCTGTCCCATGCATTCAAGATCAAGACTGAAGTTGAGAGGTGACCGTCTTCGTAGATCTGTACCCTCTGTATATGAGTTTAAATCAAAGTTAACGTCATATCTTTTTACCGTAGCATTCGAGTCATCATAAATGTACTTATTTTAATTATTATGTTTATATATATATATATGATTAATCTCAACAAGGTAATGGAAATTATTATAACTGTGAGATAAAACAAAACAAGACTGAATTGGACCAAACTGGCCTAATGCCTCTGAGGATGAAATACAAATTAAATCCTTAAAGAAGAAATTCACGGTGTTTAGGGACATCTATTACAGTTACTGGTTGCTATGGTTACAGGTATTACAAGACAATTTGAGACTCACAATAAAAATCACTAATAAATGCAGTTGTCAATCCTCAACAGTGAACCTAACCAATCATATGCTAAAAACAGGCAAAGAAAGTCGAGGTAGTACTGTAATTACTCTGTCAAAAATGTAATTTAGCTGATATTTTACGCATTTGGGTAAACGACAGAACAAATGACACACATAAACATCACTTAGACAGGGTATTGATGTCTAAATGAATGCCTCAGCAAGTATGTGCTTCAGATATACAGTAGTAACAGAAGCTCAAATTAGCTGACAGACTGAATTTCTGGCATATTGTGTTTCTCAGGTTTACGTCAGTTCCAGCCTGTTCACTCAGAAAATAAAGAGCAATCACATCGATAGGGCTTGACAATCTAACCTTGATTGAATTTCGCCGCTGCTTGCTCGCACTAAAACACACAAAGGACATAATTGTGAAACAACTACGTTTGCCAATCGTTCATAATTTGCTCAAAACTACCATCCTGCCTTTCATTCTGTCCTCACATGTGACATTTACAGACGAGGTAACAGTACAAGCTTGAGAAGAAAAATCAGGTGCAAATGTTGCATCAACAGAAGAAACGGCCTGTAAACTGTACACTGTCTGCAGCAGCGCGAGCGAACGCCTCAGGGAGGAGAGCTCCATCTTGCCTGTATTTTTCCACATGAATATTAGCATGTGGGCTAGTCTGTCTGGTTCCGCTCCAAATCCTCTGTGACTATGTCTGACCTCAGACGACCATACGCCCTGAAGGGACTCAATCTGTATGTCTACAACATCAGGGACATTTCAGGAAATAAAACTTACTGGCTCGATACGACATATATCTGGTTCAGGCAGGTTTTGATATGATATCATGATGACTAGCGTGCAAGAAATGGGTTTTGACGCTTCCCACTGTCGGACTCTTTTCAAGTACTTTTGGGTCAAACCATGTTAGCAAAGAAATGAAAAAACAGCACATTGCTTGATCTGCTTTCATAAAACATGAATATATTGCAATGTTTCGACCAAACAAGATCTTCATCAGGCAAACAATTATCAAGGGATTTTATATTCACAAAGTAAACACTCACACTTGAGAAAAGACATCAATCAACAAAATAAACAATTATCCAATAAGCAATAAGAAGAAAAACAATTGAACCACATTATCAACATGAGTATCAATGCAAGTACTAGTGGCTGTTTACCACAGCTTCAACGTTTTATTTATGTTTTATTCACACTGGACTTTTGTGATTATACCAACAATTTAATCTGCTCGGAGGAGTATCTGCTTGTAATGCCTAAAAAACACATCATATGAACATAATACGTGTAAATAAACACTTGTTTAGTGTATCGGCTAAAAGTATGCTAGGCTAATATGCTGAGCAGTTAGCTTGCAAAAAAATAAGCTACCTAAAACACACACATTAAAAAAAATTAGGGGTTAGGTAATTTTTTTTTCTTTCAATTTACCAGCACCTGACTCATAAACCAGTTATTTTTAGTGAATCAAAAACATCCAGTCGAAGCAGTATAGTCTCAATCAAAAAAAAAATGACTCTGGAGAGACAGTTATTTTAATTAATCATTCAAAAAGACTTCGGACTTGTATTTTGAATCAGTCTGATGGAACCTGCTCACTGAATTAATTCACTGAATCTGTCAGAGAAATTACTTAATCAACTAAGTTATCATTACCAATTTGATTATCGATTAATCATGTCTACCTGCTGTGCACGGGAAACATCCAGTCACATCACTTTACAGTTTTACAAGTTATCCAAAACTTGAGAATGATTTATATTATGTCCATATATATTATGCCCCCGATTAACCGATTAAAAAAAAACAGTTAATTTTTTAATCCGATTAATCGAGGACATAATCGATAGATTGATTATCAAAATAATAGTTGTTTCCAGCCTTGATTAATCAGATGAAATAGTAGATTAATCAAATTATATATATATATGATTAATCAAGGACATAATCGATAGATTGATTATCAAAATAGCATATAAAAATACAGGCTAATAATCATTATTTGCAAACCTATATTGAAGCGGTACTTGGATGTCATAAACCGATCGGTCTGCACAGCACCGCTTCAAGTCAAACACACCTATTCTTAATTTCTTAGTAGTCATTAATGGTTCTTGCCAATGGAATCACTTTGTGGTCCTAGACAGACTCGATTGAGTGAATGGACTGAATCGTTCATAACACAGGGGTTCACATGAGCAAAGTGGGTGCAGTCCGCTTTCACACACACCAAACTCTGCCGACAAACGGATTCCAGTCTGCGCCCTGACAGAACACGGTATTCTGGGCTTTGAAACCCTAAGCAGATCTTTGTGAAGTCACTGACTGAACTAGGATCATTCTACTTGTACTTCAATCCCTTCTGCTATTTACTCAGTTATATTAAGCCTGGTTCAAACAATTCCCCTCCTTCTGAACAGGCTCAATGCACTTGTGTACTCAAGCTCAAAACTCATTTCTTATAAAACGCCAGTAATCGTGATGGCCAATTTAACTAAAATAGACCGTTTGAATCACCCAAAATAGCTCTGTACAAGTCAAAATCAACACACACTAAATCAGAACAAACAGCTCAATATGCACAGCCCATATCTGAGAGAATTCTTGAATCCATGCAAGTTCTCAGCAACAAAGATGGAGAAAATCTCAGCGATATTATAAACTATTTCAGGACCCGCACCGAGGCAGCAGCCAAAAAGCCAGAGGGCAGGCATTTGATGTTACGCAATCACCTGTGATGCACTGGTGGGCAGCCGGCACCGAGGATCCCAAAGCAATTTATAGCAACATAATGCTGCCATTTAAACTAAAGAGATTGTTTCTGGCAAAGCAGCAGCATCAGAGCCTTCACCTCGAATAGACTTTTTATAAAGAGACAAGACAAGAGAGCTTTGTTTCTTTGTGCCGTCCCTGGACGTAAAGATCAAATAGCACAGAGAACAAAGGGAGGACATTGATCACGGTGTGAGCACAAAAGCCCAATTTAACTTAAACATGTTCAGTCACTGAAAGATCTTTAGCTCTTAATGAAAGACATTAATATAGTGTACGTGCCTGTTATTAACTACAGATGCAGCCCCGTGTGTATCAGAGGGCACATGCAGGGCTTTCTGGGAAGCGGTTTGGAAAGATGGATGGATTCGGGAATTAAGTTTAGTTAAACCTTTGTACAATCTGACACTCCAAACAGCATTGTTTCACTGCTGAAATCTTCCTGTGTTATGTTGATCAGTGTGGCCCTCTGCAGATCACTATACTTTACTACAACATTACAAAGGTAACAGATGGCTGGATATGCTTTGACAAAAATGAACCGGATTTCCCAGAGGATTAAAAAGTGATCAGTTGACTTAACTTAAAAAAAAGTTAGGAAACCCGTCGCCTTAAAATTATTAAGTACAAAAACTTAATGCGTAATTGAACAAATTAAGTCATGTGGAATTGTCAAGTTCCATTCTCAAGTTTATTACTTAAGCATTTTAAGGCAACGGGTTTCCTCATTTCTTTTAAGTCAAGCCAACTGATCACTTTTTACAGTGTATGTGTTTTTAATCTAAATTCTGTATTCTAAAATATCTCTATTTTACTAAGTTTTCCAAAAACAAATACACACTACCGTTCAAAACGGTTTTGGGTCAGTAAATCTTTTTTGTAATTAATACATTTATTCAGCAAGAATGCATTAAATTGATCAAGTGACGGTATAGGACTTTTACTTTGTTACAAAAGATTTCTATTTCAAATGTTTGTTTTTCTCAACAAAAATATTAAGTAGCACAAATACAAAGTTCTATCATAAAAACCTCTAGATGGCGCAGGCTGATCGATCCTTAACTCAATCTGTTTACAATCACACCTTTCTCTATAGGGCGCAGCTGATTGGTTGCTGCTGTATCAATAGACAATGAGCTCGCTGCTCAACCTTTAAAAATACTTGGTCAGCATTTGCTGTAGCAGTTTGCAGCGTGCTTCAGAAACCCTCCTCCTTCCCCAGCTCCACCTGTATAGATCTTCCATGGGTAATTAATGCATGCTATATTGTACAGCAGTAGCATGTCTGACTTGCACACAGCAGTGTGTTGTGTGTGTGTGTATTGCCAATACCAAACATTGTTGTATCCATTACCATTGCGAACAATTCATAAGTTGTGATGAAAGAACTGTTTTTAACATTGACAGTAAGACATTTTTCTTGAGCATCAAATCAGCATATTATAATGATTTCTGATGGTCATGTGACACTGAAGACTGGAGTAATGATGCTGAAAATTCAGCTTTGCATCACAGGAATAAATAAAATTTTAAAATATCTTAAAATAGAAAACAGTTATTTTACATTCTTATAATATTTTACAATATTGCTGTTTTTACTGGATTTTGATCAAATAAATGCAGCGTTGGTGGGCATAAGAAACTTCTTTCAAAAGCACTGTATATCATTAATAAAGTTTTGAACGGTATTGTATATAAATTTTTCTTAGTTGTTCTTTATTGTAAATACATTTGATTTCCTTTAGAAATTGTAAAATAAATAATACATTTTTAGATATTTTCACCTTTGAAATGCCATTTGTTACACCACGAAGCAAAAATGAACCAGCAAAGTCAAAAAGGTGACTAAAATGATTAAAAAAATGAATACAATACATAATGGAAATACATTTTCCATTAGACATTCATGAGAAGTGACCTAAATAAATAAATAAATGTTTTTGTTATTTTTCATTGCCATATCAGCACTAAATGCTAAATAAATAATATACAATTCTTTTTCTTTTTTTTTACTAAAACCTTGTTTGTTGGTAAAAAAAACTTTATGGACATGTTGCACACATAGAAATTAATTTAATTACATATATGGATTTATATTTAAGCAAAATATTATGAAATAATCAGGCTGAACATACCCTCAGGTGGTTCTTCACGCAGGTAAGGTGGAAGTTCTTCATTATTAGGGTCAGCAGGTGCTTCCTCGATCACCTCAGTCTCTGCACTCGGGCCCTTGAATTAACAAGATCATACAGTTCATACTGTTAATACAGAAATATAAACACAACAATGTAAACAACAACACAATCATCCATGTTATGCAGTACATTTTCATGTTCCCATCAAGTATAAGTCAAGATAGAATGCAATTTCTACAATTATAATTACATGTGAACTTTGTTACATTGAGGCAAGTTGCTAAATAAGGGAAAAATGACATCACTTTGCAGTAAGTCAATTCATCATTTCAGTAGGAAAACATCAGCACAATCAAAGTTGATTTGATTATATCTATGATGTTTTTTAGTATTATCTGGTTTATTTCTGAAAGTCTATACACATTCATATAAATAATACCTTAAATTATAAAGTATACTTATATCTGAAAAAACTGTTGTGTGCAAAAGGTACTGCAATGACATGAATGACCCAATTACAACAACAATTGTCATTATCATCGTCGTCATCATCATCATCTCTTCCCTGACAACCCTTTTACACCCTCTTATACAGCTAAAATCATAAACTTTATGGTTGCAAAAATAAATAAAAGTGATACTGCATAGCTTATACAGTGGTTTTTGCATTATCATGCTGATGAAATATTAAATCCTATTTAGGCATTGTTTCATTGTCAGCTGCCCCGTTTATCTGTTATCAGAGCAAGATAACACAACATTTATCCGACTAAATCGCATTCAATGGAAAAGTAACAAAAAAGCCCGCATGCAAATACTTCTGATTTAAAAAATTCAACAGTTTGTGCTCGTGCAGAATCAGGTAAGAACAGGTTTGGCTTTAATACTGTCACGCAAAACAAACAAAATCCTCCACTCACCTTCATAACTGAGGCTATTAATACAGTTTTAGAAAGGACGTCTCTGCACTTCAATATTGATGGAGGCGCACAAGACTATAGAATGGAAATAGCGCTTAATACGAAATAAATACAGCGTTTGGTATGTTTTTCAATGCAAGCGGAAGTGACGTTGGGGATGTTTACGGAATTTGAGAATGCTGTTGGTCGATAGGGGGCAGCAGCGCGTTAATTATACTCACTGACTGAAGAGCTGCGGTTTCTATGTTATTTTGACTGAATATACCACAGTAAATGTTTGATTAGGGACTAAAACACAATTTTTATGTCTGATTTTACTCTCATAGTTAAACCACAAGTGTACGATAGCCTATGTGTGCCATATTTGACCTTTTTGGGGTCTTTTTCTGTTTGGATTATTACAAAACAGCAAAAACAGAGCAGAAACAGTGTTTAACTTAACTTACTTGTGAAAAACTTTATTCGTTTTGATAGATTAAGGCTTCCTTTTTGCCGTTTTGTCAAATTTATCCAGGCCATAATAACCACCATACAGTATATGCTATAGTTAACATAGTATAGCACATAGTTCAGACCCAAATTAGTTTTTTTCCCCCATGCCGCATATTAGCTAACGTTACACTTCTTTATTTATGTTAGCCTACATAAAAATGTTAGGAACGTGTGGGATTGTGGTGATTCAAAGCGGAGGATTACGCTGACAGTAATGACAGTTGAGAAAAGGTGAGAAACCTTCCACTCTCAGTCATGACAAACATCTCTTACATGCTGCTCAATAATATATCACCTCATCAAAAAGAAGACGAGAGGTGAAACGGGGGTGGATTTGAGTTTTATTGACCGGAAGTGAAATTGATGTGATTCTCCATCTAGGCCAAAGTTCACCGGGCAAGGTATTAAGCGTTGCTATTAAAACAGTGTTCATAAATATTGTGGAAAGAGGGCATAAATGGACTTGACCTGTTAGCAAGTACTAAATTATAATGTTACTCTTACCATAATGGCGTATGATAATATAATACCAGTCTTTCAAAAAATATTTTTAAAAGACTGGCTCTTAATGCTGATTTAAACAAATAAACAATCAATATAATTTCAAGAGCAACAAATACTCCAATGTATGTGTATGTATGTATTTATTTATTTAAATTCATTCTGACACATCATTTTTCTTTTAAAGTATGCATATTCTTTGTAAATTATGCATTAAAGTAGCTTAATCCTAATAATTCATTTATGATGTCAACAGTAAAGTCCTTTTACAGTTTTAATGGCATTTTTTGCAAGGCAATGTAAAAAAAAACAAATGTCTTCACTCTTGTGAACGCAGCTATGAACTAAGAAACTCAGCTTAACCAGTTAAAGGCTGTATTTATATACCACTGTAATTAAAAGGTCGTGTTGGGACAGTGGCTTTAGATAGTGGAAAAGTGAGAATGGTTTGGCCCTTTAAAAACCCCAGTGAAACCATATGTTTTACAGAAAGGCAATCTAGAAGAGTGAGGTGATAGGTCAGGGTTTAACTTTAGTCACGCAAGGCATTTTGTGACACTGGTGTAATTGAGTATAATGGCCCTCCTATTTAATCAGCCATGACTTAATGAAAAATCAATAATTTTAAGAGAATTTATTAATCATTTAAAAAAAGACTCAGACGAGAGGATGTAAAAACAAGTTATGTAATGCAACAAGAATTAGAATTATATATATATATATATATATATATATATATATATATATATATATATATATATATATTAGTTTAAGGCATTTAGAACTGACACAATATATTAGATTTCTTTTAGTAAGATAGTGATATAGTAGATGGTAAACTTTCACCCTGAGGATTCTGCATGTCAGATCAAAGAGGAAAGGAGATTTAGTCCTTCCAAAAATACCATTACGTTTATAGGAAGACAACACGTTTCTAGTTGTAAGTGGATTATGTCAGTTTAGCTGTGAGGAGAATGCAGCGCGGCACTTTCGCTTCGGTTATCGTGGCTATTTTCAGATGATCAACATTTTGGACAAAGACTGGACTTCAGTATGGGTCAAATTCAAAGTGATGAAGATAAAGAAGTGGAGCTATCAGATATCCAGCCTCTTTATACCAGATTCATGAGAGAGTGCCCAAGTGGAGCCCTGCATCTTCATGAATTCCGCAAGATCTTCGGAGTTCAGAGCACATCGGAAGATGAGGCTTTGTACATGGAGACGCTCTTCAAATCTTTTGACACAAACAGGGTAAGCGCAAGAGTTTAAAAGGTCAAGTATTTTTTACATCATTTAAAACTTTTTAAATGTAAGTGCACATTTACTTAAAAATTGAATAGTGATTGCAAAGCAGCAATTTCTATGCATAAGCTGTGATTATGTGCATATGTGATCAGCTCATCAGCCGAGAATCATTTGTGTCCATTTGCAGGATGATGTTATAGACTTTATGGAATTTGTAGCAGCTGTCCACCTGGTTCTGAGAGGAAACCTAGAGGACCGATTGAAATGGTCTTTTAAAGTCTATGACAGAGATGACAGTGGAAAGTTGGACAAACAAGAGGTCAAACGTATTATAAGGGTGAGAGTGGTCTTGATTCTCACCATTGTTATCTTTGTATTTCCTTGCCTAAAAGGTGTCTCGCTTTTTCCTTCTAGATCATTTGTCAACTTAAGAAAAACAACATCAACATGACACCCAGTGAAATTTGTGACAGGATATTCGAACTTTTGGATGAAAACAAAGATGGTAAGTGGATTTTTTCCTTCCTCAAATAAATATGTGGTTATATTGAAGTTTTTAAATGTTGGTCATATGTCTATGGTGTTTTAATATGCTTTAAAGAAATAGTTCACCCAAAAACAAAAATGTTGTCATTACTTACTCACCCTCAAGTTGTTCCAAACCTGTATGAGTCTCTTTCTTCTGTTGATGTGCCCCATTGACTTCCATAGTAGGAAAATAAATACTATGGAAGTCAATGGGGTCCATCAACTGTTCATCAACCAACATTCTTCAAAATATCATCTTTTAAGTTCAACAGAAGAAAGAAATTCATACAGATTTGGAATAACCGTTCGTACATATTATATGTAATTTTATACTCAATAATACACTTACATGTCATAAAATATGGTACTGTATATTTGAACATATATATATATATATATATATATATATATATATATATATTCACATTTAAATGGGAACATGTATGTGCAAATATATGTACATAATTATGAGGAAAATATGTATTTATATATATATATATATATATATATATATATATATATATATAAATATATACTATACATATGAAAACAATTCGCCCACCATGTTGCCATGATTCTAGCAAGACATCCAATTTGTCCAAATATCCAACATTTTTAATATTTGTTTTCAATAAATGCATATTTTCGTGTATCAAATGTGTAACTGTGCAAACAATAAAGTGAGATAAAATATCTTTTTGTGAACCCATACGTTAACTCATGAAAGTGAAATCAATTGAATGTTTTAATAAAGCTATTACATGTATAGCTGTTTATAGCAGATGTAGTGCAGTTTGTCTTCATTGGATATTTTTTAGATGTGTGTTTAATACATGCAATACATATCACATAATTTTTATTTTGTTAGGGTAGGCATTCACTTTTCTGGGAAGGCTTTCCACTAGATGTTGTAACATGTCTGTCGGGATTTGCTTCCATTCAAGAGCATCAGTGAAGTCAGAGACTAATGTTGGGTGTTGGGGTCTGGCTCACAGTCAGCGTTCCAGTTCATCCCAAAGGTGTTTTAGTGGGATTCAGGTCTGGGCTTTTTGAAGGCCACACCAAACTCAGTAAATAATTTCCCTACGGGCATTGCTTCAAGCAAAAGTGCATTGTGATGCTAGAATAGAAAGGACCCTCCCCAAACTGACAGCATAAAGTTGTCTGTCATTGTATATCACTGTATACGTTAAGATTTTTCTTTTTTAAGTTTCAATTTTATTGTTGCTTATCAAACCAATAACCTTTAACCTTGTTATCTTCAACTATGAGTACTTTTATGTCCTGGGAGTTGTTTTTACTTACTTTGTCCTTTTTGTTAAATGAAGATTTTACAATGGTCTGGGAAATTTAATTATGAAATCATTATATTAAATATATATATATATATATATATATATATATATATATATATATATATATATATATAGAAAAAAATTGCTGTATTCTTCAATTAACACATTGAATTAAAAGTGAAATTGGAAATAGTAATGGTACAAAAGTAGTTTCTTGTAAAACATTTATTTACGGCTTTTAAAAATAATTTTTTACACACTATATATATCATTTCATATATCATATATACATATCATATATGTGTTGTTTATATCACAGAATACACCGAATAGGCCTGCATCATTTGAGTTGTAGTAGAAATGATATTTGTTTGCTTGAGAAAAATGTCTGAAATCTATTTGTCTGATAATACGATTTGGACACTGATGCAACTTGACGAATTAATGAATTGTGAAAATTATGTTTACTTTCTAAAAATCCACAGGAGCACATAGATGAATAAACAGCCTTATATAATAATCCCGTGTGTGGCAGCCTAAATATGTGTAGGCTTAACTGTTGCTAAAATAAGCCTGTCAGTGGACAGGGAAAGAGAGGGAGCGGATGATGAAAGAATGAATTAAAAACAGTCTTCCTCTTCATCCACAGGTCACATATCCCTGTCAGAGTTCATGGAAGGGGCACAAAAAGATGCATGGATTATGGACCTCCTAAAACTGGACACTAATGCACGGAGTTGGTTCAGGGAAAACTGGGGGAAAGATTCATGAGTTTTCAATCTAAGGTCAAGGCCCATGGGCCAAAACCTGCTTGCCCTTTTACAAGCTTTCAAATGTTGGGGTCTGCAAATGGGAGCAACCTGGTATAGGGGTCAGAAAATATTTGCCTTCTGTCACGAGCGACTACGTGCCTCAACATATATTGATCACATTGATGTTCAACCAGTCTGCATGTGTAAAAGTGGGTTCCGTCACATTTTCTTCTGAATGTGGTGATGATGCCGGTATTCTTATGGAGGATGCAAATAATTACCCAACAATGAGTTTAAGGAGCATGAATCATGTGTTCATAGATGGATCTATAACTAGGTTTCATAGTCAATTTTACTATTTAAACCAATACATTTTTATGTAAAAAACACACACATATATATATAATATAATATATATATATACAGTATACATGCAGAATTATTGCCACCACTGGTAAATATGATCAAATCATATCAAATATGATTTAATTATTAAAAATAAATTTGCATTGTTTATCCTTTTGATCTTTCATTCAAAATATTTGCAATAATCTAACTTTTCATTGAAGTAAAAGATTTGAAAGTGGAGGGTAAATCACATTGTGAAATAAATGCTTTTCTCCAAAACATGTTGGCCATAATTATTGGCACCCTTTTATTAAATACTTTTTGCAACCTCCTTTTGCCAACATAGCAGCTCTGAGTTTTCTCCTATAATGCCTGATGAGTTTGGAAAACACCTGACAAGAGATCAGAGACCATTCCCTCATACAGAATCTCTCCAGATCCTGCAGGTTCCCAGATCCATGTTGGCACTTCTTCTCTTCAGTTCAGGCCACTCGTTTTCTATAGGGTTCAGGTCAGGGACTGGTCATATACTTCAGAGATATTTTACTCATAAAAAAATTATAGGGGTGCCAATAATTGTGGCCAACATATTTTGGAGAAAAACTTTTTTTTTTTTTTTATTATTAATGAAAGATGAAAAGAATAAACAATGCAGATTTATTGTTACAGCCATATTTGATCATATTTACCAGGGTTACCAATAATGTTGACCACAACTGTACAGTGTATAAAGATTTTGCAAATGAGTGTTACCTGATTGTTTGATACTTTGAACAATGAGTGATTTTACATGCAGGATCTTACATCGATTACAGCGTGTAAGGTTATTGTCGATGCCTTAAAGTCTTCTTTTATCAGGTACATGTAATAAACTGCTTATTCAATGTGCAAATGTCTCGTGCATATTCTGAAGAGCTTAACTTTGCAATATTGACCATTTTGGGCTGGACTTTCTGTTTGAGTAAAATATGGAACAAAAGGCTTGAATGCCTAAAGCTTATTATTCATGACTGTTGAAGTTGTGGAAGAATCTACAGTATGTGCACCAATAAGAGCTGCATTCAAACAAATTCTGTAGGAAACCCAGCATGGAGCCAGAAGCGCATTTATCATTCATGTCTGCATGAGTTCACATATATGGTGAGTTTACAGGACATTTGACACACAGGACATGCATGCATGTGCATGCATCTTTTATACACATAAATAAACCTGTTTTTTCTATGATTTATCGACCTGAATTGGAAGACAGATTTCCGCCAGCATGGTGCCTCCCAGTATGCGATGTGTTCACACATGGTGCTTAGCAATGAACTATTCTTAACAGTGACATAATTCAAACCATGTAATTTTTTTTACCCTTAAGCCTAAATGGAGCTCATCCTCTGACTGAACCACAATTAACCCCTATAAATCATCTAGGTATGGCGTGTGTGTGTGTGTGTGTGTGTGTGTGTGAGAGAGAGAGATTTAATATTTATTGCTAGAAAAATTACAAAAGTTTTGTATAGAATTTCCAGCCCTATTTTGTATTCAGGGAAAGTGTAATTTCAAATAGTTTTCCATTAAACTAATCATCAATATAATAAACCCATTAAATGAATTATGCTGCATATTACTTTAAGTTACTCATTTACAAGTTCAGAGGTGATTTGTTGCCGCTTCTAATAGAAATCAAGTAACTGAATTGTCGAACTTTTGACTTGTGAATGATTTTGCAGTTCCTGGCAGTTTATTCAAAATTCATGTGGCTTCCTGGCCCACCATAACAAGCACATTAAAATTCTCTCTGACATACTGTAGTTCTCCCAGTCACAAGGAAGATGCTAAATGCTTTGCAGAGTCATGGTCAGAGTATCACACACACTGTTAACATTCCTCAGAGATTTTAGTCCATAGCATCACGCAGTTGCTGCAGATTTGTTGGCTGCACATCCATGGTGTGAATCTTCTGTTCCACCACATCCCAAAGGTGCTCTATTGGATTGAGATCTGGTGACTGTAGAGGTCATTTGAGTTTAGTGAACTCATTGTCATGTTCAAGAAACCAGTTTGAGATGATTTGAGCTGCGTTATCCTGCTGGAAGTAGCCATCAGAAGATGGGTCCACTGTGGTCATAAAGAGATGAACATGGTCAGCAACAATATTTAGGTAGGCTGCATGTGTCATTAAAACGATGCTCAATTGGTACAAAAGGGCCCAAAGTGTGCCAAGAAAATATCAAACACACCATTACAGCACCAGCAGCCTGAACTGTTGATACAAGGCAGGATGGATCCATGCTTTCATGCTGTTTACACCAAATTCTGATCTGACCATTCTGTTGCAGCAGAAATCGAGACTCATCAGACCAGGCAATGACTTCAAATCTTTCATTGTCCAATTTTGGTGAGCCCATGTGGAATTGTATCCTTAGTTTCCTGTTCTTAGCTAACAGGAGTGGCACCGGTGTGTCTTCTGCTGCTGTAGCACATCTGCTTCAAGGTTTGACGTACTGTGCGTTCCGAGATGCTCTTCTGCAAACTTTGGTTGTAACGAGTGTTTATTTGAGTTACTGTTGCCTTTCTATCAGCTCAAACCAGTCTAGCCGTTCTCCTATGGCATCAACAAGGCATTTTTTGCCCACAGAACTGCCTCTCACTGGATATTTTCTCTTTTTCAGACCATTCTCTGTAATGGTTGGGCATGAAAAGACCAGCCCTTCTTGCACCAACTACCATGCCACGTTCAAAGTCACTTAAAGAGACCAAGACTGGTTGCCCACTGAAGCTAAACAGGGATGAGCCTGGTCAGTACCAGGATGGAAGACTTCCTGGGAAAACCATGTTGCTGCTGGAAAAGGTGTTATAGTGAGGCCAGCAGGGGGAGCTCACCCTAATGCCCCAGTGTAGTGATGGGGACACTGTACTGTAACAGCACCTTCATCAATTAGGGTTAGTATAGCATGTTAATGTTACGAACTGTGCTCCAATTTGTGTGATCAAAAGTCAGCGATTTTAAAAAGAAATGTATTTTTCCCCCAAAATGTACTCCATATTCTTACTGTGTGTTAACAATTGCATAACAATAAAATATTCTTCAAAGATATCGTGCAACTCATTCTGAACTCCATTGCACGATTGAGAACGGATGCATCTATGTTTAGTGAGGAGGAATTTCAGCTATGAGACAAAGGCAGTGGCAGCAGAGGACTGGTCACATGATCCAACAGCGACAGAAGCTCTTGAATGTCAGACCATAAAATTATGTTTATTCACTAGAGAAACCCTGGCTCGTGTGTGAGTAAACACAGGTGTGTGGCTTTACTTTGGGATCAAATCCTCAGAAGTTAGACATGACAAAACCTTTTGTCGGAACCATGTGTGTGTGCATGTGTTAAGTGTATGTGTAAAGTCTGTGTTGCTAGGAAGGCTGAATCTCTAATCCGATGAAACGGCCATGTGACAGCTCTAAAGTAAAGTGTCAGTCATTTGGGAACACAGCAGTTTTATCAATAGCAGTTATTTTTTGTTGTTGAATATTGCATGCAATCCTGCAGTGAGTGTCTTTATTTAACTTGCTGTTGGCATATTTGTACATTTGTTTGCGTACAAACACATGTACCAACATTCTTGCTGTCTACTGTTGTCCCTTTAGGGCCATTTGGACTTAGAGAAACAGCAACAGTTTATTTATACAGTGACTATGTTTAGAATAGCAATACTCTTAATATTTCTGCTGTATAATAGAATGCACATGTATTGTGGACAACATGCAAATATATATAAATATAAAATAGAGTATCTGGATGACATTTGCCAAAATGAGCAGTATGCAACCATGTATTTATTTATTTATTTAAATCTCTATCGTGACTCATGATTTTTGTCTATTATTTATTTATTTAGTTGTATTTATTAATTTATTCAGTCATTCATTATTTAGCTTGACTCGTAGTATGTTCTAACAAACAAATGCACAGATATTCTGTTTTTTAATTCCAAAATAACTGGACCCCATTCATTAGATTAAACATGATAAATGTGAAACAATGAATAATTTTTTTTAAATAATACCCAATTATTGGTTTAATAATGTATTGGTGCATAATGTGTAGTTTCGCATTCTGTTAAAATTAGCAGGCAGTACACAGTATACACTGCTCTATAATCATAAGCAGTCAGTATGTAAATGTATATTTCAGGTTGTAAGTGTGTGTGTGTGTGTGTGTGTGTGTGTGTGTGTGTGTGTGTGTGTGTGTGGCTGTTTTACCATCTACAGTCAATGCTGAGGGGTCTGTCAGTGTGTCACAAGCAGAATGTAAGGCCAGGTGGCAGACTGTCGCTACTGTGCGTTACTGGGTGGCCTCCAACTGACACGTGGCCAAACTTCAGGCCTCTGGAGAGTCAAACGAGAGAGACTGTGGATTATCCCAGTGTGAGCTAAAGAATGCAAATGGCCAGCTGCCCTTGAAAATGTAAACTTTGGCTAACATTTGACCTTAAGACGCAATACAAGTGATCCAATGATTATGTTATTGTTATGACCTCAAGTAAATGCCATTTTGGCATAAGAAATATATTTACTAGTGGTATAGGCCCATTTAGTTCAGGCCCTGTCAGACCCATATATAAAAATACAGTATATATGCAAATGGGACCAAATGTTGATTTGTAGTAGTTACCAATATATATGCGTATTGACAATGACATACATATTATATATATTGGTATGCATTTTTTTTATATATTAAATAATATATATTATATATAATAAAGACATATTGAATATAAATTACAATGTATCATTTTCTAAAAATATTGGTTGTAAAAATAAAAGGTTGACACAAATAATGAGAAAATGGAATAAAAAACATTTGCTTTTCTTTCCACCAACTGAAGTCAATTGTTGAGTGTTTTAGTGTTAAAAAAATGAGATTTGTGGAGTTAAAAAAGTCAACATACAGTACCATTGTCAATAGCACAATACCGTTTTCTTGACACTATGCAATCAAGCCGCTTTTGTGTCCATGTAATTGTTAGACCTCCCACACAAACAACAGCCTTACAAACATCACAAAGTGTGGCACGTTGACAGTTTCCTAGAGGCCATGACTTTCTT
Organism: Gila orcuttii; assembly: GCA_026230005.1. Classification (NCBI taxonomy): domain Eukaryota; kingdom Metazoa; phylum Chordata; class Actinopteri; order Cypriniformes; family Leuciscidae; genus Gila; species Gila orcuttii. The sequence continues at coordinate 11,176,767 of JAPDVR010000025.1, forward strand.
TTAGGAAGAGACGCTGATAATCATTCCTCATTTGGTAGGCTTTGGTTCCCGGTGTAACGTCCACACCCATATGGGGCGACAATCCACATTTCCTTTGAAGGCCAGCTAGAAGTTCCTCACAACTGACGGATAACAGACAACAGACAAATGGCCATTCATCCATTATGACCAATGCTCTGCGTCTTATTTATAACGGCCACTGGGATGCCATTCTCTCCCAGTGAACTGGCCACCTCTCTTTCCAACAATAGTCCACGCTGTCCTCAAGAGCCATAAATTATCTTCTAATATTAAATGCAACTGTCTGTCGACAGTATCCATTGTGAGACCCGATCCAATACCCCATCTTCACATGGGACGGCCCACCTTTGAGTGATGTAGGTTTGTAATGTGTCCTAAAAAGGCTTGAGGTTATGAAGCCCTGGTGACACGGCTCCTATATAAATATGGGAGCAGGTGAACTGGACGCTCACTCTCTTATTTTCTACCGCTCTTGAGGGAGCAAGTTTTCCAGGCCTCTTGTGCAAGCTCTCCTGGGTGAGTGTACTTCAATGGATTTTTATGTTAAATGGTTTGTTGGACTACAGCAGATAGTGTAGCGAAGCTTGGTTTTTGGATAGTTTTCTTAGTTCACCCAAAACTGAACATTCGAATCATCTACCGCACTCGTAATCATGTCGTTCCAAACCGGCATGACTTTGTGGAGCACAAAAGAATATATTTTGAAGAACAGTTTTTGTCCAAACTCTATTGTTAAAAAGTTTTTAAAAAGATTTTTTTTTTAAAGAAATTAATACTTAATAATAATAGAAATGAATACTTTTGAACTAATATTTAGCAAGGATGCATTATATCATAAGGTGACAGTAAATAATGTTAGATAAGATTTATATTTCAAATACATGCTGTTCTTTTGCTGTTCATCAAATGAATTTGAAAAAAAAAAACACTATGTTATCACTGTTTCCATGAAACTATTAAGCAGAACAACTGTTTTGAACATTGATGATAATAAGAAATGCAAATCAACATATTAGATTGATTTCTGAAGGATCACGTGACACTGCATTAATGATGCTGAAAATTCAGCTTTGCATCACAGGAATAAATTACATCTTAAAATATATTAAAATAAAAAACAGTTATTTTAAATTGTAATAATATTTCACAATATTAGATTTTACTGTATTTTTTATCTAATAAATGCAGCCTTGGTGAGCATAAGAGACTTCTTTCTAAAACATTTAAAAAATCTTGCCAACCCCAAACTTTTGAACAGTAGTGTATATTGAAAGTCAGTCACTGAATGGCCCAAAAATCACTTGCATGCACTTACAAATATCTTCTTTTGAGTTCTGCAGAAGAAATAAAGTCATACAGTATAATAATTAATCATTTAATTAATTATTTGGTACATACACAGTAGAGCAGTGAACATTTTGCATCTTCGTAACAACAGAAGCAGCACGATAAAAATATTACATGCTTATAAACTAAAGCTCAAGATATCAAATAATAATAAAATATATTATTTATAGCACATTGCGAGTCTGCCGAAGGGAGGGAAGGACTGAATAACACAAGTTGTCAGAAATCTCTTTTTAAGCAGAGAAGATGAATCATTTACGTTTAGCTTCAAGTGCTACATAAATTCAACAAGCGAAGAAAGGCGTTTAATAGGCAAGAGAAAATCCTTCTGCTTTTTAACGGGCGTCATGTGTTTGCTTGCTCCCTGTGCCATTGGTGTTCAAACACCAGCTGTCTAAGAAAACATGTGTGACGAGGAAGAGACCACCGCTCTGGTGTGCGACAATGGCTCAGGTCTGGTGAAGGCCGGCTTTGCCGGTGACGACGCCCCCAGGGCCGTGTTTCCCTCCATTGTGGGCCGACCCCGCCATCAGGTGAGACCACCACGTTCACTGACGCCATCTGGGGCTTAGCCTTACTGCCTTACTTTGATCCACTCAGTAAACCACCTATTAAGTCACAGTACTTACACTTTGACCCTTGACCTGTAAAGACAACACTCTGCTAGCATCAGTCTTTATTTCTCATGTTTATTATCAAACATGCACTCTAAAAAAGGAATGCAAGTGCTTCAGTATTTGAATCCAACGTATTGACAATTTTTAAATTGTGGCGAAAAGGTCACCCTGAATGTGTAGATTGTGACGGATTGTTTTATGGTCTCTTCCTTTAGGGTGTCATGGTCGGTATGGGTCAGAAAGACAGCTATGTAGGAGACGAGGCCCAGAGCAAGAGAGGCATCCTCACTCTTAAATACCCCATTGAGCATGGCATCATCACCAATTGGGACGACATGGAGAAGGTAGACCTTAGAATTATTCACTTTTAAGGAGTAAAAGTGCGTTAACGATAACGGAATTTCGGCAAAATTAATTTTCTATTGTCAATAGCATAGAGATGTATGAAGCAAACAAAGCAGCTTTCTGTTGGTCACCACAGCAAATTTGTTAGAACAGCTTTAACCTTCACGCGAAATTCCATAAAAAATGTTTTTTATGCTTTATAAGTTCTAAATGAAGGTCCTGCAAGGCCTTTTACAGATACGCTATAAAAAATTATTTTCATGATTTATCAAAACTTTTTTTTTTTGTGTCAGATCAACTTAGATAATTTATGTGGTTCAGATAACATAATATTTTGAGCTTCTGTTGATTAAACCAATCTCCTTCATTGTATTAACTAAATCTTTTAATTTCAATTAACTGAAATTTTTAAGGCAACCAGGTTACTTACTTTTTTTAAGTAAGCAACAATATTTTTTTACAGTGTACAAATAGAATGTTTAGATTTTTTCAATAATGAGTTTTCTAAAACCTTTAGATGCATTTTTTTTATAAACTCATATATTTTTTCTTTGTTCTACAAACAAATAAATCTATTGTCCCAAGGTAAACATCTTTGTCATAATATTCATTAATACTCATTATTTAAAAAAATCTGAATGTATTTGTTTACCTGTATCTATAAAATGCATTGCAGTAATTTCACTGAGAGCAGTGCCAGGGTATGACAAATAAAACAACCGCAATAACAGTAGCAGACAAACGTAGTGTACAAAATGTAAAAAAAAAATAAAATTGGCACAAATGGAACACCATAATTTTTGGAAGATGACAGAACAAGATGAAACAAAAAAGACCATGCCTATCAGCAAATAGTCTACACTTTAAAAAGTATTTTTTGATACTGTTTTTACTAGACCAAACCATGTTCAGAAAACGTAACCACTTAAAGTTACAGCGACATGAATGAATTGAGTTGGTTGGACATAACTATTTTACATAGATTCTTCCTCAGTCAGTTGTGTTGTCACAACACAATGATTTTGCATAGATTAAAAATAAACCTTTAATGTTAATAAAAACTATGCTTATTGTGTGGAACTGGAACCACTGTCCAAAATTTAATTCAGTTATTTTAAAGTATCATTTTTTAGACTTATCTTAATAAGTATGCAATAACTGTAGACATGAACAAATGTATGGTACAAAGCAGTCGATTGCTTTTTTGGCACAAATGGAACCTCATAGATTTTGCCCATGAAAATCTGCCGAACAACACTAAAAGTGACTGCATCTTAAAACCGTATAAACTGAAAATATATAGTGTTTCTTCATATATAATGAAAAATAAAATACTACTGTCTTAGATCTGGCACCACACTTTCTACAATGAGCTCCGTGTGGCCCCTGAGGAACACCCCGTTCTCTTGACTGAGGCTCCTCTGAATCCTAAGGCCAACAGGGAGAAGATGACCCAGGCAAGCCCTTTTAAGGACTTTAACATGACATTAATAGTATTATGTCTATAATACTTGGTAATAAATGGTTTCTATCTGTATTTCAGATCATGTTTGAGACCTTCAACGTTCCGGCTATGTACGTGGCCATCCAGGCTGTGCTCTCCCTATACGCCTCTGGCCGTACCACAGGTTAGCATTGCATACATTGACTATCATAGTTGTTCTAAACTGCATGCATCTGTTTGGTTTTTCATGCTTTTTTGATTTGTTCCAGGTATTGTGCTGGATGCTGGTGATGGTGTGACCCACAATGTGCCCGTGTATGAGGGTTACGCCCTTCCACATGCCATCATGAGACTGGATTTGGCCGGCAGAGACCTGACTGACTACCTGATGAAAATCCTGACTGAGAGAGGCTACTCGTTCGTTACCACTGGTAATTTAACGCTTTCTGCAGTTTTCACATATATTATAATAATTTGTGAATTTATTCATGTAATAGATAATAAACCGTATCTCAAATGTAACATTTTGCTTATTTTATACGTATCGTAAGCCTTCTTAATGTACAGTTTACGCTATGGTGATATTTCCATTAGCTTAACAGCACCACCTTATGGTCAACGCTAGTTACTGCGAAAGGTGAACTGTAGGCCTACCAGCTGCTGTAGGCTACTACTTTAATACTTTAATACTTTAAATGCATTTTAATACCTTTCTAACTCGCTGTTACAGCCGAGAGGGAGATTGTTCGTGACATTAAGGAGAAGTTGTGCTACGTGGCTCTTGATTTTGAGAATGAGATGGCCACCGCCGCCTCCTCCTCATCTCTGGAGAAGTCCTACGAGTTGCCGGACGGTCAGGTCATCACCATTGGTAACGAGAGGTTCCGCTGTCCCGAAACCCTCTTCCAGCCATCTTTCATTGGTCAGTTTCTCGTTAGTTCATTTTAATAATTGTTTCCATTTTGTACTTGGTTCTGGATGTTTTATTTCCCTAGTCAAAAAGTACTATCGGATTTTAGGCCATAAACAAAAATGTTTTAGAACACACAGGCTAGTTTCTAATATCTCTAACAGTCAAATAAAAGAATAATAATTTAATAAAGAGTAATTTCACTTTTCCCAGTAGTAAATAGTAATTAATTAAATTTTTTAGACGATTCTTATGTAATTCAATTAGATCTAAATTATGAAAAAATATATAAAATAATATTTTTAAATAAAAATAGTTTAATAAAGACTACAATTGTCACTGTTTCCAGTAGGAAATAATTAATATTTTTTTCTATTTTTATTTTTAGATGATTCTTACACTGTAAAAAAATATATGATCAACAATAAGTTATGCCGACATGTGTTTTTACATTGCTTTAACTCATCAAAATAAGTTAATCAGTTATTCAAGATTTTTTATACATTTATTTCTATAAAGTCAGTTTATTGTAATTTAAGTTGAAATGACTTAAACATCAAAGTTGATTGTATTACAAATTTAAGGCAGCAACTTTGTTACTGTGTATTTGAAGTATAGATCTAAATTATTAAAAATATAAATTAAAATATTTTAAAATAAAAATTGCTTAATAAAGACTAGCATTTTCAATGTTTCCAGAAGGAAATAATTATTTTTTAATTTTATTTAATTTAATTTTTAGATGATTATATGGTTATATGGCTTATGTGGTTTATTTAGGATTGGATCTAAATTATAATATATGTTCATATAGTAACCCACTGGTTATTTTCCCATCAGCACTTCATTTTCTCCTAAGAATTAAGAATTTAATCTGCATAATCATGTAGCTCTTGAGAAAACAACTTTTGTTATGTCGACATCACAAGAAAACAAGACAGAAAAAACTAAAATGCATGGCCTCTAAGGGCTTCCATAGAATCATGTTCACATTCCTTTAGGATTTTTAGGTTTCTTCTTAATGATAGACAAGCTTTTAATATCCCAACATTATGCCTTGTTTTTTAATCAATTATTCATGCAAGTTTCTAGCCATTCTAAAACGGGGCCGACAATGAACCACTAACCCCACACTCAAAATATATTCTCCCTTTTGAGCCATTGCCAAGCCTAGATTCCCATTGATGAAAAATTCATGTTATTAATAATTCTCAATCATTTGCACATGCAGCACATCAGTCTATGTGCAGCAACACAATTAAACCCACCTTCCACAGACACAGCAAAGCGGTCCAGATTCCCACAGGGAAAAATTCAAACAGCTGCATTTTGAAGCGATATCTCTTACATTACAGTGCACTTTTAGGAGAGGCGACACAGTGACGGATCACCTTTTGTCAGGAACTAATTAGGAGCGTTTCAGTATATGGCCAGAGGCTGACGGGCTATTTATGGTGTACAGGGTTCTTAGTCTTGACATTGTACATCAATCACTGTTTCCTTATCCGATGGAGCTGATAGGACAGTGGCTCACCAGCGGTTCTTCCCTTAATGAAATCAAAATCAGCGCTATTATTTAATCTGCACTTGAATTAGCATGCTACTGCATATGGAATGTATTTAAATGTAAGTATGTTTCATGTATAATCCATTCCCATTCATCATCTAAATGACATTGTCTGTAGGTATGGAGTCTGCTGGTATCCATGAGACCACTTACAACGGCATTATGAAGTGCGACATTGACATTCGTAAGGATCTGTACGCCAACAATGTACTGTCCGGTGGTACCACCATGTACCCTGGTATCGGTGACAGGATGCAGAAAGAGATCACAGCCTTGGCTCCCAGCACCATGAAGATCAAGGTACAGTTTAGGACTTTTTTTAATGGCTAAAGGCCCGTTCTCATCAAGAACGATAACTATTTTAGCGTCCAGAGCAGCGGACAAGCAGTCTGCCACTTTAAATGTTTGAGCTCTTTACAGCAGGATGGATTCTGATTGGCTGTCATTGTTTTTTTCGTTCATCAGCTGGAGCAAAACTATATTATGATTCCAACTATATCGTTTCTCTGTGCTGTTATCGTTGGTGTGGACTCTGCTATTCTCTAAACTTTTGAACGATATTTAGAACTATAACTTTATCGTTATAATAAGGGTGAATTCAGGTTGATTGGGACACTTTTTCCAAGTCATCTAAATGGCAAAAAGTGTCCGATATGCATATGCATAAACAATGTTTAATTATTAATCTATTTCTGTTTTTGACAGAATAGTAAATAAATAATTATTTCACTACAACAATAATGAATATGATCAAATAAATATTTTAGTAATTAATATTATTATCACTTATATTTATTCATATTTATTATTAGTTGTTTTTGCAATTTAAATATTTTTCATGACAGATATAGATTATTTTTTATGTTTAAGTATCCAATAACATGCTGAACCAATATTTAATTATTGTTCAATTTCTAGATACAAAAGTAAATAATAATCATTAGACTACAATAAAACAAAACAAAATGTTCATTATGGATATTAAATTTATATATATATTAGGGATGCACGATAGATCAGCCACAATATCGCCATCTGCCCGATAAGAAAATGTGTTCGATATATTAAAGCCGGTAAATAATGGATTATTTCCTCCAGCTGACAAACTTCAGATGCATGATGCAGTTTGCCATGATGGTTTTGAATTGCTTGAAATATGATTGGAATCACTTCAAAAAAGGAAAATACAGTTAAGTACAACATGTGCAGCGCAATTCTGTTATAAAAGCTAAATAAAATTATAATGAGAACATTACAATTGTGTGCTTGGGACATGGATTTTAATGGTGAGAATTTTTTGTTTTTGTAATCAGGCTCTCAAAAATCAAAGAAATATTTGGATTTAGATTTATTGGCCAATATATCGGTTAACGGCTTTCAAAAGAATTATTGGTTATCGATATTGGACAAAATGTTCATATCGGTGCATCCCTAATACATATATATTCAAGAAAATAACATCAATACAGGCAGACAATAACGTACAGAAATTCTGTCAGAATTTCAGGTTTAATTTAATGTGTTACTTGCCGTTTCTTTATAATTGTGAAATTTCGGAGTGAAAATTGTTTCTACACCAGATTTTTTTTCCCAGTGTACAATGTACACTATGGATGAATAATAATAATAATAATAATATTGTGATTGCTAATATTATTATTAATAATAACTCATTATTATTGCAATTATGGATTATTGATATTTTAATAATAATAATGTAAACAATAATAATAATTATTATTATTATTATTAAAATGTAAAAAAAATCATTTGTGCTGTGCCAAGTTGAAAGTTGCTTAGGAGAACTGTGTGAAGAGTTTTGAAAAAATGACCTAAGTATTGAGAAATGTGTTTCAAACTGTATTATGATTATTATTATTATTATTTATAATGGCAATTCAATGTTCCTTTGTCCACTACAGATGATTGCCCCTCCTGAGCGTAAATACTCTGTCTGGATCGGTGGCTCCATCCTGGCTTCCCTCTCCACCTTCCAGCAGATGTGGATCAGCAAAGATGAGTACGAGGAGGCCGGACCCTCCATTGTTCACAGGAAGTGCTTCTAAATCCATCCCTCCTCTTCTCATTCTCCTCTGTCCTGGACTCTCCTTGTAGTCTTTGCACCACGTCACGTCTTGTGTTTGTACTGCAGACATTTGTTTCAAGTCCCCCTGTACAACAATTTAAGTCTACAGCCACAATAAATTGTTCAATAAATACATTTACATATTTTCAATAAATTTCTCTTTGTATATAAAGCACTTTCTTACACTAAAACTGACAGTACGTTGTCTAGCTTTCAGGTTTGAGATCATTCTTCACCGAGGCCACCGGATGGCAGACTTGCTGCTGTGATATTACCCATGAAACACCCTTGAGAGCAGTGTACTAACTTGCCTAAGAATTTATGCAAAATAACTTACATCAAACCTGCCTAAACCACATCATAATGTAATTTGATCGCCAATAGGTGTATGAACCATAACTCCTGTTTAATCTACCTATAATGCAGACTTGAGGGTTTTTGCAATGATCATCAATAGCCCTAAATATATGATGATGACGATAAGAAAACAGGTCAGTTTAATGTAGGCCAGAGGCACAGCTGATACTCTCCGGCTGAGCAACAGAACACTGTGTCTCACAGCTGAAACCCAACAATCTAGGGCAAAAAGATGTGAGGTAAAGAATACTATTGCAGTTGCTTCTATTATTGACTCAGTATGAATACAGTTTGTTTTAGAACTTTGTATAAATAACCTTGAAATCCCCCATGAAGCATCCTGTTACATATTAGTCGCACATTTGTAATCATTTGCTTTTGAGAAAAAAAAGATTCAAACACTGTACTTAAAGGCATAGTTCAGCTTAAAAACTATTTGCTCACTCTCATGTCATTCCAAACTTGCTTTACTTTATTTTTTCGGTGGAACCTAAAATAATATATTTTTTAAATAATATTTGAATAATATTCATAAAATCAGTAAATGGCGTCCAAAACAACACTGGACCCCCAACATTCTTCAAAATATCTTCTTTTGTGTTCTGCAGAAGAAAGAAGTTCATACAGGTTTGGAATCAGTAAATGTCTTCACTCCCCAGCTTCCAATTATATCACAGAGACCCAGTTTTGTGGGTTCTGGACGACGTGGGTTGTAAAGGGTGTACAGTAGGAGAGAGTTAAGAAGCCAGACTTATTACTGCAGACGCTGCCCCACTTCTGACTGATGGAGAAATCAAAGACAAATGAAGGTGGAGACATCTAGGAGGTTACAGTGATTAATGCATCTAGACAACAAGAGAAAGAGAGAGAAAATAGAGAGATGGGGAGACAGGGAGGGGACGAAAGAGAAAAAGAGAGTAGGCTCAGATCCATTATGAAATCTATTCATGCTTATTAAAATCTGATTTTGCTGCTCCTTTATTTCGCACACAATGCAGCACGTTCATTGTTAGTGCAGAACATTGCAATCTTCTCAAGTTTGGCTCAGTTCGGATGTGGTGCTCAATAACCCACTATATAACAGCCGCCATACAGACCTAACATTCTGAATCAACTTATTGATTGACCTCAAGAATCTGTCTGTCTGTCTAACTAGCTGTTTGTCTATCTATCTATCTATCTATCTATCTATCTATCTATCTATCTATCTATCTATCTATCTATCTATCTATCTATCTATCTATCTATCTATCTATCTGTCTGTCTGTCTGTCTGTCTGTCTGTCTAAGTTCATTAGACTCACAGCTCTCTAGAGGGAATGTGCAAAATTACTTAAGTATGTCTATTTTAAGTACGATCCTGAAACATTTACACGAACCAACATGAAATAGTAATTTTAAAACAAACATATAATTTATTTAAATGACTTTTTTTTTAACTGCTAAAAAAAACAATTCAAACGTGTTGGTCCTAGATGCAGGTGTGTTAGTTGGGGGACTGTGGCTCCGGCTGCATTAGTGAACCCCTCTAGTGTTAGAAGAGCCCCTGAATCCAGCGAAAATATGTCCTGCCTCCCCTGCGCGCGCGCGCGCGCGCGTGTGTGTGTGTCTGTGTTGCGCGCTCGGGTCGATGCTGCGCATTTAACACTTTCCACACATGCGGAATACACAGTCCTCTTCCCCTGAAGAAGTGCTAAAGGGGTCACTCCCTTCTCAGTTTGGACTACTCGACAAACCCGAGCGATTCTACGGAGAATTATATCCTTTTGGACAAAGGATAAAGAGCCAAAGAAAGGAAAAAGTGCGCCGGATGCTGTAAGTACGCACCTTTGTTTTCTCTCCAGTACGCGCGCGTCCGTTTTTGTCCCTATAGTTTCCTCAATACAAAATACAGTTTTCATTATAGGTTTTTTTACTTTAAAGGCAAAAAAGGAACTCCGAAGTTTGTATAGCCGGACAGAGCCCACACTTGACGAGCTGTGATGCTGGAGATGTGAGGCTGCTGACGGACAAGCTCTTGGAAACTTCTCCTGTTTCTCAGTATACTGATCGGAAACGCTTCTATAGTCAAAGCTTGGGATGTATAGAATCTGAATGGATGTTTAGACATAAATATTAATTTGGACTTGGAATTTTTTTTTCTTTTTTCTGTGAGGTCGATCATTTAAACGTTGGCTTAATGATGTCTGTAGATCACTGGGAAGCACAAACGATGTCCAGTTAAAGAGACCTCAGTAGGCTATACAAGAAGAAGGAAGGAAATAACACCTCATCACAATTTGATATGTGTGATGTGCACACTATACAATCAGTAAAATTAGTTGAGAAATACTCATTTGATTCCATCTTATCATTTTGTGAAAAAAATACTTTTAAACCTCAGGGTGAGATGCTGATTCAACCAACACGTGTTTTAAAGGGTTAAACCGAGAGCAGAGTGGTTGTTATATATGTGACAAGTAGGGATAATGTAAAGTCAGGGATAATTAACATATTGAAGAGGTTTATTTTGTGACAAAGACCATCTGACTGGTACTCCTTGTTAGATAACATTTAAATACTGCAAATACTAGGATGTGAAATATTGATTTGCTTTTCTTTTATCATATTACTTAAGGAACACATGCAGCTAGGAAACATACTCACTTATTCAGCGTTGCCATGGGCAACGGTTATTATTCAGAAATATATGACCACTGAACGACCAAGAATCAATTATTCAGGGGAACCAATAAAGTTATAGTAATTTAGATGTACACATATACACGGAAATCAGTTTTCCCTACAAAAAAAAGTTTTTGCACAAATTATCCATTATCCATTAACATTATTATTGGTAGATGTTGATAGTCAAAATGGCCAAATAGTGGGTGTTTTATCAGTTTAGCGAATATATCAGTCTTTAACATAGACAAGCACATTTTAAGAAAGAGTATACTGTGATATCAAAATGGTCAAATTATTGGTTTATCCAATGTATCAGTCTATAACTAATAAAAACAAATACTTTTTAAAGAAGATAAGTGATGCAAAATGGAAAATGGGTGACTGTTTATTTATCTGCATATAAGCTAGAAACATCATGTTTATTAAAGAAAACAAAACTCCCCCCTAAAATGATGTTTGTAAAATTCAAAGATAAAGTTACTCCAGCATCCCTTGGGAACTTAAAATCCTCTAGGAGTTTTGACAATAATTTATGTGCCTCTTAAAAGAGTTTTTAGGTCAGCATTATTCAGACACGCCACATTATGCGCAGATTCAGGTTTTCTCCCATCCACTGCTTGGATAGCGATGGTCTCATGGGCTTTCCAACCTGCGACTCCATAGCAACAGAACAGACCGATTTCACTAGTGACACTTCTCAGGGCTGCCGGAGCCACAACCCATTGTGTCTTCCTTGATAAGTATCAGGAGACTTTTAAAAGACATCTTGCCCGAACCCAACCACTGCAGCGTCTAGTGGCTTTATCAGTACGTTCAGCGATTGTTCCGGTTTCAAAATGTTTTCTGCTATTTGTCCTGATGTTTTGATATGAAACTGTATCTCATGATGACAATTTCTCTTCGGTTATCTTCAGAAACTGTATAGCAAAGGCTAAGTTTAGGATATGTCAAGAGACAGGAGATCCACCTCAGCTTTCAACATGACGTTCACTGACAGCTCCGTTCAGCAAATTCTGCCTTTGCTGCTACCATACTGTACTTCAGCAACATGTCAAGATGTGATTTTCCTCTCACAGTCCTAATAAATACATCAGAGTGCTCTTTTCATTTCAGAAGCATTTAGGGGGGGGGGTTGACCAACATGCGACATTCAAAACACAAAGCGCTTGATTGCTGTTGTGATTGTGCATAAAAGATCTCAGTCAAATTGCCTCCAGAAAACGGTAATTAGGAGACAAACAACATTATCAGTATTGTAAGGCATCTTCAGCGTGCCGATCAAGGATTTTTGCTAGTATAGCAAATAGGAGCTGCAGCTGTGAGGCTGTGGTGATCTATCCATTACGGGGATGGGGTTGGAAGCTCTCTGTTATCCTGTGTCCCACAGAGATAAGAAGCGGAGAGGAGGATTTTAGCAGACTGGATTTGCAGCCACACACTGTCCACTTCAGGCTTCTAAGCGATTTATGTACACAAGCAGGCCCAGTAGGTGATTCCAGGACTCAGTTTGTCTGATTCATAGTAGCTGCAGTGTTGGTGAGAAACTAAATAAAAAGCAGTAGCTTGGTTTTCAAATACAAGCTACTTTTTCCAAGTAGCCTATGTGGAGGGAAATATCAAATGCACTTAAACAGTTCTTTCTCACTTAGCCTACCAGCTCACACTGTATTCAGCATTTGGAAGTGAAATTCATTCTACAGAATATGTTCAAACAATCATATAAAGCATTTGAAAGTTCAATTTATTCTAGTTAATCAGTTCATACGCGCACCTCGTGTAGAGTTTGACTTCATTCTACTGATGAATCCTTTCTATTCTTCAATGTTGCCTAGCGTTTGAAATCCAATTCATTCTATTGAATCGTCCTTACTGAATCGGATAATTGTCCTCATGTTGGGTTGAATAGTCTGATTCACTCAAGTGAATCGGTTCAGCGGTTCAGTGGCTTTTTGTGTAAGGGAGGCAGCCCCTGTGTTAAAAGCTGTAGTAGAGGCAAAGGCTGACCTTCAAATTGGGGATATCGTGGGACAGGTACAGCATGGAAGAGGGGGTTTTGGGCTCAGTTTAGCTCCTCCTAAATGGCACAAGGCAGGCCCAGCTCAAAGGAGGAAGCTGGTAGTCAACGAGGTGCGAAAGCAGGAGGAGAGGATGAGGTGTATAAAGGCCATTTCCCAGGCCAAGCAGGGAGAGTGGATGAGATGGGAGAGTGTGGAACAACGCAAGATGGGCTGGCAAGACCTTTAGTCAATGGAAGAGAGTAGGATCAGTTTCCTTATTAGGTCAACATATGATGTTCTCTCATCACCACAGAACCTAAACCTCTGGGTAGGAGAGGATCCCTCTTGTCCTTTGTGTTCATCACCTGCCACATTAAGGCACATTTTGACAGGATGTAAGGTGGCTCTTAGCCAAGGTCGGTTTACTTGGCGCCATGACGAAGTACTGCGATGTTTGGCTTTAGCATTGGAAGGCAAGCGTAGTATGACCAATAAGTTGCTGCCTGTTCTAGCAAAACATTACACGCAGAAGACAATATTCCTCCGCCCAGGCAAGGAACCACCAAGAAAAGGTGTTAACACCAATTCTCGCCCAGGACAACTGGAAGCTGCTAGGGACTGGAAGATGCTGGCTGATCTTGGTCAACGGCTTATTTTTCCACCTGAGATTGCCACCACTAACCTACGACCAGATATTGTTTTGTGGTCTGGATCAGCACGCATTGTTCAACTGATAGAGTTAACAGTGCCATGGGAGGATGCGGTAGATTAGGCATATGAGAGGAAGAAACTGCGGTATGCTCATCTGGCCACTGAAGCAGAACAGCGAGGATGGAGAGTCCAGGTTTATCCAGTGGAAGTGGGTTGTCGAGGTTTTGTGGCACACTCTACAACCCGGTTCCTCAGAGACGTCGGATTCAGTGGCCAAGAGTTGCGTCGCACAGTAAAGAACTTATCTGAAGCAGCAGAAAGGAGCAGCAACTGGCTGTGGTTGAGACGGAAAGATTCTGGCTGGCTGTGTACAGGCCGCCACGCTACGGTTTCGTAGAATTCTTGAAAAACTTGAAGAGCCTGTTGGTTTATTTGTATAGGTTGTATAGTATTTACAGTCATTACGTTCCGGTGTATATTGCGTGAATGACGGGTTGTTGGGCAGATATTGTGTTTTTGCGGTAGGTGGTATGCCATACGGAACTGTTGCCACTGAAACTGCATATTAACGCACCAGTGGGGCTCGACAGCCTTAGTCAAACGGGTTGGCGCGTATGGTTGGGTTGCGGAGAGATTGTGAGATTGTGGTTAGGTCTCAGCAGCAGGAGGGATGTAGAGGTCAGTAAGCTGGGCTGAGTTGAGTGGGGGACGGAGGGGGGTGACTCTGGGACGCCAGAGTCACTGTCGAGCCCTCTTGAGGTGTCGTGGGCTAGTCGACGAAACACTGAGGATGGAAGGTGCCCACTTGAAGACCCTAGAGATGTCCCCTACTCGGCTCAATCCAGACGGTTGTCGTGCTGGTCCACTAGGGAGACCACACTGTAGTTGCAGCCGTCGTGTGTGCTGACGCGCCAAGTACACAGCAGCCGTTAACGCCGGACAGAAGGGGAGTCACGCCACCATATGGAAAGAAGCGTAAATGGATGGAGAAGCATAGTTTACTGTAAAGCTACGTCTTAGTGTTGCTTATCTTGGCGAAAGCCGAGTACAAATCAGCATGAAGTTTTAACATCTACTCTTGTGTAATGGAAATCTTGTCAAAAGAGACAGTGGGAAACTGAGCAGAACCAGAAACTGATAAAGTTAACATTTTTCATCAGTTTGCCAACTAAAGTGCATAACTCAGATGCATGTATTGTAAATATATTTACTTTTATTTTTATTTTGCGATAGCCATACGAAGAGAAGGCCCCTCATACCAACTGACCAATCAGAATCGATATTAAAATGACGCAGCGTCATTTGCCTCTGACCAAAATGCGGCAGAAAAAGTATCAACGCTAAAAGAAAGTTACCTCTTTCCGCATAAATATCAAATCAGAACCATTCAAGCCAAACAGCTTTTCGTAGTGCATCAAACATTAAGAGCAGGGACATTTTCAAAGTTTGCCAAAATAATGAATGAAGGATCTGATTGAAGAGTATGTTCTGCACATGGGTGAGTAACTTAGTAGATGAATAGGGCTCTACATGCATACATAAATGTTTATAGGTTACAGTATTTAAAGATATGAGTTGTTTTCCCCCGTTGATTTACTACACTGATATAAGTTTGTGTTGTGTTGGTGATCGAAGGGATTATATAACGAGACAGTGTTTAACAGTTTTTAGATATCAAAGTATTTCTTTTGTACGGTAGCATCGGAAAGTTCGATTACTTCAGTTCGTAAAGACGATCCATGAAAAGCGACGCACAGATTCCATTAGGGTGTTTGATATATTGTCACCTTAAGTTATTCTAAAACCCTCATTGTTTTTGTGCCATCAAAAATGTCTCTGATTAAATTTTATTTAGACATTTTTTATATTGTTTTTAGTTTAATAACAGTCAAATAGAGAGCACTAAATTAACAGTTCAGAAAATGTGAAATTAAGAAAAAACAACAATAATAATACAGAAAGTAATACAAAGTATTATAAAATGTTGCTCTCTTAAAGGTACAATCTGTAATTTTTTCACCGCCAGAGGTCGCATTTTCAAAACAATAACAAAGGCGAAGCTTGATGAGGCTATGAAGGAGAGTGGAACTATAGGAGATGTCGTTTTCACCATCCAGAGATGTATGGATTTCACAAATCATATAAATTATATATCAGCTAATCAATTAGTTTTTGTATCACCTGTACGTTTGATCACACTATTTTATGTCATCATAATGAATTAGCTGCAAGGATTGTGAAATGTAATTCTATATTAGCCTGTTACTAATTTGACTATTTGTCATATGATTTGGTGGGTTAATGCTGCGCAGGTTTACGCGTTTAACTCAATTGTATTAAAAGTACATTTGAACAAACCCACAGTATTTTTTAAGTAATGACAAAATATTTTTGTACAACACATACTGTAATTTCACTGCCATAGACTAGGGCTGTAATCAACCAAAGAAAATCTTGGTTGGCTGAAGTCCTGAAATTTCGACTAGTCGACTAGGGTTGGGGGGTTTAACATAAAAAAAAAACGTTAGATTAATTAGCTGCATTTATAAGCAATTTTAAATGAATTATACATAAACAAAAAAACTAGTATTCTATTTGCAGTATATTAAATCGTTTTTTGAACTAATTATTTTGCACTGAAATGACACACTCGAGTCTTTCGGCTCTGACAGCGTTGCATCACATGCACTTGCGCAATATAGCCTATGATTTCCGAAAATAGTACTATGTCAACTAGCGATAAAGAACAAGAACTGTTGAGGAATATGCAACATAATTTAGACAATTGTTTTTGTCATATGTTATAATAACTGACAGACACTATCATTTCAGCCGCTCTGTGCATGTCCTCGCACAGAGCGAGGCTGAACATAGGAGCTCAGCTTTGCGGCTGAGACACGAATAGACTATTAATTTAAAGCTTTTACTCTTAAACGCACAAGGCACGTCCACTTTAATAAAAAAATAATATTTATTAAACAAACCAGATCAAGACGAGAGCAGAAACTAAATAAAGTGCATAACTGAAAAATAAAGCATAGGTTCAAAACAAATACAAACGGTGGGCACAGTAATTGCGCATTAGGCTCCAAAAAAAAAAATATAATAATAATAAAGTGCCCAAAATCAATAAATGAAAATAGAAATAAATGGTCACGATAATAAAAGTGAATCATAAAATGTTTCCAACGTGGTCTGGGATGTGTCTGGGGGATGCTACCATAGACCTAATAAATACATAGACGCCCTATCGGCCGCTTTGGTACGTTGCTGCGATACGTCAACGCGTCCGCCATTTTGCTGAGGGCAAGACTGCGCTTTAAACAAATGCAAGTAAACGGGTGAGCTGCGGTTTTCCTGGATAAAAACAATAATAACGTTTACATTTATCAACCGATTTCAGTGGTTTGTACATGGTGTACGTTACTATTACTAATTATATAATGACCAAATACACCCTGAAAAAAATTTTCAGTCTCAGGCCAATAGGGCGTCTATATATTTATTATGTCTATAGATGCTACCGTCATTGCGTGCGGGTGCGCCTGCAGTTATAAAACGATTATTACTAATTGGCATATTTCAATGTTTTATGCCAATTCTGATGTGTTCATTGACATAGCAACTCAAAACAGATGGGGCAACCTAACGCAGACAAGTTAGCTTGCCGTTTTTAGGTGATATGCCATGTTTGATGTCGAGCTGTGATATGCAAACTACTGTTTGCAAACTTGGCATTCGACTTTTTTCCCCATTTTCTATTTTCATAAAATGCTGCCACACTCCCGATGTCTTTGACATGGTAGATTACTCTGACAGTAAATTAAACGCTAAATTCAGCAAACCACCATGGATGATGCAGACCAATGCCTTAGTTCTTTCTTCAATCTGTCTCCAGTGGGTTGGGCTAATCCAAAAAAGTAAAAACAAGGGTGGTGTTCTGAAGACAGACTGTTACCTGTGAAACAGGGGTGCTCTGAAAACACCCCCATTAGCAATTAGTGATGAAATGAATGTAATGAAATTAATGCGGCAAAAAGTCGACTAATCAGAATTTTAGTCGACCCAGAACGTATCGACCAATAAATCGACTAGTCGACTGGGAGATTACAGCCCTACCATAGACTTGGTCATGTAAAGACTCAGGGGCGGATCTAATCCGTGGGGGATTTGCATATCATAATTAATAATTGGTAATTAATAATTATTCATACATGTTTGGATTAGATCAGTCTTACATGTTAATAAATCTCCTGATAAGGGATGATATGTCATTTTACCTGCATGCATGCATGTGTATCCTTGCAATTAACCACAAGTTGATTGTAATTAATTACACGGACCACGTCCTACAAAACAGGCAAAATTAATTAGCTCAATTGTCAGAATAATATTTGTGGGGATCCACAATATCATCCTACTTTATAGGATTTCAGGAAAAGCAATTCTGTGGCCACAAGAATTGGGTTTCCTGCCCTATAAACACATACTCTTTAAAGTATCTTTAATTTGTAAGCTTGTAGCTATAAGATCTTTTGACACTTAAGGGACTTGAAAATGAGCAAAAGGCAGTACATCAATTAAATGAATATAATGAATTTAATAAGGCAGAACTACTTATGTATTTACTACGTTACAGGAATACATGCATTTACAAACATTAACAGACAACGACGACAACGCGGGCGTTTGGACAATGGATACACGTGTGAGAGAGAGAGAGGGGGAGAGGGAGTGAGAGAGAGAGAGAGAGCATTGGCAACATTCACCCTGACAGTCACCTGTCTGTAACAACACGAAAAAACATCATCTTAATGCTTCTTAGAAGCTCTATAAAGAGATATACTTGCACAAATTTCTGGGTCTCTCTGTGTCGCGGCATTCCTGCGGGAGCGGAGTCCTTTAGGAAGCATCACGTGGTGCTGCTTGGCGCGCGTGTTGAACGGAGGTTCAAAGTCTTTGGGGTAACATTACCAAAGGAAAATAGTTTGGCTAAGTTCGTTTCACTTCGTGGAAGTGAGCAGAGTCGACTACGGAAAACAAAACTTTGACTAACAAAGAAAAGAAATAAAGATCTCTACGGGGAAATCACGCGGAGTTAACGTTACATCTTTGCATGGCTGGTGAAGAAGCGCGCGTGCCTCTCTCGGGTCCGGCGCGTCACGTGGAGACATGTCATGCGGTGTTCTTTTCACTCGACGATTGGAATTCAACACGGAGGCTTATCTAAGACTGAAAAACACAAACTAAACTAGAAACAAATAAAAGAAAGGCGAAGAGCTTGCCCGGAGGCGAGACGTTACATTATGACACGAGGACAAGAGAAGTAAGAGCGGGATAAACTGGTATTCAGTCCTTTTGAAGACCTGACGTTTCCGCCTTCTTTTGGAAGCGGGTCCAATCAGGAGCTGTCCCTTTGGAGGGAGATTTTATGACCCTTTGTGTTATAACCAGGCATTTAAATCTCTAGTTTCATTGGGTGTTTAAGAGAAGAATCTTCACAATTCTTATAATACTAATGTGTCACAAAGTTTAGCAAAATGTAATGTCAATTAACAAATGGGGAATGAAAATTGGAGTTTATCGAGACCAAACTTGCCACAAATGGATTTGGTTAAACATTAGTTGGCAAAGTTTGAAACATTATCCCATTAGAGTTGTCGAGAAACATGGAACAAACCACAAAAAGGCAACTCATGAAATAGGGAACTTAGATACATTGTTCATACAATTCTCAAGTGGATATATAATAGCATATATATATGAATACAGGATTCATTTCTCCTGCTTGGTTAGAATTCGGAGAGAGCCCCAGTTCTGTGAACATTCCTTTGGGTCGTAAACGCTGTTATCTAAGAACTCCAGTGATGTTAGTTTTGGTCTCTTTTCACTCCAAAATGGAAAACATAGTAAACTATATTTTACTGGATATTACTGTACATATTCTGATTGATCACACCGAAAGCATTCTGGAGGTGTCCAGAACTATGTGTACAAGTTATGGGAATAGACAGTTATATTTAAAATGCATAATGAAGGTATTTATAATTCACTTTAAGCTACGATAAAATCATAGTCATTCCAATGTGACATGGGCAAATGGACACATCGAATATATCTGGTTAAATGTCTTTTAAAAAAAGAATTTTCTTTCTCTTTAGAATCCTTCTTTGGGACATTCCAGTCAGTCATAAAAATGTCTCGTAACTGGACACCACGCTCTGTCCTGAGCGGGCTTCACTTGTGGGGGATGCATGTGTGGTTGTGTGTGTGTGTGGGTTAATTTACATTCAAAGATTTTTGGTCTTTAGCAGGATGTATTTAGTTATTCAGATTCACCCTCTTAGCCCAGTCCCTACAGTCACCAGACTTGATAAAAAGCATTACTGAAGTACAAACCAAGTGCAGTATAACTATGTGTACAATAAATAATACATTTTTGCTTACCTGTCTATTAAAAGACATGTGAGAGTGGGATCTCTGTCGACAGATCAAGTCCAAGTTTGTCGCAAAGCTCTCTCCATCCTGAAAACGTCACGCTGATATTGATAATTGTTTTATTTCTCCGTTTGTCCCAAAGCCTGCTTGCCTCAGTTGATCTACGTTTAAGTTTTTTTCTTTCTGGATTTTCTGTACTCGCTAATCAATAATCGTGTACCATTATGACTGAACGACACAACAGCGGCTTATGAGATATTGTATCATAGATATGTAGCTATACATTGATCCCTCATTAGCAGCTTAGGCCTATATAAAGCGGCCGCTAATGAGGTATCTAAGTATTATTTATATAGTTTTTACAAGCAGAAACCGAGGATAGCGCGGATATCACGTAATTTATATGTGACAGTGACAAAGGACGAGCCATTATTTAAAATGGGAATTTCTCAGGATTTACAAATCCTTGGGAACTTTTTGGATAATGTAAGTACAAAACCGCATGAAATATATCACACTGTGCAAGTGGTTTTTGAATATTTTATTACAAAAATCTTACATATTGTACCTTTAAGTAACTTTAGTGCTATTTTTTTCTGCTCTGCTGCTTGGAGAGTAGGCTAGTTCCCCAACACTGAGCATTCATTTATCAAATTAATGCACATAAGTGCATTTTATTAAGATCTGATGGCCTCATCATTATATCATATGCTCTTCAGTTAAGGACTGTGGTGTAATTTACAATTCGTGGAGTGAAGGAATCATTAAATGGCGCCTCTAAATTGATTCAATTTTCCCTAGAGAGTGAGCGGTTGGATGGATTGATGAATAAAAAGATGAAAACCTATTTGAGAAACAATATACTGCCATTGTTTGTGGTCTACTGATATGGTGTAGGCCTAAAGCAGCGGCGGTCCTCCGGGGGCAATAATTGTCCCGCGTATTGACGTGCGGATTCCTCGATGAGCTCAAATTGAACGCGGGCAGCCCATGGGAGGGGTTAGATGACATGTTGTGATAGAACTGGGCCTTGCTTCTCATTTATTTTTCATCAGCTTCACCTCGCTTGTTTATAACACTGATGTTCAGACTGATTTTTTCTGCTCGTCTTGCACCAGTGTATACGCAAGCCCTAGTCTTGCCCTATTTTACAGCTGTGCGGTGTTGCTATTAAGTCACCAGGGGTAAGGCAAGCGGACACAGATCCAGGCCAGCCCGTCCCCCTTTTCGCTCTCCCTCTCTATTCGCCTCTGTATGCCACTTTCCCCTCCCTGTCTATCCCTCCGTCTCACTCTATTTCTCCTTTGAGTCCCACAGCTCTGTTTCTTTCCGCTCTTCTCTGTGGTTTACTTGTTGGCCCAGATGAAACCCATACTTTAGTTACCCTTCTCCTTTCTGGCACTTCACAGAAGCTTCACTTCTATTGCTCAGTCTAACGGCTATGGACATGAATGATTGCACACTGTGTGGTTTGTTGACGAGAGCTGTCCTATTTCTTTTCTAAGAGATTGGACTTAGGACCGTCGCCTGGCGGATGATAAAATGGCTGAGAAATCTCTTTGAAGGAGGGAATTAGCCATATTTGCAGGCCAGCTTGTCAAACTCTGTAAAAAGGGGTTGTAAAGGAGCTATTTTTAATATCATAACCCTTTTGTTTAGCTGTTGTAACTTAATGTATTTAGGTTAATTCAGTGATGTTAAATAGTGTTTTGGACTTGAATAAAATCTATTTATTTACAATAACATTCAATAGTTTGGGTTGATAAGATTTTTTTCCTATTTTTGAAAGAAGTCAAATGCAGCTTTTGTGAGCATAAGATGATTAAATACAGTAAATAAAAAAACTAAAAAAAACAGAAATATTGTGAAATATTTTTACTATTTAAAATAATACATTCTTTATTTTAATATATTTTAAAATACAATTAATTCCAGTGATGCAAAGTTAAATTTTCAGCATCATTAATCCAGTCTTCAGTGTCACATGATCCTTCAGAAATCATTCGAATATGCTGATTTGCTGCCCAAGAGACATTTCTTATTATTATCGATGTTAAAAACAGTTGTGCTGCTTCATATTTTTGTAAATAGAAAAAAACAGCATTTATTTGAAGTTGCAATTTATCACTTTTGATCAATTTAATGCATGCTTTCTGAATAAAAGTATGAATTTCTTTAACTAAATCCCACTGACCCCAAACTTTTGAATGGTATATTAGCATATTTTTCAGTATACAGATTTGAGCACAGGCTTTTTTTGATCACCTATAGCAATAATCTAGAACACCCTAGCAACGCCCTAGAAACTATCTAGAACACCATAGCAACAACCATCCTCTTAGAATCATGGTGGTGAGGTTTGCTTGAGCAAGCACAACAATTTTGTTATTTAGAGTTGCTATATTGCAAAAAATATAAACCCAAGAGCTTTTGATGCAACATCCACAGCACTTTTTGATGAAAAATAAATTGGTTGTGAAATATTAATGTTTGTGCATGGTTTAATGAAGGGTGGAGTATTAGATGCTTCTCAAATACAGTATATATGTTTATGGGAAGGTTGAGCTCTCGGAGAGCTGTCAGTTCCTGCTACTGTCCGTGTTTCTGAAACAGCAAGTTTGAATGCCCTCAGGCAGGCTTTTGGAATTGAGCAACCCTGTGTAAAATGATACAGTGACTACGCAGAAGTGAACCAACCTTCATATGAGATGTTCCTCAACAAATCTAAGGAAGAAAAATATTACTTCTGTTGTTTTTCAGGATATTAGGGTGAGCTTAATTCCCTCCAGAATCCTTCTTATGCTGCTCGATGAGCGTAGGATATTAAGTTATGTTTTAAGCCTCCTAACACATTATGACAGTTTAGACTAAACCAGCCATTTAAAAAAAAAAAGAAATGCTTAATGCATCACTTCCATTAACTATAACAATGCAAATGTGTTTAGTAGTCGTTGTGGCAACAGTGGCAGACATTCATAGTGAATATTTTGGCAGGCCTTTTAGTAAATAATTGTCATAATGAAAAAGCATCGGTGTGTTTTTTTAAGTTAACAGGGAAAATAAACTTTAACTTATTAAATACAGTAAATTATGCTTCTAGGTCAGTATGTGCTTGTTTTTTCTGCTTCCTGAGAAGTGCTGCCATATATTAGCATCTTGTATAATCAAGTATAATAAGTAAATACCCAAAATAGTCAGAAAACACAAGTGACTCTGAACTAATAATGAATTCTGGAAATTAAATGTATGATTTTGTAATCTAATGTATAATTCTAATGCTTCTGGGTATATATATATATATATATATATATATATATATATATATATATATATATATATATATCATGTCCAAAATATGAAATCTAATGTATAATGTATGAATTATGATTGCACAAGCTGCATACGAAGCCATCATAAACTGACAATAAACGCACACCCGTGACCACATAGCCAATTCTTTATTAATGCACCAAGTTGCTACGTTTTATTTTCCAGCATATTAATATTTTATTTTATGTAATTTCATATTATGATCATATTCATAGATTATTTTCCAATTTATACTCCAGTTATTTTATTTTTTATGTTTTGTTTTGTTCTGTTTTTTTATCGCTGCCTTTTTATAAAATCATTAGGCCACTCAAGGTGATTTTTGCAGTGATTTGAAGTGGATTTTGGGAATTAGAATATAATAATTCATATGCATCAGCTTAAAGTGCTCTTTACATTTGAAATAATTTTATCACTTATCATATTCATATTATGTTATGTTTTTTAACAATTAGGCTATTTTCCAGTGTTTTTTGTTTTGTTTTATCGCTGCCATTTTACAAAAAAAAAAAAAGGCCAGTAGAGGTGATTTTTGCATTAATTTTGGGAATTAAAATGATATTAATTCAATATATATTGCTGATTGTATCTTCATGTAACCTCTGCAAGGTTATGTTACGCTTAGTGTTGCTTTGAACTTCTTACAAGCAAATAATATCTGATTAATTCAGCAAGATGAAAGCATGTACTGTGTAATTTATTTAAATGCCCACAACTGGATAATATTCACTTCACAGGAAACCAATATATCATCCAGCACACAATAACACGACTGTGAAAGGACTTCAGTGGTGTCTGTGTTTATCTGCCAACACTGAAGTTGTGCTAAATCATCTGCTGGCAGCTTCTTAGCACTAAATTGCATGTGGGCGCAATTTCCTCTGCACACTGTAAGGTTTTAATTGGTGGTACCATTCAAGCGATAGTCGACAAATGCTTCCTGCCTCTTGAATCCCGTCTTGGTGGCGGGCGATTGTAAAGGTCGAGCGAGAAAAGCAACACTGACAGCCCTGATGAATGACAGGGACTTCTGACTGTGCCACTGGGGAGAGAGACACAAGAACGCCTGATTTTCACCAGCGCATTTAGCGTATGAAACCGTGGGCCCAGTTTCGCTAACAAGCATGGTCAAACTCAAAGTATAATGTTTGAACATTACTTCCACACACTACATGAGCGGATTGTTAGTTTCTAGGTTGTGTAACAACATTTAATAAAAGCATATTATTACACCGAAGCCCCCTTAATCGTCGTATCGCGGTGTTTTATTCAATAGCAGTTATTTGACCACCTACACACGGTAGTTTAGCATTATCAAGATGCGCTAGCACGGAAAGGTCAGTTTTATTATTCTCGAACATGTCACAGGGTAAAATGCACAGGGAATGTGATGAGCGCTTCTAATTAATCTTCAGCTGTCTCGCATCATCTCGTTTGCACATGCCGTGATGATTTAGGCTTTAGCGGAGTGCCGTTAGTCAGATATTTCACCTGACCTCTTTGCTTTAGTTACTGTCTGAGCCTCTCTCTTTCTGCGTCTCTGTCATTGTCTGATATTGCTTGCCGTCTCCCCTTAAACACCCAGACATTTAGTTTGCCATTCAAAAGTCTTGTTGTGATTTCAAACGCGTGTGTACACTTCAGAAATATGGCGTGTGCTAACCCAAGACACAGAAAACAGCTCCATCTGTCCCTTTTTGAAAACCTTTAATCCGATGTAATGAATAACAGCCAATAAAATATACAATAAGGGTCCATATGTCTGTGAGCCCCATGATGTGGGATTTAAAATGTAGCTACAAATAAACAACGTTTTAGGATGCAAGACCTATTTATTTATTTATTTATTTATTTATTTATTTATTTATTTATTTATTTATTTATTTATTTATTTATTTATTTATTTCAGAGTAAAAAGTTTGATATTATGCTTTGGAATGTAGTGAAGTAAAAGTAACAGTTTCCCAGAATAAAAATTCTCTAATGAAGTAAATGAAAAATGTACCAAAAGTATAGTATCACAGTAAAGACACTTACTCAGACACTCATGAATTCTCACATGAATACTCACACTATGTGAATTCATATGCTTCATCCTAAAGTGTATGCTAATCTTTACATAATAAATGAATGTTGATTGTATCTGTATGTAATCTTTGTATGCTACATTACGTTATAATGCTGCTTTGAACGACTTATATAATGAAATAATAAAATTAACCAAGATTTAGCATTAGGCTACTGTACATTTTAAATGGACCATGGCTGATTTGTTAATTTATCAAAAGTTTGTGATAAACAAGGCCATTTTCATTTTCAGGCGAGTGTCAGTTCAAACCCAAAAGATGTAGAAAAGAAATATCAAAATGACGTGGTATACAGTCTGACATTTCAGTGAACTTGCTGTGCTCCTAAAGTCATCCACAGATGAAATATAAACACGCTCAGTCTTGGCAGATAGGGACTGTTCAGCAACATTTGGTGAACCCAGTGAATTCACAAAAGGCCACAGAGAGATAAATAAGTGGAGCTAAATGAACAGATAGCAATATAAAAAATATTATGTATGGGAATAATAAGCACTCAAGTCAACAGGATATCAAAATTGCCCCTCTTTACTTTATTAATATGTTCCTGGTCTTTGTTCTTATTGTTATTAACTGGTGCTCATTATTTTAATTCAAAATAAAAACAAAGATCTTTTGTCAAGTTATAATAGCTTACTTCGCCTCTGAAATGACTTCGCCTAGACTGGACAATAGGCTGATCCATCAAATGTTTATTTTATTTTATTTATGTTAAATTCCAGTTATTATCCAGTATATTATTTTCCAGTAATTAAAAAAAACATTTTTCACTGCCTTTTTATTTAGACAAATAGGTTATTTTTTGGTGTATTTTGGGAATTAGAATTATGTTTGTATGCTGCAGTTTAAGTGCATGCTAATCTTTACATTACAGATCATTGTTGATTTTATCTGCATGCAATCTTTACAAGGTCATTTTTAAATAGAATATTGCTATGAAATACTTATAAGCAAATAATTTTCATTTTCCAGCATATTGGGTATTTATTTATTCATTGGTTAATATTTTTGTGTAGTTTAATTTAAGTTTTTAAGAAAAAAATATTTGAAATTTAAAAAAAATGTATGCATTTTGCACGCTATTGAATTTATTGTAAAATTTGCTCTCTCTCTCACTCCACAGTGTTGATCATGCCGCGGAGCCCCATGTCTAGCGAGGAGGAAATGGCTCAGAGTTTCTCGGACTCGGTCAGTTCGGAATCAGACAGTTCCCGAGATGAGCCTCCCAGGCTGGATCGACCTACCAGTGGCCGACTGGACAACAGCCTGCGAGACACAACACTCATCTGTGTGGTCATCCCTGACCTGCAGCAGTCTGTGCGTTCACACACACGTACAAACACTCATGTTTCCCCTCAGGCTGTTGGGCCATGTGGACCTTTCGAAATTATATTATTACAGTAAATTGCTTCCTTCTTACAGTTTCAGCCTTCTCTTTAGAGCTGTTTGGGTTTTAGTGGACTAAAAAAATGGAAACGGATGCAAGTGGGAGAGGCAACAAGTTTTTGACCTATTTTACACTCGTAAAGTAGAAAATTACATTGTCATGCATTAAATGAAGAAAGTTCAGAAAGGCAATATCATGTAGAGACGGGCCTTTTCCAAATGTGAAAGTAATAGTTTTATATATTTGAAAATTTGACACACAAGCAAGCGCAACAAATAGGTTAATATGGAAAATATAGTTTAAAATATTAACTTTAAGTGAACTTTGAGTCCCAAAATGACACTTTTTAAAAAACCCATAACAACGTCACTACAATAGTTTAAAATCTACTCAAATATTAAAATGTATGACAAATGTATAATGGGTTGCCATACTTCATGCATTACAGCCCAATTTATTGTAATATTGCAACCAAACCAGGCTAAAAATGTTGTAGAATTTGATTTATTGTAAATGAAAATCACTAATAGAAACCATTTTTACTGCTCATGCTCCAAACAGGTTCTTTAAAATATCTATGCCTGTCATTACCGAAAATGTTATTTTGGGAAGAAGCAGAGGATTGAATTGTGCTGGCACATTGGTGATAAGGTTATGGTTAGCATATTGTGTTGTTTCCAGTGTCATATTTATTGAGCGTTACAATTATCCCGGTTTCCATATTCTGCGTTTACATGTCAACACAAGCATCTCATTCACAGTAACTGGATAAGAAGTAGGATAGAGTTTATTATTTCTTAACACAAAGAAAGGGAAAAAAGCTATTTTTCTGATGAGTATTCTTTCAATTTTCCCAAGAAACCAGAAGTTCAGGTGGGACATAACGTCACTTTTTGGTGCTAATGGTTTTCATTAGTGTGAAGGACATTCTAGAGAGCATTTGATTGGACAAAAATCTGTGCAGTGTGAGTCATAAATTTTTATGATTTGTTTTACCTGAATGAAAATACTAAATTTAAATGCATATATCTGAATTTTGTCAATATTTAGGAGTTCATTAGCACAACTAATGGTCTCAAAACATACATGGACACAATACTAAATCTGATTGTATGTGCCTTTAAAGGTACAGTTAAGGTGCTGTCACATTTATGATTGTTTAGCGAATTTTCGAGGATGGGCAAATCTAATTGATTCTATACGCTTATTTCACGCAGCCGTTATTTTGAAATTGAAAGCAAGGCTCCGGTGGGAAGAAAACCGGAAGTGTCGCCTTTAATCACAGGAGATCGTGAATGCGATGGTGTATTGTTGTGTTTAATGTAGAAATGAGTTATTCTAAAACTGTACATACTAGGGGTGTAACAATATATCGTGTCACAATATATCGCAATACAAAAATGCAACAATATGTATCGTGGATAGTGACAATATGTATTGTGTATAGTTCACCTAAAAAAAATTACTGTGTGAGAACTGAGGAGTTTTCAGAGTTTAGTGTCAGTACTACATTAAACTAATAATAATAATAATAACTTTAATTTATATAGCGCCTTTCATAAAACCCAAGGACGCTTAACAAAAGCAAGAGGGGGGAGAAGGGAGGGGATAGGAGGAGAAAGGTGAGAGGCCAGGGGAGCTAAAGCCCATAAGCCTCAGTGAAGAGGTGTGTTTTAAGCTGGTTTTTAAAGGTCATTAGAGAGGGAGCAGAGCGGATGGCATGAGGAAGCTTGTTCCAGAGTGATGGAGCACCAACACAGAAAGCTCTATCACCAAATGTCCAGAGCCTGGACTTAGGGACAGTGAGCAGGTCCTTGTCAGAGGACCGCAGGGACCGTTGTTGAGTGTAGGGATGGAGTAAGTCAATAAGGTACTGAGGTGCAAGTCCATGGAGAGATTTATACGTCAGGAGGAGGATTTTATATTTGATCCGAGACTTAACTGGCAGCCAGTGAAGCTTCTTCAGGATGGGAGTGATGTGAAGTCCAAGCTTTGTGTAAGTGAGCATCCTAGCCGCAGAGTTCTGTACATACTGGAGTCTGTCAGTAGCCTTGCTAGGCAGACCGAACAGAATACCGTTACAGTAATCAAGTCGGGAGGTGATGAAGGAGTGAATGAGGGTCTCGGCTACAGAGTTGGAGAGACACTGTCGAAGTCTGGAGATGTTCTTAAGATGGTAAAATGCAGTTTTAATGGTGTTTTTGATGTGTTGTTGGAAGGAGAGAGTGGAGTCCATGATGACGCCAAGGTTGCGTACTTGAGGAGATGCAGAGATTGAGCAGCCATCCACATCCAGTATAATGTCATCAACATTTTTAAGAAGTGACAGCGGGGCAAACACCATGAGTTCTGTTTTGTCTTTGTTGAGTTTTAGAAGGTTGCTGTCCAGCCAGTTCTTTATGTCCCTCAGGCAGTTGATAAGTGGCACTGGTGGAAGTGGAGTAGAAGGCTTAGTACTGATGTAGAGCTGGGTGTCGTCAGCGTAACAGTGGAAGTGTAATCCGTGTTTCCGGATGATCATCCCAAGGTAGCATGTAGATATTAAACAGCAGTGGGCCAAGAACCGATCCTTGTGGCACACCGTGTAAGACTGGCGCAGATTCAGAGCAAATGCCCTTAAGGGTGGTGTATTGTTGCCTGTTGGTGAGATAGGATTTAAACCAGGAATACACAGTACCAGTGAGGCCAATAAGTTTGGAGAGGCGAGTGAGAAGAATGGAGTGGGAGACTGTATCGAAGGCTGCAGAGAGGTCTAGAAGAATTAAGATGCTGACATGGCCAGAGTCAGCTGCCATGAGAAGGTCATTTGTGATTTTGATGAGGGCAGTTTCTGTGCTATGATGTGTTCTGAAACCAGATTGAAATGGCTCGTAGAGGTTGTGCTGTAGCATATGATGGTTGAGTTGGGAAGCCACAGCTCTTTCCAATAACTTGCATATGAAAGGTAAGTTGGAGATTGGGCGGTAGTGGTTTGGGTCATCTTGGTTCAGGCCTGGTTTTTTAAGTGTAGGGATCACCGCAGCAGTTTTTTTAAGCTGGTGGGGACCACCCCAGAAGACAGAGAGGTGTTGATGATGTTGACCAGTATGGGTCCCAGAGTTGGAAGACATGCCTTGACCAAGGCAGTCGGCATTGGATCCTGTTTGCTGGTCGGGGCCTTTGCTTTTGACACTAGCTCAATAACTTGAGCTGTTTTGAGCGGGGAGAAAGAGGAGAGGCAGTCTTGTGGTGTGGAGACAGTTAAAGAGTTTGTGTCAAGCAGCGGTGGTGTGGTTGGGTGAGAGGAGCTGGACAGCTGCAGTTGCTGGTGGATAGTTTCTACCTTTTTCTGGAAGTAATCCAGGAATCTGGAGCATAAGCCAGCAGCATCTGATGGTTGAGGTCAAGTGGGCCAAGTAGGCGATTGATAGTGGAAAAAAGCTGTTTAGGTTGATGTTGTTGTTTACCAATAAGTGAAGAGTAGTACTTATTTTTCGCCTTGGACAGAGCATCTTTGTAGCTCTTAACATGGTTGTTGTAGGCTACCTGGTGGACAGTGAGGCCAGATTTTTTATAGTACCTCTCCAGCCTCTGCCCTGTGGCCTTCATAAGGCGGAGTTCAGCAGTGAACCATGGAGCAGGACAGGAGAAGGAAATAGATCGAGTGATGAGGGGGGCAACAGAGTCCAGACTACGTGACAGGGCCAGGTTGTAGTGATTAACCAAGTCATCAACTGTGCAGTTTGGGGGATAGTGGATAAGATGGCCTGCAAGAGTGTAGGATAATTTATATAAGCATACTTGTTTAATGTTTCGATATGCAATGATCCTTTTCACACACTTACTATATAACGTTGAATATAATGTCTAATAATGTAATGGGTCCTGATAAATCCACATGTCTTATGTTATCAATAAAAAGTGGCCTACTTTATTTTAAATATATCTAGTCAATGCAAGCATATTCATCTAAAATAATTCTGTATTTTCAGCTTCAGAATCAGGAATATTGTTATTCTGGTGTCTCTATTGTCCTGTGTATTGGGTTTCAGCACCAAGTCCAAACCTATTCATTTACACACACAATGCATAACCAAATTTAGCATTTTAATCAACATAATTTTTTTTGTTAACCTGTCTTGGAGTATCGCAATAATATTGTATCGTGAGTTCAGTATCGTGATATGTATCGAATCGTGACATGAAGGTATTGTTACACCCCTAGTACATACATGTCTTTCATACTTTAGACTATATACAGTGAAATTAATTTATAAATAAAATATTTTTTATATATATAATTCAGAAAGTAAAAAAAGAAGCAGGAACGAACTATATACACATCCTATATTGGATATTAACATCCAATAGTGTAAATCGCGGCAGCAGCTTCAGGTTGGTAGTCCAAGGCATTGTTGTTTATCTTTACTTCCGGGGTTGTTCCCACCGGAGCCTCACTTTCGATTTCAAAATGGCGGCTGCGTGAAATTTTTGCATTCTAAAGGAATCAATTGCTCTGGTAAAATTTTCCACACTGATTTCGCAACGGGTTAAAAATTTGCTGCGTTTACCAACAGAAAGCGGTTTGGTTTGAAAGTGACTTCTTTGTGAGCTGTTTCATACACCTTAACACTACAGACAATAAACAAATCAGATTTTTTTTGCACACAATTTTTTGCCAAAAGTTTGCTAATATGACTGCACCTTTACAGTTATTACCGTTTAATTATTAATGCTTTCCCTGCCATTGACTAAAATTTCCAGCTTTCCGTGTTTTCACTGCTATACGGTAGGGGGCGCTATTACGCATCTTCTGAAAGAGTACTGAATCTTCTGTTCAAATCACAGGTGAAGAAGAAGTAGAAACAACAAGAGATTTCATATTATGTAAGCATATGCATATGTAAATAATGCGATCACCAACATTAAACGGCATGTAAATCAAAACTGCCTAATGTTACTGAATGAAATGTCGACTCAGGACGAGTTATAGGACTGTGAAAGCATTAGGGGTGTTGATGAACTTAATCTACTCCCATCTGTGTTATGATTGTAATGTTTGTTCACTGTATAAATCATATTTTACATATAATAACTGGAACAGACGCGAACCCTTCGAACTGTGTGCTTTTTTATTATTATTCCACCACCTTTTTTACACATAGTCTTGCGACAGTCGCGAGACTTGCCCGAGGGCTACGGTGTCCCTTTTTGGAGATACAGTCAGGATGTTACATCTCCCTTCTTAAGAAACAAATGGCATTACCTAAACACACACAACATTAATTCCGTGAACATAACAATTGTGCTTAATGCATATATAAGCAGTCTGACAAGTACAGTCTGTGGTCATCATTAGTGTCATTGCTGTAATGTAAACAAGTACGGCCAGCATTTAAATGACATAAGACGTGGATGTAGATAAGACATTAGTTTTCTAGTCAGAAACAATGTTTTAATTTTGTGTATGATTCAAGTAACCTGAAGGTGAACTAGTTGTGAAAAGACAGAACAGGCAGTCAAACTGATTTCACAGTGTTTCCGAGGTATCGGGTAAGTAACAGGTTTGTAAACACATTTTCTCTCGTTTTCTCTTTTTTTTCTTTTTTTTTCCTTTTTTTTTTTTTTTAGGGCAGCGATCCGCCTACACCCTTTACATTATAAGTCAAGGACTTGTCTTGGCCTGGAGATGCGGCCAAACCTTGTTGTGTAATTGGGCTTTTGTTGGTTTGTTGGTTGCGGGTGGTCCGCAGGTTCAGGTTGTGGTGGCTGTGTGTTATTGGTGTGTGTTTCTGCATGCTGTGTGTCTTTAGTGTCTGGAGTATCTCTGCTTTCACGGAGGTGCCAACGGTTGCGTTGCAGAGTTTGTCCATCTTTTGTCTGGATGTGGTAGCTCCTATGTATGTGTGCATGTTGTGTTACCGTTGCAGGTCTCCAGGAACCATCCTCCTGACGGAAGCGAATAGGTGTGCCAGCAGGTAGGTGAGACAATGGCTTGGTGCCTCTGTTGAAGTATGCTTGTTGGCGGTGTTGGCACGCCTTCCGTCTGTCTTGGATAGCTTTCTGAGGTGCTACCTGTGGCTGCAGATGCCTACTGGTCGCTGGGAGTATGGAACGTAGTCGTCGGCTCATCAGAAGCTGGGCCGGTGACTGGAGGTTGTCCACTGGGGTGTTCCTGTACTCCAGCAGAGCGAGGTAGGGGTCTGTGTTTCCGGCTTTTGCCTTGTCCAGGATGCGCTTTGCTGTCTGGACAGTCTTTTCAGCAAGGCCGT
This sequence comes from Gila orcuttii, assembly GCA_026230005.1. NCBI lineage: Eukaryota > Metazoa > Chordata > Actinopteri > Cypriniformes > Leuciscidae > Gila > Gila orcuttii. The sequence goes on from JAPDVR010000025.1 coordinate 11,210,268, forward strand.
TGCTCTGTGGGTAGCGTGGACTTGTGGTGGTGTGGGTGAAGTTCCACGCGTTTGCGAAGCAGCGGAACTCCTCAGAACTGTAGCATGGTCCGTTGTCGCTGATGACTGTCTCTGCGATGCCGTGACGGGCGAACGCGGACTTGAGTTTGGCGATTACTGCAAGTGAGGTGCAGCTCGTGAGTTGCTCCATTTCAAAGAATCTACTGTAGTAGTCTACAATGACGATGAAGTTTTGAGTGTTCCATGTGAAGAGGTCTGTGCCTACCACTTGCCATGGTCTCTCAGGTATGTCATGTGACCACAGGGGTTCTTTGTGGTTAGCGTCACGTCGTTCCTGGCATATACAGCACTGTTCTACTATTGCTTCTATTTGTTTTCCCATTCCGGGCCAAAACAGGAGGTCTCGTGCTCTATGCTTGCTTTTCTCCACACCCATGTGTCCTGCGTGTATGCGCTAGAGCATGTCTCCTCTGAGGCTCTGGGGAACTATGATTTTCTCACCTTTGAAAAGTATTCCTTCCATCTCAGAAATCTCTTCCCGGTGGTTCCAATATTCCTGGATGCCGAGCAGGCATTTCCTCCTTTCATCAGGCCATCCGTTCTGCGTGGCTTTTCTGAGTGTAGTAAGCTGTGCATCTTGTGCTGTTGCGTCCTTGATCTCCAGTAGCTTGCTGTCACTCACTGGAACAGTACTTATGAGTGTATGTACCTGTGCTTCCATGCTTTCCATGAGGCTGCTGTCTTGGTGCTCGATGGATTTCCGGGACAGGGTGTCGGCCACTGGGATGTCCTTTCCGGGCCGGTGGATGATGTGAATGTTATATTTCTGAAGCTGTAGTATCATCCTCTGTAGCCGCGGTGGTGCTGCGGCCAGTGGTTTTCGGAGGATTGCTTCCAGAGGTTTGTGGTCAGATTCTACAATCACACTCCGGCCATACATGTATTCGTGAAAACGCTTACAGCCGAATAAAACTGCATACAGTTCCTTTTCTATTTGGGCGTAGTTCACTTCGGTGCTGTTGAGTGACTTGGAAGCATAGGCGATGGGTTTTCCGTCTTGGAGCATGACAGCGCCGAGGCCGCATTTTGAGGCATCTACTTGGAGTCTGAGTTCTTTTTGTGGGTCAAAGTACGCGAGTGCAGGGTGATCTGTTATCAATTTTTTCGTCTGGGTGAATGCTTTGTCGTGGTTTTTGTCCCATAAAAATTCACTGTCCTGCTTCAGCAGTTGGCATAGTGGTGCGTTTATCTCGGAGAGGCGTGGCGCGAATCTGGCCAAATAATTAATAATAATAATAATAATAATAATAATAATTCATTACATTTATATAGCACTTTTCTGGACACTCAAAGCGCTTTACATAGAAGGTGGGGAATCTCCTCAACCACCACCAATGTGCAGCATCCACTTGGATGATGCGACGGCAGCCATATTGCGCCAGAATGCTCACCACACACCAGCTTACTGGTGGAGAGGAGACAGTGATGAAGCCAATCAGTATATATGGGGATGATTAGGAGGCCATGATGGACAGAGGCCAAGGGGCAAATTTGGCCAGGATGCCGGGGTTACACCCCTACTCTTTCGAAAGACATCCTGGGATTTTTAATGACCACAGTGAGTCAGGACCTCGGTTTAACGTCTCATCCGAAGGACGGTGCTATTTTGACAGTATAGTGTCCCCATCACTATACTGGGGTGTTAGGACCCACACAGACCATTGATAGCACCCCCTGCTGGCCTCACTAACACCTCTTACAGCAGCAACCTGGTTTTCTCAGAAGGTCTCCCATCCAGGTACTAACCAGGCTCAGCCCTGCTTAGCTTCAGTGGGCAACCAGTCTTGGGCTATAGGGTGATATGGCTGCTGGTTAAACAGTGAGGATGGGAGGCTGGTTAAATCATCCCGAGGATGGTTTCGAACTCCCCTCTGCTTGTGGGTGACTGCATTTCTCGTATCGCTTTCACCTTCGCCGGGTCTGGCTTGACGCCTTCTCGCGAGAGCGTGTGACCGAAGTAGCTGACCTCTGATACACTTATTTGGCATTTGTCGGGATTTAGCTTTACCCCTCTATCTCTTGTGCGCTTCAGCATGGCCCTGAGGTTGCTTTGTGGTGACGTCTTCTAGAGTCGGCAAGGGGTAGTGGGGCCTTTTTATTGCCTTGTTTAGGTCTCTGGGGTCCAGGCAGACTCTCAGCTTGCCAGTCTGGGGTTTTTCGACGACTACGAGGGTGTTAACCCATTCTGTGGGCTCTGTCACTTTGCAAATTACGTTGTTCTCTTCCATCTTGTCGAGCTCTTTTTTCAGTCTGTCTCGCAGAGCGATCGGTACTCTTCGTGGTGGGTATACTACTGGTGTGGCGAGTGGGTCGACATGGAGGTTGCACTCCCCTGGAAACTCTCCTATGCCCTGGAAGACGTCTGTGTATTCTTTAAGGAGGAATATCTGTGTCTGTACATGGTTTCGCTTCTTCCTCGGCCACAGCCAGTATCAGTTTGATTAACTTGAGGTCTAGACTAGCTCTCATCCCTAGGATGGGAGGTGCTTTGGTGTCTACTATGTAGAATTCGAGCACGATGGAGGTGTTTTTATACTTGCACTTTAGACGACAGGTGCCCTTCACTTTCAGGAACTCACCACCATAGCCGGAGATCTTTTGGGTGGTTGGTTTTACGGCAGTATCTCTAAACAGTCTTTCAAACGTGTGTACGGGAATTGCATTGGTCTGTGCGCCAGTGTCAATTTTGAATTTAACTTTCTGGGTCCCGATTTCAATTTCAGCATAAGCTTGTTCGTTATATTTTCCTGTGTTTTCACTTGTAAGTCCGTCAATAAAAAGTTATATCTGCTCATCTTCAGTGTCTTCATCCATGGTGTGAATCACTTTTCTTGTGTGTGTGTTTGTGTGTAGTTTTGACTTACAGACTTTTGCAAAGTGATTGAATTTTTTTGCACTTCATACATTGCTTTCCTTTTGCTGGACAGGCGCCTTCTTTGGTGGTATGCAGGCCGCCACATCTATCACATTCTCTTTGAGCTGTGGCGGGCTCTCTCGGCCTGGCTTTGTAACTCGTGCGCGTTTGTCTGTGTTCCAGTCTTCGGGCTATGGCGTGTACCGCGTCGTTGTTGGGGTATTTGCTTCCCACCATCTCTTTGAGTTGGACTTGTGCTAGCTCATGTGATCGCGCGATGTCGATGGCTTGATCTAGCGTTAGCTCCGCGCCGTGGCTGAGCAACTTCTCCCGCACTCGCGGTGAATTTGTAGCGAAAACAATGCGGTCTCGCACCATCTCGTCACTGTTGGGATATCCACAGTCCTTTACTAACAGCTTCAATTCCGTGACAAATTGTTCGAAGGTTTCCCCATCACCTTGCGTTTTCTCGTGGAAACGATATCTTGCGTATATCGGGTTAGACTTTGGTGTGAGATACGCGGTGTACTTATCGTAGTATGTTTGTAGTTTCTTCGCGTCTTCGTCTGTTAGCGTCCATGTGTTGAAAATGTCGCGCCCTTTTTCCCCGATCCATAAGAGGAGATAGCTGCATTTGTCCTGTTCGCGTTTTTCCCGTAGAGGTCCGGAGAATATTAGCTCCGCGTGCTGCTTGAAACGTCGCCACGCTTCTGGTAAGTTAGCTGACTCCCAATCCATCTTGGGTGCTGGGACGCCGAAACTATCCATGTTTTTGTCGGACGTGGGTGCTAGCCTCTACTCTGACACCATGTAATGTTTGTTCACTGACTAAATCATATTTTACATATAATAACTGGAACAGACGCGAACCCTTCGAACTGTGTGCTTTTTTATTATTATTCCACCACATTTTTTTACACATAGTCTCGCGACAGTCACGAGACTTGCCCGAGGGCTACGGTGTCTCTTTTTGGACATACAGTCAGGATGTTACAATGATCATGTTTTTCTCTGCTTTTTGCTTAAAATTATGCTTTTTTTATGAAACTTACCCACATTCAAGGAGTGCATGAAGCTAGAATAAAACGTTTTTCATTTAAAACTGTTCGTTCTTTTCATATATTGCATGTTCAGATATTCATACAACAAAATATTCGGGGTGCCATGAAATGTTTGTGAAAATGATCAAAAACTTTTTTTAAAGACACTGGCGGGGAAATAGTTAAGGTTGAAGAGAGGTTTGAAAATGTTCATGAAAAATGAAATTACGATCTTAGGGACATTCAAAGTGCATTTTGTGTTATAGTACTACTTATTTTTATTTATAAAATGTCATTCTGTCAGTCAACCAATACCAAATAATGTCAAAAAGCACAGTTTGTGTTTGCTTCTGTTGTTTTCTCAGTCAGCACACAAATGTTTTCCCCTTGTTAATCTGTACACCTGCTATATGCTGATAGAGCGTCTCTCTGTCTCTCTCTCTCTCTCTCTCTCTTTGGCTTTGCCAGAAATCCATGAGGTTCAGTCCTGATGCCACAGTATGGGTTGCTAAGCAGCAGATCCTGTGTACACTCACACAGAGTCTGAGGGATGTGCTCAACTATGGGCTCTTTCAGCCCGCCGTGGACGGGAGGGAAAGTGGTTTCCTGGAGGAAGAACGACCCCTCAGAGACTATCCGCTACCCTCCACTAAAGGCGTTCAGACCCTTGAGGTAACACGTCAACTTAAACTCGATCCATGATGTAACTGTGGCACAATACATGCAAGGATGCCAGAAAGGGACATGGGACATCACTATCTGCAAAGTACTTCCACAAACATCCACAGGAATTATGCTTGTAGATGCTTAACTAGAAGTTAATCTGCCTTGAACAGTAGTCCTGTCCCTAAAAGGAAGATTTAGGCAACTTTAAAGCTCAAATAGTACACATCTTTGTACAAAACAATCCATTTAAGTGCTTTTCCAAAATATGAGCTCAACATTTTGTCTTTTAAAAACTCCAGTATACTTGCCCTATAGATTTTCATTGAAAGTGCGCTTTGTAAACACAGCTATTATTGTTTTATTTATTTGGAAACACTTGACAATAAGGTTTCATTTGTTAACATTAACTAATAATGAACAATACCTCTACAGCATTTATAAATCTTAGTTCATTTTAATCTCAACATTTAGGCTACTAATACATTTTTAAAATCAAAAGTTGTATTTGTTAATATTAGTTAATGCACTGTGAACTAACATGAACAAACAATGAACATCTGTATTTTTATTAACTAACATTAACAAAGATTAATAAATGTTGTAAAAATGTATTGCTCACTGTTAGTTCATGTTAGTTAATACAATAAATAATGTTAACAAAAGACCTTATTGTGAAGTGTTACCATTTTTTTCTAATTAAGGAACAAATCAAAATGGTTTTCTTTGCTAATCAACATGAACAATCATTATGATAATCAAAATATTTTGTTATATTGTGAGCTTAATATACTTGCTACCTGTACATTGACTTCCATTACAAAAAGTTAAAAAAAATTTTTTATACAATTAAAGGAACAACTCGAAAAAGTTTTCTGTGGTAATAAACATGAAGAACAATTAATATAAGTAATAATTTATTATTGTGAGTATAAAATATCCATTCATATATTATTCATGACAAGGAAGATCACAATGACAAAATGGTTTTGACATTGATGATAACTGCTCTAAATTGCTACCAACGCAGTGTTATAAGGCCGGAGTCCTCCTTAAGATGTGCTTACTGTACAGGAGCATTCTCAGCTCTCTCTGTGAAAAGGCTGATGTCAGGCTGGTGTAACAGGAACCTTTGTTGTTCTCCTGTATGTTCGCTCAAGCCCCAGGGCCTGATATAATCATATCACTATCAAGCCAGCAACCAACCAAAAAAAATCTGCAAATGGAGTATAATGAAACATTTCTATTTTATAATTTGTTTGAGCTAAAGATTATATAAATTATTTAAAAACATGATCAAGATTGTTTATATGCTCTCTCTTACAAAAACGTGAAATAGAATAAAACTCTAAATAAATATCTAATTAATGTATATGATATTTGTAATACAAAAATCTGTTTTCTATTGTACTTTTTGGATAATGCTATATTATTTGGAGATTATTATAAGTGTATTTTCTGTCAAAATGTTTATTATATTGATGGTATTCATTTGTAAATTAAACCAATACAGCATATATACTGTATTTTTCTCTGCTTTAATTTTGCAGTTCCGCTACAAGAGCAGAGTGTACCAGCAACCAAACGTCAATGAAAAGCAAATCGAAAAACTCCACACACAGGTGAGACTTATTTTTTAAAATAAATATTTTGCTGTGACATATGTAGATTAGCCTACTATGCATATTTGTCTATTTTTGACATGCAGGTGGTGATTAACTTGTTTTTCGTTATGATAATTTAGTCTTTTACATACATATCAAATGGAAGCTATTTCCTTAATTGCAAGCAGAACAGGATGTCGTGGGATACGACTGTTAAAACAGGAAAGAAACATTTGAAATCTTGCTTTTTATATTCAGTCACTAGAATTGAATATCTAACATACAACATTCATTTTACATTCTGCTGCTAAATAATGCAGCAGGCCGGAGCATTTGCATACATTTGGACTGTCTGGTCGAGATGTTCATTGATGTTGACGTTTTAGTGTCTTGGCCAGTTTTTGCTCTGTGGTCATGAGCGGTTTTTGCAATCACCGGTGGAGGTTATTCCACGATCCTCGCCCAAAAGCAGCCCTGAAGCTCTGAACCATGTTTTAATTGCTGACTTCTTCCAGCACTGTGTGTCCTGTGCTGTGCTGTGCTCAGTGTCTTTATTTACAACCTATTTATCTCTCGTCCCCACACTGCTTCCCTCAGCATTTAAAACTCTCCCTCTCATTGCTCTGAGCTTTCAAGCTCCCTTAATAAGTTATTATATTATAGCTTCGTAAGCCGCCGGGGTTTGCAAAGGATGACGTAGGAACAGCTTTGTGTACGTCCTTGTTTCTGAGGAACAGATATTCATCCCACTTCAATGAATTATAAATGCAACAGTTGAAAATGCTTAGTGGGGTTTTCTGTTAAAATCTGACTTCATTATGAAAATGTAAAAGGTGAAGATGTTACCTTAAAGGTGCAGTATGTAATATTGACAGAGTGGTTGGAGTCCAAATTCAAAATATTGGAGGGAGTTGTTTCCCCAGCTCTCGCAGGTTGCCAGATTGAGGACACACAAAAGGAACAAGCGCAATTGACAATGGAAGAAGACAACCTCATGCTGTAAGTTTATCCGCGTTTTAATATGCCTCTAGAGATTTTTAGATAGATGCTGAGTTTTTTTAGGTCGGGTAGAATCTGCAATCGCTAACCCAGTTCATTTGCTGGCTTCCTTAGCTGCAATGCGCTGTGTTCCAGCAACTGGCAACCCGGGGTGTTGAAATACTAATGGGGTAAATTGGCAGATCACACAGACTGAAACAAAAACAGACATTCCGACACGGAACGCACATTTCAGAGTAGAATATCTGGCTGTAGCATTATTTTTCAGAGAAATTATGTGAACAATAAGTATGTGAAATAGTATAACATATTATGGTATTTTTATGCTTTACAATTACATACAGCACCTTTAAATAGCTATTTCTACCTGATCTGACCCATAAAAATGTATTTTATTGGCTTAATCCATGGAAAACTGTAATAACTGAAGAATCCTGACTCTTCTCATTCAACTCAATAGCAGTTGCTCGGCTGGCGCATGAATTCTGCCATCTTTGCTTATAGCTCTCATAACGCATTCAAGTCATGTTGAAAAGATTGTATGAGAAAACATGGCAGATGCTATGGATGCAGCATCTGTAGTTGACAGTAAATTTGTTGAAATGTATGAAATTTACCGTTCGCAAAGACCCGCCCCCTTTAGTTACTGTTGCTATGTCCGACAAGCCACGCCACTCTCACACCACTCATCATGTTCTCACGCAGTGAAAAATACATCGCGGAGCAGAGAGGACACTGACAACACGCTGACAGACAGGACAGACCAGGTTACTTTTTATATGTAACAAAGTCTCAACTTTCAAATTTGTTCATTTTTTAAAGAAATTTAAACAATAAATACCGTTTTGTGGCTCTTTAATGTGTCTTGACAGATCGCTGTAGAGCCTCAGTTAAAGCTGCTCGTGAACTGATCATCTCTTCCTTCTAGTTAATTTATAGCATCAAATAAACATGAAAGAACATAAGAAGGAATGTTGTTTTAACCGTGGAAAGACATCAGTACACTCTGTTTTTCAAGTTCAAATCCTCCAACGTTAATCAAATAACTCTCCTGACTGCTTTGTCGGACAAAAATGGCGGATGACGGATTATGATTGGTCAGATCACCTGTCAATCAAACTCCCTCAATATAACCTTCAGTTTACAACACCTTCATAAATTAAATAAAAGCATAAAAAGCAAAAAAACACACCTGATGCTCATTCTTTATTCAGCATTTTGTAACTAGTAAAGTCCCTTGAAGGCAGTCATTTGAAACGCCTTTCGGGCAGCTATTTCGGTTATGCAATTACAGATCCTATCTCTTTGAATTCTCCAAAGCTGCTCACCAATTTTATCAGAATGTATGGCTAATTTTGTATGATTATCAATGCAGAATGCCCTTTTCCACCATAAAAAAGGTGGAAACACTAGATAGTAGATGCTATGCTGACTATGCTAACCACTCAGTCCTTGACCCCTTTAACCAAACACTTTCTGGTTGAATTATTCTTGAATGAATAACATTATTGAATGAATAAAACCAGTTTTAGATTATTTTTGTTGGCTAACACTGACAAAACACTTTTTTGCAACGTAAGAGGGTGAATGTTGTTCCACTTTGTAGTTAGCCTAATGGGTTTAAAGTTGTTAGCTGGCACCAAAGTGTGAATTATTGAAAGCTAGTGTTGGTAGAACGGTATCCACAAGTTAAATAATGCAAAATAATATTTTGTGCGGGTATGGCAATTACTTTCTCTTCTTGCAGGCCTTTGTGTGCGAGTTTGGTTGTGTGTTAGAGTTGACGCATGTTGATCTGTGTTTGTAGCATCCCGTAGCTCGCACATATCTCTTAGCTATGCTAAATCAGCCGTGCTCCCTCTCTCTCTCTCTCTCTCTCTCTCTCTCTCTCTCTCTCCCCCTCTCTCTCTCTCTCTCTCTCTCTCTCTGATGTCTCTGTACTGGGAGCTGCTCTCCTATCTATTTTTATCCAGCCTTGTATCGTGGCATGTGTGTCCCAGAGAACTCAACATGAGAGAGGAAGTGAGCAGAGACCTTTCACACTCTCGTCAACTGTTAATTTCCCTCACTTGTTCCTGTTCCTGTTCCTTAACTTCCTCCTCAATGTTTTTTGTTTCCCCTAACTTGCTCTCTCGTTCTCTCACACACCATCTGTAAGGTCAACCTGAGAAAATTTATGGAATACATCCAACATCATCAGGTGGACAAAGTTGCCAAGATGTTGGAGAGAGGGTTGGACCCCAACTATCATGACCCGGACACTGGTGGTAGGGGATGCATATCAGATAACCTCCCAAATTGCCCATAAAAGGCTATTCAGGCCCTATTTAGTTGTTCTCAAACTACTGTTTTTGATTGATTACATTTCTTCTTTATTAACACAGTTTGTGTCTAACGTAACATATTTACTCACTGATTTAATATGTAATAATGGTTTAATATGTAATGATTTAATATGTAATTATAATAATGGATATGTCTTATTTTGCATGCCATGTATTGTTAGGAATGCACCAATACCGTTAGCGATAATTATTATTTTATTTTTAGTTTTGTCCGATAACGGACATGATGGCTGATATTATAATATCTATCTATCTATCTATCTATCTATCTATCTATCTATCTATCTATCTATCTATCTATCTATCTATCTATCTATCTATCTATCTATCTATCTATCTATCTATCTATCGTTTGGGGTTGATGAGATATTTAAATGTTTTTTTAAAGTCTCTTTTGTTCACCAAGGCTCCATTTATTTGTCCATAAATACAGTAAAAAAAAAAAACGGTTATATTGTTGAATATTATTACAATCTAAAATAACTGTTTTCTATTTTTTATATATTTTAAAATGTAATTTATTCCTGTGATGACAAAGCTGCATCATTACTCTTTAGTGTCACACCATCCTTCAGAAATCATTCTAATATGCTGATTTGATGCTCAAGAAAAATGTATTATTATTATCAATGTTGAAAACAGTTGTTCTTATGAACACTCTTCCTGCAGTTATAGTGTTGCTAGATTTAATAGTACAGTCTAATATTTCACTTTACACTTTCGGCCAGGGTCCGAAATTAACACCCGCCAAGCGCCAAATGCGGGTAGATTTTCTGTTTGGCAAGTAAATCTCAAAAGTCTATCCGCCCCACTGGCGGGTGAATGGTCATACCAAAATAGTAATGTAACGACTTAACGTTAACGAGTCCTCTTATCGATGCTCCTGCTCCAAAGCGAATGTTTTGTCCCACCATAGTCTTATTTGATCTGCGAGTAATGTAGACGACAGTAGTGCGTGTGACAGGGCGCAACTGAAGCACGAGCAGAGAGAGGTCGCGCGCGCACTTTCTCTTAGTGCTGTCTTGCTCTCTCTCGTTGTCACATATTAATCAAAATAAATCGACACGATGGTAAAAGGTCGGAAGACCATAGTTTCATGTGGAGCATTCGGATATATTTTTTCCTGAATTACCGCTGGGTGTGAATTGTGCTAAAATACCTTATCTTCTCTGAAGCGTTCTGCACATTCAGCTGACATAAACCACACTTTAAATAAACGGAAAAACCTATCCAGTGATTAAATGTTTTCTGTGTTGACACAAATCTTGTGGGATGTCCTAGCTGCCAGGATAATCACACAACGCGAACACATCCGATAATGACATTGACACGTCCAATTCGCGAACTAATGACTCATTTGAACCGATTCATTTTAATTTCATTTTAAAACTGATATTTCCAGTCCTTCAGTTACTGATCGGATCAGTCAGAGTAAATGGAGTAAAAAAAAAATAGCAGAGTAAAACTAAATATTTTTTTGAAATAATTATAATATATTATTATTGCATATATTTTATTAAATATACAATTAATACATTTCATATGTACAGAACTATGTTCATATAGGCACCACCACAAAAATATTATTTTAATGTGTGTAAATTGTGTAATATGTGTGTAAATAAAAGTAAAAATGGAAAATAATAGACCAGAAATATGACAAAAATTAATATAGCCTATATATAAATTAATGTATATGTGACACAAAAAGGCTGTTTATTATTTTGGCCGGTAAAAAATATGCTTGGCTGGTGGATTTTTTCATCTACCAGTCCCCGTGGCAGGTGAGCCAAAAAGTTAATTTCGGACCATGCTTTCGGCTGTGATTACATTGTTACTCAGTGTTATGTTATAAACATTTGTTCTGTGATTTCTTTGGCACTTTAGGACAACTTTGATTGCCTTGTTGTCTGTGATTTCTTTGGCACTTTGACAACTTTGTGACAGGCAGGTAAAAATTACATTCATTATGTCCTTGGTTTTGCCCTTTGGAGATTATTGGACACTGTGAAATTTGGGCTTTGAAAATTTGTGATAAGCACATAAGAATGATTTATTTTTAAACATAAGTTTATTTAAGTTGTTGAAAATAAAGATGCTGATATGTTCATTAGTCTCATTGTGTTGTTCTTAGAAAATTGCCACATAAAACGAGAACCCCCCCCCCCCCCCCCCAGTACAACAGGCATCGGTATCGGCGAGTACCAGGAAAAAAATATCGGTACTCGTACTCGATCCTTAAAAAGTGGTATCGGTGCATCCCTAGTAACTTTATATTTACATTGTTTAAAGTCACAAATAAAGTCACAATTACATTCTCACAATGTGATTATATCTTACAATTGTTACTTTGTTTCTGTGATGGCAAGTATCCAGTATATAGTTCAGTATATTGCACACCTAATTATTGTTTTGATGAAACATGTAAATCCCTTGATTAATATCTTGCTTATATTAAAAGAGGTTTACATAATACATATTAATTTAACTTGTTTTTTTGTGCTTCTGGTCCACAGAGACGCCTCTAACCCTAGCTGCCCACCTGGACAATATGGTGGAGATTATCGTTACATTGAAAAACGGCGGGGCTCATTTAGATTTCCGCTCTCGGGATGGGATGACTGCCCTGCACAAAGCAGCCAGGGCAAAGAACCAGATAGCTCTCAAGGTAATAAATGACCTCATCCTGAACTGCGGTATGAGGTTATGGCTGTGTCCTCTATGACCTGTTAGATCCTCTTCTTTGATTGTCATTTTTTTTTTTTGTTTTTTTTTTAAAGAATGACTGCTGCTGATCTAAAACAGAGCAGTACAGTGATGTCTTATGGTGTCAGTGACTCTGCTGAGTTTACACAGGGTACATTTATTACCTTGACAGTATACTTTCATTCAAAGCACACTCTGTATTGTTTTTTTTAAAGGAATCAAAAAGTTTTTTTTTTCTCCATTATTTCATTGTTACTTTCTTCTCTTGACTACCATTGGAAATAACACTGCTGATGTACTACTGTTTGGTGCCTTGAATACCGTAAAACAATTTCCTCTCTGCCGGTGCACTTATTGCAGTATATTGTATATACAGTACATTGCTTGCCGGCCGTTATTTAAAAAGGCTTCATGCAAAATCTTAGTTTATGTCACTTCAATGTGTTACAGCCATAGATTTCCTATTTTCATTACTGGAGAGGCTGGGTTTCGTAATGTTAGTAGGGAAAAAGTGCTTGTAGTCATTTAGTTAGGAACTAGGAATGTACTTTTTAGTCATGCAGTTATAAAATTGCTTGGTTGTATAAAATTAAATAAAAACCTAGACATTGTCATACCAATTGTAAAAATCAAGCACATTTGTTAACATACATATCTATTGTTTTACATACATATTTATATTACGTTTTGCAGAGTATTTAAAGGGAAAGTTCACCCAAAAATGAAAATTGTGTCCTCATTTACTCACCCTCAAGTTGTATGAATTTCTTTCTTCTTGTGAACAAAATAAGATATTTTGAAGAATGTTGGTAACCAGAGAGTTGACGGTAGCTATTGATTTCCATAATAGGAAAAAATTTCTATAGAAGTCAATGGATTCCGTTAACTGTCTGGTTACCAACATTCTTCAAAATATCTTCAAATAATTTTTGGGTGAAATATCGCTTTAAATTTGTAGGTTTTACAAGTTCAGACTTGTTATATTTGGCTACTAAGATGTTAAGTGTCTATTTAATGATTGCTTATAATAGTTTAAGGCACTTTTTCTGATATACATTATTGTTCAAAAGTTTGGGGGCAGTTTTTATTTATTTAGCTAAAGAAATTATATTTTATTCAGCAAGGATGCATTAAATAGATCAAAAGTGACAGTAAAGATTGAATAAGTGTCATTGAAGACTGGAATAATGATGCTGAAAATTCAGCTTTGCATCACAGTAATGTGATTATTACACAGTAATAAATTACATTTTAAAAATACATTAAAATAGAAAAGTAAATAATATGTTAATAATATTTTACAACAATTATGTTTTTACTGTATTTTTGATCAAATAAATGTGGCCTTGGTGAGCATAAGACAATTCTTGCAAAAACATTACAAAAACTTACCGACCCCTAACTTTTGAATGTTAGTGTAAATTAATTGACTTTAAAAAATATAATTTAACATCACTGAATTAACTTAAATACATTAAGTTACAACAACAAAGCTAAAGGTTAAGATGAGAAATAGCTCCTTAACAATTGCACAAATTGTATTTTTGATTTGCCTTGTCACACATTAAAAACATTAAAAAAGAAATTGAAAAAAGTCCCAGCGCACAGTCAAACCCATCACTGGCAGCTATCTTGAGCTGTGACGTAAAAGGAAGCAGACAAGAAAAATTTGTTCATTTCATGCTTTAAGACACTTCCAAAAACCTTTCTCTGCTAAAACTTAATCATACTAGTGTATTTGATGTATTTTCCTCTCTATCTGGAACCTAATCCTATGTCTCTTTCCTCTGTAGACTATGCTGGATTTGGGAGCGTCTCCAGACTATAAGGATCGTCAGGGATTGACTCCACTCTACCATACAATGACCGTAGGTGGAGACCCGAGCTGTTGCGAGGTCCTGCTGCGTGCCCATGCCAGCGTCGCATGCCATGATGAGAACGGCTGGCACGAGATCCACCAGGTGGCGCTGTCTTTCACATTATAGTTAGCTGGTGTCATTCAATAAAAAGGGTTCTTAAAGCTTTCTTTTGGCTAAAAATGTTGAGCGTGGCTGAGTGGGGTAATATATGCATCATGGAGTAAAGCAGTGGAAGTTATACTAGAGCTGCAGATTTATATGACAGCAGCTTTGTTCAATTAATGGACAGGTAATGAGATCAAACTAGTTTAACGTGAGCAAATCATCAAGTCTGCCTGTTGTGACGGCGTACTGACATCTAGTGTTGTGACAGGTGGACTGCAGGATGCCAGTCATTTTATTTCTGTGGCGTTTTTGATCGCACTCTACTGGGAAAATGGAAAAGCAGCATGTAGGGTTTACTTTCAGACTCTTTGAAAGATATGAGATGACAGCGTACTGAAGGCTTAATGATGTTTTTATGTTTCAAAAGACTTCTGGATCTGTCGTAGGCTACTGAAATTGAATTTTTAAGGCTCACAAATGCTTTTCTTCCAGCAGAAACTGTTACAAGATTCTTATTTTTCTCACAAAAATGATGAAAGTTGTTCTCATTTGTTCATCAGGCTTGTCGATACGGTCACGTCCAGCACCTGGAGCACCTCTTGTTCTACGGAGCGGACATGAGTGTGGAAAATGCATCTGGGAATACAGCTCTCCATATTTGCGCCCTGTACAAACAGGTATGTACTCAACAAAGTACCTTTAATGATTTGAAGTCAGCTCCATTTAACCAGTCAATAAACAGAGGTTATTGGCGTCATACAACAGAATACACTGTCAATAGGAGTATATATAAAAACCAAAACAATCAATAACGATTCGGGGGAGAAATCAATAGCACCCCAGGACTAGAGAGATGAGATTGAGTGCAGCAGAGAAACTTTCGAGGAGAATCTTTTGGGGCTGAACTGTAAAATATAAAGGTTGCAGGATGGGTTTTACAGCCTGATGTTATAGGAGAACTGTTATAAGTTCTGCGTTTCTTTAGAAAACTATGCATGTTAATGGGTGATATCTATAACAAATAACTGGAAAACTAATAAAATAATAGGCTAATAATAATATTAATTTATATATACAATATATAAGAATATATTAAATGTAGGATTATTTACATATATTTTTAAAATTTGTATTAAATGGGATGTTATATTTTTTGTAAATTTATTATAAAAATAAATATTTTTTAAAACTAGAAACAAATGCAGTTTTAAGATTATGCACTATTTCAAGGTCACTGAAATAAATAAATATATATATATATATATATATATATTTTTTTTAAACCTGGAAACAAATGCAATTTTAAGATTCTGCACTTTTTCAAGGTCACTAATAAAAAAATTTAAATAAAAAAATGTGGCATTGACCAAAGAAAACATACCAAGTTCAGAAATTCATGTTATCTTTTTAATTAAAATTGTACTGAAGTATTATGCTGATGATAATTGGCAAATAATAGGGAAAGGAATTTAGCAAAATGCATATATATATATCAAAACAAATACATGTATTGTATTGTTTTTACTTTAAATTTTTTATATAAATATTATATATTTAAAATATTTGCTGTAAATATCTTGTCTTTTTTCTCATTCATCTTATGGGAAGGTTCAGGGTGGAAATGATGCCATGTTCATTTGTATAAATGCCAATGACCGATTGCCACTAATTACACTGTTCAGTATTCACCATTGTCTCCCATTCTATCCATGACAAACCCCAAACTGCACTGGAATGCTCATGACTATTAGCACCAGCATTCAGTGTTTATGAATGGACAACGGCCCATTACGTTCACGACACTAAGCAGCCAGGCATATAATCACCTTATGTTTCCTCTGTGGGAGATCTAGTCTGCTCCGTCAGCTCGGGGTCACAGCATGGGCGCCATTGTCTGCTGGAACTGCTAGCGCTAGCGGTATTAACTGTCGCTCTGTATATAACATCATATTCCTGCTGTGTCATACAGTAGGTCATATTGATCCCATATCCACTGTGTCACTTTGGTTCACACCAAAGATGATAACTATAATGACAAGGATAAGTATATAGTTCTAAGAATAGCAGAGTCCACACCACAACTATAACAATTACAGCACAGAGAAACTATCAGTGGAGTCACATTCACAACCATTTTTTTTTCAAGCTGATGAATGATAAAAACATTGACAGCCAATCAGAATTCATTCAGCTTTAAAAACCTTGAGCATTTAAAGTGGCGGATGACAAAACTGCGGTGCACGCTTACAATAAAAAGAACGTTATCATGTGTTGGTGTGGATGCTAATATAATTAACATTATAGTTATCTTTATAGTTATTGATCTTGGTGTGAATGGGCCTTTATATACAAGATTTGTAAAGGAAGATGTAAACATAGAATTCAATATGTAGTACTGTTTTGAAGTCTAATTTTACACAACCTATGTACTTTAACATTACGAACAACGAAATCGAACGAAATGTGCGTCTCTCTCTCTCTCTCTCTCTCTCTCTCTCTCTCTCTCTCTCTCTCTCTCTCTCACAGCCTCGTTTTCATTTGCCATCAAAATAAAATATGCTGTTAAATACAGTTGAGACAAAATTGCACCATCCCAGGTCTTATGACTAGAAAATATAGTTTATTTTAAGGCGAGAAAATGTCCCTGCCGATTGCAAGTGTCATTTATTGATTTGTGGAGGCTCTTGAGTTCACTGGTGGCCACATATGATATAACATGTATTTCTGTGTTCATCCTGAGCCGACCAATGAGGTCGATATTTGAAGTGATTGGCCGCAACGAGGCAAAACCTTTGGCGAAAGATGCTTCATTTGTCTCGGTCATCAGGTTCTCGAGCCTCGATTGTTTGCGATTAAACCCTATTGCGCCGATCCGTCACCATGTCAACGAGGAACCTGTAACCGGTGCCAAATGCAGGCCAGGGATATTTTCATGTGCAGGGAATAGAAGCAGCATCCTCACATGTGATTATGTCTCATATACAAGGGCTGGCAGCAGCTGTGAAACTAGTATTAGAAGGAAGGTAGGAGGAGAAGGCAATGGAGGTGTGTGTGTATGTGTGCGATTGTGTGTGTGTGTGTGTGTGTCGGTTTAGTGGTGAGGCATTCCGTGGGTGGGCTGTTGAATCCAGCTGGATATAGTGGGCTTGAGAGCTACATACAGAGAGCCCTGGATCTCTCTCTCTCTCTCTCTCTCTCTCTCTCTCTCTCTCTCTCTCTCTGTCTTTCTGCTTTTGGTTCTCACATACACATTCACACATGCACTTAGGCATTGCTGCAGAGACCCCCTCTCCTATATCTTTGGGTGTAGACTTTGCTGTAGCATCACACTTGAATTGGACTTCCCAAAGCTGAGGGAGAAGTCTGTCACTTTTTGGATCTGGGTGAGATGGGATATACCTCTTGGCGTGTCTAATTTTGCTCTTAGAAGGTCAAGAAACACAGATAGTAGAGCATCTGTTAGAGTTGGATCATCATATTGAATTAATTTCTCTGTCATCTGCTTTTCTTCTGAAGGAAAAGTGTGCCAGGGTTCTTCTGGTTCGTGGAGCCAGCAAAGACGTCAAGAACTACAGAGGACAAACGCCCTTTCAGGTATGAGAACGTGTTGACTTGGTTACTTTTTAATAAGTGAATTAAACTATTTTTTTCACATAAGTGTGCGCATGGAAGTTTGCTATATTTTGTTGGTTTAGTGTTGGAAGAAATTATGAGTGCAAAATGAACTTGGGTCTATTTGTTGTTTTGTCGGGCAGAGTTCTTAATTAATTAGACGGAATGTCACATGAAAGCGCAGGCATTATGTAAGACAGCACTCAGAGAACAATGAGTGAGCGTGAGGGTAATTAATCATTTTATTATGTTTGTTTGGTATCTTCAGATAATTAGGAGTTACATTTTGGAGAGGGGAAATAAAGAACGTCAAATCAGTTCTTATAGTTTTCTTAAATGTTTTAGCTGAAATAAGCCAGTGGAGTTTTTTTTTCCCTGGTAAAAATCTCTTGTTCTTGTGTTTGTTTTCCTAAGGATTTTCTTTCTGAAATGTCAGATTGTGACATTCAATTGCTTGTCTGACAGCAATGGACATGATCCAAGTCTGTGGCCATGGGCTGATGACAGTGTTCCGTTTACTGTTCAGTAGCCTTCAATAATGACTGTGACTCCAATGCCTCTAGTCATTAGTTATTTATTGTATTTAAAACTGAAGCCATTTTTGCACCAATAATTATTATTAGAAATATAGTTAAAACTGAAGTAATTTTATTATTAATGATCTTCGTAAATCTGCGGCAGTAGTCAGCGCGTATTCTTAGAAATATGTATTAAATCTGAAGTAATTTTGCGGCAGTAGTGTGTATCATTAGAAATATAGGTTTGAATTAATATTTGTGGCAGTAGTTATTAGTGTTTTTTTTTTTTAGAAATGTAGTTAAAACTGAAGAACTTTTTGTGCCAATAGTTATTAGTACTTATTATTAGAAATATAGTTAAAACTGAAGTAATTTTTGTGCCAACAGTCATTAGTGCATATTGTCTCAGACTTTGTCATGGTTTGACCAGAAAATTAAACATCCTGTCTGACGTTCTCACAGAAACGTATTAACTCAAACGTTTTCACACATATAACATTAGAACAAAATCTACAGGGTGATTAAGAAAAGTGTATATATTTTAACATCTACAGTCAGTACCTACAAATGTAACATATTTTTTTAATCTTCATTATGTGTCGGTTAGAGTTGCTGCGTGAGGCAAAAATAAAAAAATAAATAAATATTTACTGCCTTGTGTTCTTATCTACAAATCATCGTGGTTGTCAGGCAGAATTTCAATCATGACCAATCAGATTAAATGGAGGCGGAATAAATAATTTAAATATTTAAAACTTAAAATTTATATTTGAAAGATTTTGCTGACAATTAAGTTTTGTTAGCAAAATTAAGCAGAACATTTATTAATTTATGAACAATTTACACACAAAAAAATCCATCTTCATTTGGCTGGATAGCCCCGCCCATTCCAAACAGATAGCCACGCCTTATACTCACATCATTGGTTGAGACACCGTTGAGGTGTGAGGCTGGTCGGAATCCTCAATCAAACAGCAATGTTTTGATTGCACCTCACAGACACAGTTTACACTTTTCAGGGGAATAAAACTACAAATGATGTGTTTATTTACAGCTCGAATAAAAGTGTTTCAAGACTGATACAGGAACAAGCTATGATATTTAATTTATATGATTGATTTTACATTGCGATATAATATAATAGTAATATTTTAAGATCCAATCTTTTAAGTACCCACTTCTAATACATTTTTTTGATTATTTTGAGTTCAGTTAAACGACATAATCCTAACCCATAATCGCCACCCCTCATATCACTATCATAATGAATTATTAAAGCTTCAAAGCAAATGCTGATAGCAAAATACCATGTACAGTAAACCCTTTAATAGCAAACACGCCAACATCAATACTGTACTAGACCACCCACATAATGAAAGCTTAACCCTTTGAAATGCAACCTCCTTGACACAAATAACTATGCTTTTTGCTCTTCGCTGCATCTTCCATTGCGTTTTTATTCATAGTTTGATTTCATAGTGCACAGACCTGTTCACCCAGCAAAAGCCTTTTACAATGTAGCATTCAGCATTTGTGCCATGTTTTTAGATTGTGGTTAAAGTTTAAACACCTTCAATGCAATATCCAGAGTGGAAAAATACTTGGTTTGTACAGTACTCAAATATGTGTTGTTGTTTGTGCCTCAAGGAAAACTGTGGCTTTTATTAGCAAGATGGCACATATCGCAACAGTAATCCAATGGCAAACCTCCAAAAACATTAAAATAGAGCTGAGATCATTAGTTTTGCAGTCGGCTCTACAGTCAAACGCATTAAGTCAAACATTAGCAACACTTGCTGCTACATTTAGTGTTCATGGCTGGCCTCATTGTGATAGTTGCTCGGTTTACAACCTCTAAAGCTTTGAACTGACCCTGCTCACTCCAAACCTGACGTAGGAGTGAAGTGTTTATGTAATGTACATATCAGAGCTCTCCTGATGCGTTGTTTAATGCGCTGTATTATTCATCTCATGCTGCTAAAATCATATTTCACGCCTCGGCGATCGCTCGATTACAACTCATTTAAGCAGCTTGTGAAACTTCAGGCTCTCCTCTGGAACGCTCCGATCCGCCTGGTTAAACAGAACTTCTCCCCGGCAAAATCGAAAAGTGTTCAGAGCAAATTGTATTACCGCTACCCTTTTACTCTGAGAACGATGATACTGGGTCAACTGCAAACCGAAAAGTTCCAGCTCTTACTTAAGAACGTGTGTTCATAGACAGTACTGTTTGTGTGAATAATATTGAACAGTTAAACAAATTTCTTGAAATATTTGTTTCAATTCTAGGCTTTTACCGTGTTGATTAACTTACTTTGCTGTTGTGTTTTTCTTCTTAACTCGCTCTATGCTGCAACCAAGCACCGTATTTCATTCGAAAAGGAATGCAGTTCTTCTCAAGCTCATTACGTAAATCTTAGCAACTTAATTTAGTGTAATGTGAATGAAGTTTGTGTTTTATCACTGTTTGGAATCTAGTCTTCCAAAACCCACAAGCGTGATGCATGTTAGTCTGCCTTCGTGCACCATTTCAAACCTAGTTTTGTTCTCACGACCAGACTTAGTGACCAGACTGATGAGTAAATTATAGATCTTATAATAGACTGCGTAACTAGCTTTTTAAAGGGTGGTAAAATTAAAGCCATTAAAAGAAATGAACATCTGCTGAATGGGAAATCGTGCTATTGAACAGGTTTTTTTTTTGTTTCATTGCTGTGAAGGCCCTTTTGAGGTTACATTAAGCTTTGCAGGGAATAGTTCAATGAGGCTACGTTCAGACTGCAGATAAATGTGGCCCAAATCCGATTTTTTTGCTCATATGTGACTCAGATCTGTTTTTGTCATGACAGTGTAAACAGCACAAACCACATGGAATCTGATCTTTAAGATTCTGATTTGGGACCTAAGTCCGATACAGGTCTGGGGCCTCATTTATAACCGTTTTGTACGCACAAAACAGGCCCTGATGGAGGCATATGCCACTTCTGACGCATAAGTTGTGATCTATAAAAACAAACTTGGCGGGAAAATTTGCGCACCTGCACGTAAACTCTGACCCATGCGTACGAACGTTTTGGAGATGGAGCAGTTTGGCGACACCGATGGTGAACTGGCGTTAAATGTCTTTTTGGTCACTTTCAGACAGAAAATCGAAAGAAAATTATACATATACAGAAAGATAATGCAAGTATACTTTCACTCACCAAGCCTATTACTGAAGCAAATATCCATCCCTTCTTAAATGTCCGCGCCAGCGAGCGCGTTGGGCCGTTTAGTGAAACTGACGCATATATAGCCTATCTAACGGCAGATGAAGTAAAACCGTAAATCTTCAATGTGTGTCCTTATCATTATTACAGTGCATGTTCACAATAACAGTTTAAATAAATAAAAGAATGATTTAAACTATGTTTAACTTCTGATATAAACATTTAGATTAAATATGCCATTCTCATTGATGGAGTTAAACACTTAAACTACATGAAATAATTACTGAGAAGTTACAACATTTTTAATATTTAATAAATAGAAATATTTTTTGTGGATGCAATGCTTTTGAACACTTTTCCTCTGGTATGTGTTTTAATGTTTTAACTACAGAGATAATTGCTTATCATGATAATAGCAGATTGTCTGAGAAAATAGTTTTGTGCAAATAATGCACAACAAGGTTTATCTATGATTATTATAAATCAATTAAAAATACTATTTGGCCAGTGGAAAAGTTTGAGAAAAACTTTCTCTGAAATGTATTTTACACTATTTTATTTATTTATTTAAAACAAGGCAAGGATAGGCTACTAAATGATTTTTATTAATGTAATGTGAAGGCACATCCGTATTTCATATTTTCCTAATGTCTTGTACCGTTAAACATTTTATCATGTGGATTAATAATCATATGCAAAAACTATCCAAAAACTAATTTTATGAAGAAAACCATCCTGTATAGAGCTATAGTCATCTGGAATAACATTCCCATTGAAGTTCGTCAGCTTTGTAATTAGCTGTCATTTAAAAGAAGTCTAAGGTGTTATGTGTTGATGTAGGTTTTTATTTGTTTTGATTAAGGTAATTGTAAATAATATGGTACTTATATTTATTTTTTATGAATTGAAACTAGATTGTATGTATGTATGAGTGTGTGTTTGTGTATGTATGTACATATATGAAATGTGTATAGGTGTTAATTGTGATGAATTTTTTTTTGTTTTTGTTTTTTTGTAATGGACCACAGGAAGATTAGCTGATTGCACAGACTTTCAGCTAATGGGATCCTAAAAAATAAACAAATAAACAAAAAATATGCAAATAATATGCAGATGAGGAGATGCATAGTAAAATTAGGCGTTGTAAGCTCCATATGTGGTTATTTCGGGGAGGAGATACATGTGCGCACAATCTTCCGCTGACTGAGATTTATAAAGTGAATTCTGCGCAGGTTCTGGCAGGTTCTATTTTTTTGCGTACGCCATTTTTGGCTTTCGGGTGCACGTACACTTTTAGTAAGGATCCTGCGCACAGTTTTATAAATGAGACCCCTGATGATTTGCAATGTGACCTCAGTCTGAACAGTCATATCGGAGTTCATGCGACTTTTACGTCACTCTAGATCGTCATTCATCACAATTCTGCACTCATGGGAGTCACTTAAAAGATTTTACATACCCGGAGTTATCAAGACAGTTGCGAAAGGTAGTCAGTGAAGGACAGTGATGTGTCAGAGCTCACAAGTATTACTGTATATACAAGCAAAACATCATAAATGTTTTAAAACTTTATCTTTTCATTCACCAAGGACTCATTCAACTGATAAAACGATATAATCTGCATCTAGGTGTTATGTGACAGTGGTCTTATTTTTAATTCAGTCAGTCTGACTGTAAGTTTTCAGACTGTTTTATGCAGCCTCAGCCAAAAAATGGAAAATGGATAGAAAAATTGTGATAAAGCCTGTGAATGAATGAATCTAATATGTTATATATGTGTTTTTTTTCAAAGGTGGCAATAATTGCTGGAAATTTTGAGCTTGCAGAGTCCATAAAGAATCACAAAGACGCTGATATTGGTAAGTTGGATTACTGCACCTTCCTTGATGTTTATGAAAACCACCTTGTAATCTGTTTTTGTTTTTCATGAATACCAGAAACTTTTCTTACCTAGATACACATGCAATGTAAAAAGGGACAAATATTATACGAAATTTGTATTTATGTACTGTATGTACAGGTATCTGATTTCAGACTAACCAGTCCCATTGGCAATAAGCAACAAAATATAATGATAATGTGTGCACACTAAATTCCAGTCGGAATTTTTGAATACTGAATTGTGATACACTGTTGGACATTTTGTGCCTGTTCCACCTGGTCACATGTGTTTTTACTGATCGGATAGCTATCTGATTTTGTTAAAACGTTTCCATTTACACTTGGCCACATAAATGTTTCTCCGCAAAACGAATATAAAATCGATCTTCAATTCCAAGATTTAACGGAATTGACGTCAGTGGAAGCAACAGATATGAGCTGCATTTTATTTATCATACCGCAAGAAGAGAGAGCGCCATCAGCACTGGTAAAATTATAATTGAGTCCTGCTATTTTTAATATAGATGATTGTGTGTTGAGTGTCTGCGACTTACTTTGTTTCATTTGTGTCAGTTTGCGTATTGGCTTGATGAAGAGATACTCAGCTACTCATCTGCGGCTATGCATGTTGCAGTAGCACTGTCATATCTTGCTATAACATGTTATAACATGCTCTCACACTTTATTTTTTACAATTTTTGGGAGGAGTAAAATTGTCATATGTGGTTTCAACAACCAGATCCATTTACACTTGTCCAGTTTTGTCTGGAATGCATCTCAAACCACCTCTTGAAGTTGAGTGATCGAATTTAAATCCATTTTGAAAGCATTTCGGAGGGCATTTACACCTGGTCTTTTTACGATCGGATGGCTATCCGATCAGAGAAAACGCAGAAAACTGACCAGGTGTAAACAGGCCCTTTGAATGCTTAAAGGGTTAGTTTACCCAAAAATGGTCATTGGATTCACATGGACAATTCACATCGAGTCACATGGATTACTTTAATGATATCTTTACTATCTTTCTAGGGCTTGAAAATGCAGTTGCGTAGGGTGTCAATAAAGGGACAAAAAGCTCTCCGATTTCATTAAAAAGATCTTCATTTGTGTTCTGAAGATGAACAAATGTCTTACGGGTTTGGAACAACATGAGGATCAGTAATTAATAACAGAATATTCATTTTTTGGTGAACTAACCCTTTAAAATTCTATCAGTGCAAGCCAAATGCTAATAGTAGTTTATAGAACAAATATAGACTTTTGGTCAACTGAAATTGCTTGATTTCAGGCGATTGCGCAATGGATGCACGGTTGCACTCAGAAAAGCTAAACCTGAGCATTTCCTTATACAAAAACATCTCACAATCTAAACAATTCATCAAAATTTTGGAAAAGTGTTAAATCATTAACTGAAAATAATAAAGGTATAGAACTTCCATCATGTATTAATAAGGGCTTTCATACAATCATTGATAAAAATAAAAATTCTTAATTGTTCATAGCTTCAAAAAACTTCATAGCTTCTGTTTTTTTGTTTGATTCAATTAATGGTGCTCATGTGAACCCTTCGATTGTTCAGTCAGAGAGCTTTGTGTCTAGTCAATCATTCAACTTTTCACCAACTGCAATCTCTGAGGTGTGCAAAGCCCTTAAATCTTTAGATATTTAAAAATCGGCAGGTCCTGATAAATTGGAACCTTACTTTTTAAAGCTAGCTGCTGATTTTATTGCCCCACCTCTGACTCATATTTTTAACCTTTCTCTTGTCTTAAATGAAATTCCACTTATATGGAAATCAGCTTTTGTTCTTCCCCTGTTTAAAGGTGGAGTTCTCACACACCCAAATAAATACCGGCCCATTTCCAAGCTGTCGGTCTTGACCAAAGTACTTGAAACATTTGTCAACAATCAATTAAAGGACTTTCTGTCTGTTAATAATACCCTGTCTGATTTTCAATTTGGTTTTAGAAAACAACATAGCACAACTATGGCAACCTTAAAAGTACTAAATGATTTTATTGAATCTGTTGATAACAAGAAACACTGAGCAGCCTTATTCATCGATTATTCAAAAGCATTTGATACTGTTGATCATACCTTACTGATACAACGACTGTCAGTATTGGATTATCTAAACATACAATTGGTTGGTTGTGGTTACACGGCTTATGGTAGAGAAATGAACATTCAATTCACGGGCAACAGCTCTGGTGGACATTCCTGCAGTCAGCATGCCAATTGCACGCTCCCTCAAAACTTGCGACATCTGTGGCATTGTGCTGTGTGATAAAAATGCACATTTTAGAGTGGCCTTTAATTGTGGCCAGCCTAAGGCACACCTGTGCAATAATCATGCTGTCTAATCAGCATCTTGATATGCCACACCTGTGAGGTGAATGGATTATCTCGGCAAAGGAGAAGTGCTCACTAACACAGATTTAGACAGATGTGTGAACAATATTTGAGAGAAATAGGCCTTTTGTGTACATAGAAAAAGTCTTAGATCTTTGAGTTCAGCTTATGAAAAATGGGGGCAAAAACAAAAGTGTTGCCTTTATAATTTTGTTCAGTATATATGCATGCATCTTCACAGTGTTTATCATAGTTCACTGAGGTTCATAACAAATCTTAAAACCCTCGCTCATCATTGTGTGTCATGCTCGGGTTGGATGGTCTGCTTTTTCTATCCAAAGACAAAAACACTGGCATGTTTTTATTTATGAATCTATCCTGGGTCTACTTCCCTCATATCTTTATACCTACATCTATAAAAAGTATGTTTGTAGCTATAGCCTACGGTCCCAGGAATTATTCTTCCTGTCTGTTCCAGTGGTACGTACTGAATTGGGGAAAAAGGCATTTAAATTTTGCTGCTCCCTCTGCCTGGAATAATTTGCAAAGCACGTTGAAACTTAGGGAGCTGGTTTCATTGGACATTTTCAAAGTAGTTTTAATCGATTTGGAGAAAGAAACATCGGGCTGTAGATGTTTTAACTAGTTATGTATTGAAATTTAAATGGATTTGATTTGCTTGTGTGGGTATAAGTGTATGCATTGATGGATGTTATCTGTTAAACTCACACGGCCAGGATGCTCTTGTAAAAGAGATTCTTAATCTCAATGTGCTTCTTTTCCTGGTAAAATAAAGGTTATAATAAAATGATAAAAAATTATATTCAAAACAAAGTTTGATTCAAGTCAATCTTGTGTGGTTCATACTGGATTAATTGCTCAAAATTATGTTTGATTAATATTAATACAGTGCTGCCTTGTTCTGTAGATGTTTTGAGTGGCTGTGATTGTGTTGTGTCATGCAGCAGTTTAGCTTTAAATTTGGATGGCTAAATTACACGTCGCTGTTAGGCCAAAGGAACACCTAGAAAGTCTTGATTATACTGAAAATGAGCATGACCAAATAATGGAATTCATTTAAAATGCTATTCCTCAGCAAAATGCACAAGAGAGTATCATATTTATTAAGGTGTATGATATGAACCAGTTGTCAGGCAGGCAGCTGATGCTGCAGGTGCAAAAGTTGTACTATGTGCTAAAGGCTAACATAAGCTAAAATGGGCTTCCTCTATTGTTGCTACTGAGACAGCAGACGTCATCTCCAGCGGCTCCTGTAATTATGCAGTGTTATAATGCTGGGCCTCAGCAATTTGTGCCTCTAGGGCTCCTGAAGTGGTTTACTTTAACTTATAATTGTGCGTCTGAACCTTTAGTGAACATGCATGCTCTCTTTATTGTTTTTAGGGTCATTCAAAGTTATTTTGCATACAGTATGAGCAAATGTAGTTTTAATACAGAAGCTATAAATATATAATTGCAACTGTGTATATAACTTCCTATAGCTTTATATAGTCAAGAAAAAGTCATGATTACCGGTATGCATATTCGGCAGAATATTTTGGACATAAACAGATGATAAATTATGTTATTTTCTTCCTCACACGGCACTCTCTACTCCCACTAGCTCTAACACGTGTAGAAGATGTCAGTGTTAATTTACCAAAAGTAAAATGCATCTGTATATTTTTCTGACACTCTCAGCCACACTCTGAGGAATCCAGTGATTGAATGTGCTCGTTTCAATTAACGGACCGCATAATAATCTGCCTCATTAAAGGCAGGGAAGGCACAACAGATTTAATTAATCATTAGACATCATTAAACGAAAGGATTTAGATAAAATGAAGTCTGCTCTGGGTAAATCAGACTTTGAAGGACTTCACACGCCACGGATATGTCCGTGTATAATGTAGAGTGGAGATAACACAAAATAACTCATTTACATGTTAATTATTCATAACAGGCATTTTGCATGTACATTTTCACCGACTTTCACATATAACACGTGATCCATGTGCATTATGCTTTATAAATTATGATATTAGTGATATATGTTTTGGCCCTGAAGGTTGTGTGCACAGGCATTGCTGATTGTCGTTGCACCCTATAGATGGCTTCATGCACCAAACCCAAGCATGCATCTAGAGAGAGCGTTACTCAGTGGGGCTGACCTACATAAGCTACAGACCTTACAGGAAGAGGAGACTCATCCATATACACGCACTTGCACACCAGCAGAATTCCTACCATTTCCTGTTCTGAATATAGGCCATTATCAAGTCCTACGTTTTTTTCTGATTGGAATTGTCACGTTCAAGTTTTTTGTCACATTTGTCCTGGTTTTTCAGACCTGCGATGCTAATCTTCATCTCACCGACGTGCCATAAAATTGTTAACCTGCTTACTGAATGACATTGAGTGACTTTGATTGCTTTGTCAGTTAATTTTCTGTCTATATTGATGTAAAATGGAAATGTGGGATAATGATTCTGGGACTACACTCTAAAAAAATGAAAGGTTCTTTATTTGTGTCAATGGTTCCACTAATAACCTTTAACATTCACAGAACCTTTCCATTGCACAAAAGTTTCTCTATAGTGGAAAATGTTCTTCAGATGTTCTTTACAGTAAGGCCCTGTTTACATCTGGTATTAAGATGCGTTGGCGTTTTAGATAATTGGATCACAAGTAGACGAGGCAGACACATACCCGTTTACACCTGTTTTTTTAATCTGTCTCTTTTGTCCACTTTCAAACACTTCTGTCCTGATTCATTCGAGGGGAGGTTCTATGGGTGGGTAAATGCATGAGTTTTTTTCAGCTCTTTCGATCTAATGGACAAAATAAGTTTGCACAATTTACATTTGAACACGCTCGGAGACGATGGAAAAACATACGGAGAGCAGCAGCTTTCATTTTTGCTCTGATAGCCACAAGACCACACCGAACGCGGTGAGTGCGTGTTAGAATTCAGAAATGGCGAGAGAACATTGTGCTTGGTGCATTTTTCGTCTTCAAACCAAACTTGGGTCTCCAGCCAACAGAGTTTAAATCCTGTCTGGCTAATGCGCTTCCCACAATGTTTGCGCGTTAGGTCAGTAGGCTGAGAGTAGGCAGTCTTTTGCGGCTGTTCTAACGCATTCGACCACATGAGCGTTTAAACAAAGAAAGCAATCCGGTCAAATGCGTTTTTGACTACCTCTGGAAGTGATCGAAAGTGGACAAACTCAAAATGTTTTAGAGCTGTATTTAGCGTCATCCACTTGTGATCCGATCGACCAAAACACATCTTAACACCAGGTGTAAACGGGGCCTAAGATAAAATGGTTATTTTGAGTACTGTTCACTTAAAGGTTCACTTAATGGATCTTATGGAATTGCTGTGAAAACCTCCATTTGGAACCTTTATTTTAATAGTGTAGCTATTCAGAGAATAGCACTGACCTGAAGTCTAGATGTAGCATTATGCATCTTCTTTGCTACAGCTGTCAGGTTTTCCTTATACCTTTGGGTAACAGCTCTGACATAAACACAGAGATTCCATCAGCGGAATATGGGAATCAGCAGGCTTCTGGATGTTTCAATATGAGGCGAAAGGAACCTTTGACGGAATGAACTGTCTGGCCAGCTGTGCACTGATATTGTTTTTATAAGGTTTTGATTGAACAATCTTCAATAGTTGCACAGTTTGCCGTTGTGTCTAATGCGTCACTCAGAGAGGAAACAGGAATGGCTTGTTATTTTCATGCGCATAGTGGCAGGGGATCCGGTAATTACGTGTCACATGTTAGACCACAGCAGAGGGCACAGTGCTGGAGCTTTGATCTTCACAAATTCAAACCATTTGGGAAGGCTTTGCATTTCCAAAATCCATTGGGTTTTGTTTGTTTATGTGTGCCAGCCACCATGCCCATATGTTTAAAATGAGCACTGTAGTTATGTATGTAAATGTACATCCCATTTAATGCCACCCAGTGGTTGCCATGGTTTCCAAATCTGCACAATAATTGGCTTAAGGGATGTGAGTTTGCCTTGTGTGCACTTGTCGCGGTTGAGAAGCCAAGAAGGTCTTGGATCCTGGCTTATTATCGACTTACTTGGTAAAGTATTTAAAATGGCGCAGATTTCAAAGAGTACTCAAATATTGTGTGAATTATGGGAAGATATGCATATGCACACATGCAAACGTACACACACGCAGGCTCATATTGCATTCCGCCAGTCTATATTAGATATTGGGGCCGCTGGGAAATATAATACACCATCTTGAGTTTTAATCATGGCTTATAAACAAGACCAAATTCAAAGCATGACAGAGTGATGGATTTTAGTTCACCACCCAAGTTCAAACCCGCGCCAGCTTCGATCGAATAGGTTGAGCTCTTTAGTTTGAGGTACACTTTAAAGTGCAATTTAATGACTATTGATTTAATGAGACTGTGGATACCAGCTGCGCTGGCCAGCCCCTCGGAGGCCCGACGGAATTCTTTGTTACGTATAGAGTCCTTAATTGGGTGAAAATGTCTATTCATCTTTAGCTCCGCTCTGGATGTGCAGAGGATTCAGAAATTGCTGACACATATGAAAGGATGTTTTCTTTATCAGGAAAGATTAATCAAAGCAACCGAAGCAAGATCGATCGGCACTGGGTTTGTTAATGGCGTGAAGGAAGAGAAGAAGAACGAGAAGAAGAAAGAGGAGGTCGTCCGCAGAGAGTTAACTCACAGGGTTTGCGTTGGGTTATTTTAAAGTGGAGCTTGTTTTATTTTGAATCATGGCCATATCACAACTGGTCCCTTAAAGCACATTTACAGCTTCCCCTGGGAACCAGTTTCCAACAATTTTGTAGTACTTGTGTATGAGTTGAGTTAGATGTAAGAAGCTGTCAGTTTTGTCGTTTTGCTGGCTCATTAGAGCACAGAGATGGGATTTAGATTTCTAATGAAGCACAAATGGTGTTGGATTTACTGTCCCACTCTGTCCATCACTGCTATATACAAGTCATCTAACATTGGGAGATATACAGTGGGGTCCAAAAGTTTGAGACCATATTCAAAATTTGGGATTTGTTTTATTTCTTTCGGCTTTTATTAAGATTTGGAATTTTTTAAAAACAAATTAAATTTAAATCCTCTGGTTTCACAGACAAGGGTTAAGCCTAGTCCTAGTCTGAAAAGTGTGTTTGAGCTTTTTTAACTGAAAGCAACTAGCATATCTTAAAACATGTCTGTGCCATTGTTTTGTCTCAAGATGTCACCAGTAATGTTTTTTTTTCTAAGGCACGTTTATAAAAGCTATTAAATGTTGTAATTAAACTAAGGCCTAATCCTGGCTTGATCAAGCC
The DNA here is from genome assembly GCA_026230005.1 of Gila orcuttii. Lineage (NCBI taxonomy): Eukaryota > Metazoa > Chordata > Actinopteri > Cypriniformes > Leuciscidae > Gila > Gila orcuttii. Next base: position 11,241,419 of record JAPDVR010000025.1, read on the forward strand.
TTATCTGTGAAACCAGACCTAAAAGATAATTTTGCACTATTTTTAGGTCAGTAATCAAATTTAGTTTTAAATATTTAATTCATTTTAATTATTTTAAATTTTATTATACTTTTTTTTGTTATTTCATGCAATAATGCAATAATAAATAATAAAAATTAATCAAATTATGTAAACAATAAGTTAGTTAGTTTTCCTATGAACACTCATAGTTCCTCTTGAACACACAGTATGAAATGGCATTTTTGAGTGATATTCTTTGGAAAAGTACCAAATGGCAGTGATTATCAGTAGATCCAATATATTGAAGAATCGATTACCGATTATGTACAAAGGTTTGAATATCGGTAGCAAATATCAGTCAAACAGTGTTATTTATATAATATTTTAGTATTTATTAAAGCTGCAGTCTGTAACTTTTTTGGGTTAAAAATGATCCAAAATACATTTTTGAGCAAGTTCCTAACCAGTCAGTGTTCAAAGCTATCTGCTTGGTAAACGGTAAGCTTGTAATAATGTTTTTAATTCCAGTGGTACTGTTGGATTTTCCGCTGGAAATTCGAGCATGTCTTTGAGTCATTACGTCACATCTGTATTATGACACATATTGATTGTGAGGATGTTGGACGTGGAGATTTATAGCCTTTTCTCACAGCACTTGATATAATTAAACGTATCAATTTGATGGCGGATCCAGAAAGGTTCAAACGACAATCACCAGTGACAGCTGGAGATTCACCCGTTGTAAAATGCAAAAGACTTTGGACTTCGGAGTAGTTGCAGAAAAAAAGAGACTGCAACCGGTCCCATGCGAAAACAAGGATACATTTCGGAAGGGCTTTTGAAAGATGGCGTGAACCGTGTTTTGTGGGGGCTCAAAACAGACGCAGAGACGACTTTTTTTCTGCTTGTGCCGAGGCACAACCCACGTTAAGTTGATAATTCACTAATAACTGCAATTGCAGATTTCAAACAGAGAGGGCGACAAAGAAGATAAACTACGGACTGCAGCTTTAATATTTAGAATGTTTTTTTTTATATGTTCAGTTTTGAGTTTAAGTTTTAGTCAAGTCAAGTCAAGTCAAATATATTTATATAGCGCTTTTCCCAATACAGATTGTATCAAAGCTGCTTCACAGTATCAATCAAAACAACTTAACAATGTTTGTTTATTACTGGAAAAAAGACATCCAAGTTTGGTAGAGCTGATCAATGGTATGATTGGTTAATTAATTTGAATATCCCCAACTGAACAAGCCAAAGGCAACAGTGCCAAGGAAGTCATGTTTTAGTCATGTTTTTGTTTTTTTAATTATTTGTTGTTATTAATTTTAGTACTTCAACTTTTTTCTCATTTTCACAAGTTTTCATCTAATATATTAATATTTTTTTTATTATAATTATTATTATTTTTTTTTATTTTTATTTTTTATTGTATTTATTAATTAATTTTATTTTAATTAATGAAAAAATTTAAAAGTTTTAGTTAACTAATCTAAACAAATTTGGGACATTCACCATGTGAACTCCTTTGTTCAAACAGTCAGATGTTCTTGTTCTCATGGATCATTCAGTTTTGCACAACTTGCAATGTCAGCTTGATACTGCAAATTTTGAAGTTCATGTTAATTTTACATGTCATTTTTATTCTCTATTTTTTTATTAGAATGTAATGCAAAATCTAAAGATTTTCACTATTGTTTTCAGGCTTTGGGATCTCACTGTATGTATCAACTCTATATCCATCTATATGCTGATTACATTATACCCTGACACAGATATTAATATGCAAGAATTCCTTCCTCCTTGTTTCCTCAAATATCTTTTTTCATCTCATTCCAGAAAAGGGGGAGGGGGGGGGGGGGGGGGGGGGTAGAAAGAGACAGAGTGAGAGAGGCAATTGTGAATTTCTAGTGTGAAAGGAAGGACAGCCCACATACATGGGTAACGGGAGAATTCACAACCCGACAACTTGCACTGACTAATTTAGACATCCATCCCTTGGTTGCTTAGCAACACTCGGGGGCTTAATTCCCATACAGCTGTTTTGGTTAGCCAACAAGGGTTAAAATCCCTAATCAATAACATCTTCTCAAGTTAATTCAAACATCTTGATTGCGCCGTTCGGTGGGCGGACGCCAGCGATTTTTAAAAACACTTCTGATGGTATCGCGAACCACTGATGGGCTGAACTTGAAGGATTTTGGGCAATTGTGTTTATCTCAGTACTCTGTCTCATAATAGTGGTGTTTTGAATCAAATTATCCCAGCATGGTCCTGTCAACCAGCTGATTCAACAACATACTCCAATCAGTCTTCTGCCTTGTCAACTTAGAGGAATCCAGATGGGGGAGGCTTCAACTGATAGTACAGTCAATGATTTGGTGAGGGGAAAGAGTGATGAGGAGAGAGAGGAAGGGGGGCGGGACGAAACGGAAAGAAACGGAGCCTGAGCAAGAGAGTTAGTGTGCACGTATGTGTGTCAGCGAGAGAGAGAGAGAGAGTACCGAGTGATGAAAAGTGCGAGGCTTGTGCGCTCTGCCGATTCCTCTCGCAGTCACAGACGGCATGATGTGGAGCGGGCACCGCCACCACAGTGCTTGCCTTCTCCGTAACCCTATCCGTTGTGCTTCAGTGACCGAGGAACCCAGGTCCAGGAGAACCTGACCTTCTGTTTCCAAGTTCCTCACGGACATTTCAAGGGAGTTATTGAGCAATAAACTCAGAGGAGATATGAAGTCTTTACTGAATGCCTTCAAGAAAGAAGGTAAGAGGTGATCTTTTGGTCGGAGGGTTTTAGAGCAGGGGTCTCCTGACCTTTGGTGACTTTTGTTCCATGGGATTCATGCTTAAAAGGTGTTTGGACTTTTCTTAGGTGAGGAAAAAGTGTGTTTGAGCTCTATTATATATAATGACAGGTTACAAAAAGGAAACCAAAGTTGAATCTCGTAAGGCCAAGAGTGAATTATTCTGAGATGGAAAGAACATCACTGTGAGAGAGTCATTTCTGTCTTCAAGGAATTCAATCAACTTCATGCTGTGAAATTCCATGGATTTTCCTTCCTGAAGAGTTCCTCAACATGTTTGTTATACCTTTCCTACAGTTTTGTTGAGTGGAATTGGTACATTTTATAATAAGAATGCTGCAATTGGAATGTTGCCACTTTGATTTCATTTGTTTGAAGGAAATGACTGTTTCATCAACGTTCCAAAAACCAGCGTGTTCCGGCAGCCAATGTGCTTGTGATGTCACCGGCTTCAGTTGGTGCCAAAAAAACCCTGTTTGTTGTGCTCTGTGGGGCTGTCCATTTAAACCATCTAGTTTATCAATGCTGGTTTCTTTTTATTGGCAGGTTTCCTGTGGCATCACCTGCCACATCAGCAGGGGGGGGGGGGGGGGGGGGGGGGACTGGGTGGATTTCTTCCCTGCTTGTGGGGGTTGGGTTTAAACATTAGTGCTGTAATGATCCCTCTACAGTAGCCTTTTAAATAATGAACGGGAGCATATGTACCTCTGAGACCGTTTGACATGAACATCATCCATGAAAACCCTCCCAAGACAGCGAAGGTGATCTAATGCTCCAAGTTGCCATTACGTCAGCACATTAAGGAACAGGGAGGACTGTGTGTTTAGCGGCGTAATTCTCCTCTATGCTTCTCCTGGGTTCTTTTTCAGAATATATTTATAGCGTTTGTCTCACCCAGCCAGTGATATCTAGTTCATGCGTGAACTGTGTCTTTCAGTGGCCTAGTGTTTCCGAAAAACAAGCTTCTTTGGATAAACGTCTTCCTGGACCACCTTTAACATGTCAGCGGATGAATAAGTATAGGCATTCATCATGCATACAGTGCAAACAGAGAACTCAAAGGAATATCCTAGACCTGAAAAGGTGGGTGTTGTGGAGATAAGGCTTCATCTGGCCCTGAAATTTGTGTATAACACCTTGGAACCACAGAAGTTGGTTGCTGTGGGTGTACTGTATGTCTCTGGAGACATTGTGATCAGCATATTCTTGTTGTTGAAGAAACCAAAAACACGTTGTTACTCTATTAAAGGAATATTAAGCTGTGACTTTAATGTATTTGACTCATCTCTTAGTTTGAAAAAAAAAGAGACCCAAACAGTAAAGCTTTTACAAGGTCAGTGAGGTGATGAAGTAAAAGTTATAGCTGAAGTGTGTAGTTTTTGCACCAATAGCAACACCAAACTGAGCTGCAAAAAAGATTGTTTTCAGACCACATACACAATGTTTAGAGTTTTGAGGGGACCTACAAAAAGCTTAGTTATAGTTGTCTCTGCATATTATCCTGGGATATGAGAAATAATACTACTGTTATTTTAGTAAATTTTATTAAAGAAATAATACTTTTATTCAACAAGGATGTATTACATTTATGTATTGACAGTAAAGATAAAAAATAATATTACAAAAGATTTGTATTTTCAGCTAATTATGTTCTTTTGACATACCAGAAAAGTATCAAGCAGCGCAACTGTTTTTTTAACACTGATAATAATAATAAATAATTCTTCATCATCAAATCAGCATATTAGAAGCATTTCTGATACCAACATGTTATATATCTGTTTACATGGTGCAAACTTCACCCAGAGGAATACATTAGCAAATGATAAAATCCATTGACCTAGAAAAGTAAGCCTACCTCAAAAAGACTATTTTTACATATCAACAAACTAATAACCATTTTATAATGAAACATTACTGAATATATCATTATTATTGTCCCTAATGCTTCCAGTTTGTAAATATGTATTTTGTTTACAGTTTACATTTTTGTTTACAGCATTTATTAACCTTGGATAATGTTAATGTATCAATATATTTATATAAAAAAAAACATTCTTTCATAATACAGCGAATAATGTTATTTTATGCAACTTTAAATTTTCAAATATATTAGTATATTAAGAAATGAACACTTATTAATAAATTATGATAAAAATGAATAAATTAATAAAAAGGAATTTGTTTATTGTTAGTTTAAGTTAGCTGTTGCAATAATTAAAAGTGAGCGTATTGAACCTTATTGTAAAGTGTTAACAATTTAGTGAGCACACTTAACCAGGAATATTACTTTAACTAGAATTCTGACCATGTATTTAGTTGTGCAATAATGACGTGATAAAAAAATAATTTGAACACCAGCAAGTTTATTCATTATTCAATAAATGAGCATCAAACTGGGTGATTGTGAACTTGATGAGCAGACATCTTTCGGTCTATTAATGTGACTAAGTTATTAATATGAGTAAGAAAGCAAAGCACAATCTAGCAGCTTGTACTTGAACACTCGTTACAGTGCTCTAATTCTTGCCACTTACAATGGAATGAAGGACACCTAAAAAAGCTGAACTACTTTGATGTCGGCAGAGTACTTGAAAGTCCACTTCACACTTTAAATAAACAGTCTATTCCAATCTTTTCATTTAATCACTCTCTTTCTTTCCATCTCTCTCCCAGTGCCTTTCCGGGAGGCACCGGCAGGCACGGGTCGGAGCAGGCCGCCGCAGCACCAGGGTAGGAGCACACTTGCCGCCCCACGTGTGCTGCTCCGCTCCAACAGCGACAACAACCTGAACGTCAACAAGCTCCCGCTGGAACGCTCTCGCTCGCCCTCTCCTGTCGCCTCCCCCCTGCGCAGCCTCTTGCCCCGCCACCCCCAGCAGATGCAGAACAGCCCCAATGGCACGGTGAAGACCATGGCTCGGGGGGGACGCTCTGCCCGAAGCCGTTCCCCTTCCCTGGGCCGACTGGGGGAGGGAGACACCCGGAGACAGACCCCGCAGCGCCACAGCAGGTCAGTGGCCATCCCAAAAGGAAGCAATAGGGGTTCTTTTTTATGACAACTGTCAATATGCCCATGTCTGACTGTGTGTCCACTTTTGTGTGTGTCCCTCATGTCCAGGCTAGAGTGTGTCCCTTTCTGTGAGGACAAGGTTGTTTTTAACTATTGCCACCAGAGGCCCTATTTATGGCAAATCTGTGTTGTTTTTAAAAGTGAATGCAAATAGGTCAAGTGTTGGGAATTGGTGTATGGGAAGTGGACTGGACTGCAGAGATGCCCTCTGTCTTGCTTTTTCGTAAAATGTACTTTTTTGGAGCCTTTAGGATATTAGATCTGTATGCGGTAAATAAATAAAAATGTAATTTCCTCACAATTGTGAGTTTATATCTCGCAATTCTGTAGTTTACACCTCGCAATCCAGACTTTTTTGGCACACAAAAAAATTCCGCCATTGAATACAAAATAAAAAAGGTAATTGTGACTTTTTATTTTCAAAATCTTTCAGACTTTTAAAAATTTTGATATTGTATATTTTTTACTTTACTACACAACTACAATTAGACCTAGAACTTAGTTTACCTTATTACCATATTTTTTTATTCCCTTAAATTCCTTTTAATCCTTTAATTATTTAATTCATTTCAATAAAAAGACCAATCCCCCCTCCCAAAAAAAACTTTGGTCCCCCAATGTTTAAGACATGGTTAGGTCCTTGCATGAGATGCACAATAGAGTGGTGCAGGTATGACATCAGAACCTGGAAGACTAATTCGGCGCTGGCTCCTTTGAGATTTTCCTATGGGGTTTTATAATGGGGTTTTTCGATTTATGTGTAAAATAAAGCCTGTGGTAAACATAACTTGGCTATACTTTGACGTTTTGTTCGACAACATAACTTACACACTAATAGCGAAAACACACATTTTGAAGCAGTTATGTTCATTTTTGTGTGAAACACATAAGATATTCTGAAGAATGATTAAAAAAATGTAAAAAAAAAAAAAAAAACATTGGACCCCACTGACTTTAATTGTATGAACCAAAAAAGAGACATTTTCCAAAATATCATATTTTGTGTTATGAATGAAAAAGAAATTCTTACATGTTTGGAATTAGATGATGGTG
>JAPDVR010000025.1:11250848-11308348 GCA_026230005.1 Gila orcuttii
GAGAACTCGGGCACACTGTAAGAAGATTTGTGTGTGCACTCACCCGAAGCACGCACACTGAAAGCCGCATCACAGAAAGCACACAAATATTGAGTTCTCTGTCAAGTCTTGCACTTGAACGGTCAAATTCACACAAAATGTCAACATGCCCGTCTTGGCAAGTATCCTAGCAAACAGTTGAGAAAAACAACACATGTGGTCAGTATCAGTCTACTGGATCCGTGCATTTTGTCTTAAAGGGACAGCAGCCTAATATTCTTGCTGTCTGTGTTTTTATTGTTAATCAAACAAAAATCACTCTCTCTACTCTTGATTGAATAGCTTTTGTTACTTTAATAAAGATTAATCTTTATTTAATTTATACAGTGAAGATTATATGCAATGTTATTTTAAATGTAATTACTTTTGAAACTACTGTTAGATACCTGAAAAGCACTGTTTATGTTATTTGTATCTTTGCTCCATTGTATTTATTTGTGCTGTTGCTTATAGTTTGATTATTTGTATATATATATATATATATATATATATATATATATATATATATATATATATATATATATATATATATTCATTTAATATTTTTACATTAAAAACATTATATAATTAATTTTATGAATGGATGAATAGCTAGATAGATATTATATATTAATATATTATTATTATATAATATAAATATGTATTATGTATTCTACCAGCGGGGGCAATGATTGTTAATTGTATTAATTATTAAATTGTTAATTACATTAATTATTAAACAGGCTATTATGGATTAGCTACTGTGTATTACATAAATTGTTTTGTTTTTTGTCCAAAAAAACATATTTTAGCTAAGCATAATGGATTTCACATCAGCAATTTTTACTCAAGAAGTTTTAAAAATTGGTATTGTAAAGTACCTTTTTTGCAAATAATTTCTTTTCATTCTTTGTCATTAATAGTAGAACAACTCATAAAGTCTTGGCATAAGGTCTTGGACAAGTTGAATAACAGTATTGTTGAATATGCATCCTGTAGCTTGAACCCTATAGTCTGGAACATACTAATCAAATAAACAATACTCACAGCCAGACCCCGGTAAAATTACCAGTGTTTAATGAACTCCTACAGAGGTAAATGAAGCCCGATTTAGCTTAAACTAAGTTGAACTCTATAGCTGTCAATATAAACATGATTTGCTATGTGCTAGCCAAGTGTTTGCCGTAGAAGCTATTCTGCCACTGTGGTCATATTTTGATTGCTGTGTCAAAATCTGAGGTGTGATGTTGAGACCTTATTTCCTTCAAGCTTGATTAAAAATAGACCTGTGGATGGATATATATGTGCAGCGCTTGAACCGATTTCTAACACTTACTGGCCTTGTTTCCTTCCTCCCTGTTTTGCATAAATACCTCAGCCCACATTAACTCTTTTTTGCTTTTTTTCTCCAAAAATAAGATGCGAAGCGCAGCTTATGTAATTGTCTTTGGATGAAGCTGGATAAGAAAGCTTCGCTGCTCGCTTGACAGCTAGTTGCATTGGCAGACCGGTTGGCTGCCATAGGCGGTGCTCTAAATGAGTAAGCCAGTCATTTATGGTTTGCTGAAATATGCTTGTTTTTCTTCCAGCTGGTGTAGATTCTGTACGTGAGGCCATTTGAAAGTTGATTATTAGATATCGGCAAGGAATAGAAGCAAATTAGGATTTCCGTTGCAGAGTGTTTAGCACTTATTCATGTAACTACAGTTGGTGGCAAGGAGGGATAGTGATAGTGCTGGTATTTTTGATGCTTAAAAGATAGTTGGGGTCATTTTTGTGATTTTCAGCGCTTGAATCTGATTGGCTGAACAGATTTGCTGCAGTTTGCAGCTGGGAGTTAATTTTGCGGTGCCATGCACCCTATTTAGTTTGCTCTTAAAATGTGGCACAGTGTGCTTTTTGCATCATATTTCATGTTGCAGGTTGTGCTACCACTTTTTGGTACTCTTCATTTATCATTTCATTTTAAAATAATAAACCAGGTGTATCTGTTTAGGGCTGTTTAGCTTGTGAACACTTTTTTGGTTCCAAAAAAAAAAATCATATCCCATCTGTATCATCTTCGTCAAGCTTTGTTATGTAAGAAGGCTAATCTAGGTGTGTTGACTTTGGGCACTGACATTGAGAGGGTCTCAGTGGAGGCTTAAAAAAGCAGGAGGCACATAGAGGGCATATGTAGGTGCTATGTCCCAATTTCATCTGCTCCTATAGGCTGAAGCCGCCAGATGCCACGGGGACTTTGAGAGGTTGAGAGGTAGGGCATGTCATATGTGAACATGAAGTTGCTTGTATGACACCATATGATTTTTATACATACAGGATGGATAGCTATGTTTCATGATACCAGAAATCAGGTTTGTGAATAGACTATATTTATACTTGTGGTCAATTTTAACCCCGATTTGTTCAACACTGTCTTTTTACCCTATGTATGTTAAAATAATTTTATTTATAAAAACAATTTGAAATTGATTTGCAATCAGCCATCCTCTGGCCTCCTTGTGAAGCCAGGCCTGCATTTATAAGTTAAAGTGAAAGCATGGAAAAGAACAATATGTGCATCCAAGATTATGCATGTCATCATCACCGAAAACTGGATGTTCTTGTGCAGTGAGAGTTACAATGTTATTTTTAGTTCCATCGCTCTCTCATTAACACCTTTATTAACAACATCGTCAGAACTGTTTTTGTCGAGTCTTTAATGTCAGCAGTTTTCTGGAGAACAAGTTTTTTTTTGGATGGGAGCCGTCTGCTCCTTCTGAGCGGATAGAGTCATCTCAGGACAGGGCTCAGCTTCTTTTAGAGGTAATGTTTCCTGTGAGCCGTCACTGGATAAGTTAATGATTCAGCCTGGCCCAGGGCAAGAATAAAAATCTCTGCTTGTTGGAAACATGTCTAGGAGAACCCATTTATGATGTCTATCCAGCAGAGGGAGCCCTTATACTTTTTATAGCTGTGTTCTAGCATCCTATGCTTACCACAGACATTGCTAGACCCTGTTTAGGGGTCTTCATCCTCCACGTCTTCATCTCTTAAAATCAGTGATTAAACTGTCATGCCCTTAGAAATGTATTATCTCTCTTCACGTATGTTGTAGTAAAGCACCTGAGATTACTTATTATTGCCTTAATTAACTTTTGAGCTAGATTTCTTTTTTAAATGATCATTTTAATATTTTTTAAATAATATTAAATATTTTAATTATATTTATATTTTTAATTTATATATTATTATATTTGTATTTGTACTTTTAAATAAAATATATTATTAAATTAAGTATATATATTTTTTATATCATTGTTATCATTATTATAAAAATATTAAATAAAATGATATATTACTATATTATTTAACAATATAATAATAACAGTACAAATGTATTATTAGGATTATTACTATTATTTGTGTGTGTGTGTATACAGTATATATATATATATATATATATATATATATATATATATATATATATATATATATATATATATATATATATATATATATATATATATATAATATTCAGATAATGTTGCTTGTATTCCCAGTCCCCGTGCCAACAGGGATGCCTTTTCCGGCATGGACACCCCAGGGTCCAAACGCAAGCTGTACAGTGCTGTACCAGGAAGACATTATGTGGTGGTCAAGACTTACCAACCACAGGCTGAGGGCGAAATAGCTTTGTACAAGAACGACAGGGTTAAAGGTAAATGTCTCTCTAAAATTGCATGTCAGTTAAACTTTGCTCAATTATACCATATGTTATTGATAGTAAATATGCACCTTTTTTTAAGAGTGTGTGCACAAAATGAAGAGAAAAGCTGGTTTGTAACAGGGAGTGCAGTTTCTCCTGCCATATGGAGAACAAGACTTCACAGATTCTGCCCCTGGCACCAGGCGATGCCTGGCCGGAGCTAGCAACGCTTCACAAACAGAAAGAGATGAACTAGAGAGATTTCAGTGGATAAAAGTAAAGATTTCACTGGATAAATTCATCATAGGCCTAATATATTAAATTGACATGTGTGTTTACACATCGGTAGTGAAGTGGTTATAATGTCAGTCGGAGAGTGAGCAAAATAATCTTGAATAGTAAAAGAGCTGCATGTATTAGTCATTTTTCCTGGTGTCATATTTAGGATTGCACAATATATGCAGTATGTAAATAGTGAGAACAGTGTTTTATATATTTTTTTATTGACTTTTTCTATAGTTCTCAGTATTGGAGAAGGAGGATTCTGGGAAGGCAGTGCCCGAGGGAATGTAGGCTGGTTCCCAGCAGAATGTGTGGAAGAGATCCCAAGCAAACCCAACGAGGACAGGCCATGTGAGTGTGTACACACAAATAAACACCGGCACATACATTCAACATGTTCTCATTCACTGACATTGCAACTTAAAGGAATATTACACCCAAAACTGACACTTCTGTCATCATTTAAGGGCCGTTTACACAACACTGTTTTCAATTAAAAATGCGCAAACATTTGAAAACGGGATTCAAGTTTTTGAAAATTACATCGTTAATGTCTCTGTGTATTACAAAAACGCAAATTCGTGAAAACGGTGACGTAATGCGCATGTGTATTACGCTAGATTTCTTAACGGGCCTGAAAATTACAACCCGACCCGACCCGGCCCGTGGCTTTTAAAGCCCGGACCCGATGTAACCCGACACATCAACATGAATTATTTGCCCGAACCCGGCCCGCGGCCCGACGCTGATTTTCTTTTTTTCTCATACACGTATTTTCATGACCACCTTTAATGTTCACGTCTTTTAACAATAGCCTACAAACAATACAAACAACTGAAACAAACTTTAAATATATAAATAGGCTATATAGGCTACTAAATATGCCTGAAATAAAAATCTTCTGGACGACCCTGTTTTTTTGCTGTCATATTTCATCAGCACCTTGCATTTTGAGCATTGCACATAACCTGTAGAATTTCCATCAGAATCCAGCACCACTCCAAACACTTTCCAGACCTCTGATTTTCCCACTCCTGTAGTAGCGACGGTGAATTCACCTGCGGCAAGTTTACTTTTCACCAACTCCATCTTCTTCTCCAGGCTAAAGGCGTGCACGCAGCGGCGTCAGGTCTGCCCATGAGATGCACGTTGCACGCAGCAGCCAGACTTTCTTTACGGTGAACAGCAGCGATGATTAATAAATGTTTTTTTTTTTCACTGAGCGGAAAAGTTTAAGCCCGAGGTCCGACCCGACCCAAGTCATTTGCTTATATTTTCGACCCGAACCCGGCCCGGACCCGCGGGTCCCGTCGAGTTTGTCGGGCCGACCCGGCCCGTTCAGAACTCTATATTACGCGTTCGGTCTGTGTGACATCGCCAACTACTGGCCTGGCATGAATAATACAGCATCTTTAGTTGTTTTGGCGGATCCGTGTGAACAGGGATCGTTTTGATAACGTTGTGGTCTGTACGCGAAAAATGGAAAGGAAAAACTTTTCCGTTTTTAGTACATTGATGTTGTGTAAACATATTTTATAAAAAAAAAAATGTCATGTTTACACTGCCCCAACAGACACTGAAAAACACGTTCAGTCAGGTGAAAACCAACCCCAACTAATAGTTTTAATAGTTTTAGTTTTATTTAACAATAACAACACTTTTCCAAACCCATGCGACTTTCTTTCTTTAGTGGAAAACCGAATCACACTGTTCAACAAACAGTTCACACTGCTCTGTTTCATACAACGAAAGTAGTCCATACCGCTTGTGCACTATATTCAAGATCTCCTAAAGCTGTACAATATTTTCGTATACAAAAGAAATGAGAGAACCAATGGTGGCATCAGTGACGTCAAACTTTGCATGAAGTGTTTTCGCACAGCATATATTTCAATACCTCAGAGCTGAAATGGAGGTTAACAATCTGTGATTGATTCAATTTTTGGTCTTTTCAGAAATTCTTATGGCTTCGATTTGGCTTCACATAAATCAAATGGACTACTTTATGATACTTTTACTGTCTTTTTCTAATTTTTGGAGCTTGACAGCCCCTGGTCACCATTTACTTTCATTGTATGAAAAGAAGCAGAATGAACATTCTGCTAAACCACTTCTTCTCTGTTCTACTGAAGAAAGAAATTCATATGCATTTAGAACAACATGAAGGTAAGTAAATGATGACAGAATCTTCTTTTTGGGTGAACTATCACAAATAAAGTGTAAGCTTCAGATGACATGATTGTTTGTTTCTCCACATATTACACAGTGAGGGGAAAACAACTTTTCCCCTTCCTCTTATTGTCTTTTTTTACTCTATTCTTCTCCAGTGCTCTGATAACCCACAGAATATGTGAGAAGCCTTGCGGCGATAGCAGGCTGTTAATTCAGTTAGTGTTCATTTGCAACTAGGCCACAAAGCGTGTCCACCTCTCAGATCAAATGCTCAAGTTCATCCGTCAACCATAGCTGTGAATGAGCACCTAAAAATTGTGCATTATATCCAAATTGGACAGAGTGCAGAAATGCTATTAAAAGCAATCATAGCACTACTCTCGTCCAAATGTTTGATAAATTTAGATGATTTTTTTTTGTTGAGAGTACAATCATTAGCTGTTGTGTAGCTGTGGTGTGCGCACTCAACATTCACTGTGCAAATTGGCAGAAGGGGCCAGGGGCAACATTCTGTTGAGAGTTGTTATTTTGGGCCAAATGAATGCCTTCCACATCAGTGCAGCTACTGTGCGTTTTTCAGCCCTGTATGTGTGTGTGGTGCAAGTGTCATAGAGGCGTTTAGATGTTTTCTTCATTGAAACCCATCCGAACCTTTACAGTGCACGCATAATTATTATGCAAGTCTGATCATATTTTTTTTCCTTGCGTATTACCAATTCCAAACCACATCAGTCTTAAAGTCCCCCTGTAGTCAATAATTTTATCACTTAAAACTCATCTTTGATCAGCAAAATTACACATTTAAACGTTTCTTCTTGCCTTAAAATAGCTTGAATTTCTCTACACCCTTGCCTCATTTAGTATACGTGGTTATATGAATATGCAAATTATCCCCGCCTCCACTCACTCAAACCAGCTCAGAGATCCACTCATTGATTAAAGTTTGACGTCAGAAACACCAGCGATTTTAAACCATGTTTTTGAGACTGTCTTTAGTTCGCTGCATTTTTAAGGAGAAATACTGGTGTTGACTTATGAATTTGTTCATGGTTTGTCTTAAAGCATATTGAAAAAAAAAACACAGACATATAAAAACATTAAAACTTGATTTTCACCACAAGGAGTCTTTAATAACTACTATTAATTTTGCATATAATCATTTGTAAGTGATATATAATACTATACTATATATATAAGACTGCAATTCTATAGAAATTTCTCAATCGAGGCATGACCATCGGACAATAAATGCTCAGGTTGAGAAGAAAAGATATTAACTGCAAAAGTTTTCAAATATTAAAGTGAAGAATTCTGTGTAAGACCAAGAATTAAACCACAGTGTTGCAAAGTCTCCAGTGCCGCCATTTTCCAGAACTGTCTGCAACCAAGAGTATCCAGAAGTACAAGGTGTCTGGTTCTCAGAGACTTTGCTAATGTAAAAAATATTGAAACATGACCCCCTCTTAATAAGAATCACATTGATGTGGTTTGGAATTAGTAAAATGTGCTGGAAATATAATCAGAAGAATATTGGCATGCATAATAATTATGCATGCACTGTATAACAGTAACAGTAAAAGGCTTTGCATTGCATCGCACTTGACATAATTACACACAACGTAATTATCCGAATCCTGTTGTTAATCTACAGTCACACTTTACTCTAAAATCTCAATAATAATTCTCTGCTGTGGTCCAGATTGTTGGCTATGACCATGTACAGTAAGACAGCTATTGGCAGCTACATGAAACAAATGGAGAGCTGTTCACGACAGCATGTGGTGAGCAGAATGGAGGTGTGGTGAACGACAGCTGTCATTGGCCAAGAGGCTTTGGCCCATGTGACTTGGGGAGAGAGTCTGGCTGACTCAGCTCTCAGACTGTAAGATCTAAGTTCACCCGTCATATGATGGAACATGACATTTGCCTTGAAGTTGTCCTGCTGTAAGTTGCATCTGCATCTGGCTAATTGTTTTTGTTTTTAACATCGTAAAATGACACAAATCACCATTAAAACATATGAAACTTATGTTTCAATAATTCTTGCATAGTTGATGAGTAAATTGGTTCAATGACAATAAGAGCGTCTACGATAAAGTCTAGTTTTAAAGTCTGTGCAAAAACATTTTTTTGCTTTTTACCATTTTCAAGAAAGCTTTCAATTTAATGCATCTAATAATGTCATGCGGTGTAACCATCAAGTAAAATTATGTAATTATTAAAAGGTTTTAAAATATATTTTCCAAGGTAAGATGCAATTCATTAATAATTAATTCTTAAATATTATGTTTTTGTGAGGTTGTAACATGACATTGTAGAATGTCCCAACTTATCTTATATTTTAATAAACTTATTGACCTTTACAAACAGTTATAAGGGTCTGCAGGGGTCCTCGCTATGATATCATTTACGTTTTTTTTTTATTTTTTGCCCCTTGTCTCTGCATATTGGTTGCATCACATGCCTTTGTTGGTCATACAGGTCCTTCTCAAAAAATTAGCATATTGTGATAAAGTTCATTATTTTCCATAATGTAATGATAAAAATTAAACTTTCATATATTTTAGATTCATTGCACACCAACTGAAATATTTCAGTTTTAATACTGATGATTTTGGCATACAGCTCATGAAAACTTCTACGGTTACGTATGTAACCCTCGTTCCCTGAGTAGGGAACGGAGAGGTTACGTCGGATGACGACGAATGGGGTTTCGCTTAGAAAGCCTATCATCTTCGAGTATTACAAAACGAGCCAATGGCAAAGAAATGCCATGGGTCTGCGGAATTTGCATGACGTAACTCCGCCCCACCTCGTGGGTATAAAAGGAGGAAGTCCGCAACAGCAGTTTATGTTTCTTCGCTGAGGAGCCAAGACTGAGCTCAGGCGATCCCCGCGGTACAGCGGAAAGTGGCAGGCAGACGTAACGTCTCAGTTCCCTACTCAGGGAACGAGGGTTACATACGTAACCGTAGACGTTCCCTTTCGTTGTCACTCCGAGTTACGTCGGATGATGACGAATGGGGTTACCAGTCTAATCACGCCACCTTCTCAGCTGTCTTCCAGTGCCCTGCGTAAATCAAGATCCCTGTCATAGAATGGACGAAGGACTCCATTTAACACAGGAATACCAAGGTACACTGGGAAGCATATCCCAAGCTAGGGGAAGTATGCAATTAATGCCAACCCAGAGGGGGGGGACTTAGAGAATACACATATGACCCGAAGGATGCATATGGGGAACACTGGGGTGTCCAGCCGCAGGTGGAATATTTCAACCCCAGGGGTGGCAAGGTGGCTTGCCAAGGGAAAGACATATGCTCAGATAGGCTTACAGTGGAAATACACATGTGGGGGTCGCTCAGGGGAGGGACCATGCACACGGGAGGCACCTAGCCGACGCACAGGCAAGAGACACTGGCGCCGACGTCAGGAGTGCTGGAGGAGCTCAGGGCTTTCGGAAAAGCTCACCTGAGGAGAATATCGCACGTATCCAGTCCGTGGAGTGGAATGGCGAGCAAGCGAAGACACCTGAGCGGGTCCGGTACTAGCTAGTTGAAGCGAGTACATGAGAGGACACTGGCTCCACTCGGAGATTATAGAATCTGGCGAATGTGTTAGGTGTCGCCCAGCCTGCAGCTCTGCAGATGTCTGTTAGCGAGGCGCCATGCGCTAGAGCCCAAGAGGATGCCACACTCCGGGTGGAGTGGGCCGTCACACCAAGGAGGCACGGTCGGCCTTGCTGCTGGTATGCCAAAGCAATGGCGTCCACTATCCAGTGAGACAACCTTGCTTGGAGAGAGCCTTTCCCTTCAGCTTCCCACCATAACAGACAAAGAGCTGGTCTGAGGTCCTGAAACACTGCGTCCTGTCTACATAGGCGTGAAGAGCGCGTACTGGACAGAGCAGTGCCAAGGCTGGGTCTGCCTCCTCCGGGGGCAGCGCTTGCAGG
This sequence comes from Gila orcuttii, assembly GCA_026230005.1. NCBI lineage: Eukaryota > Metazoa > Chordata > Actinopteri > Cypriniformes > Leuciscidae > Gila > Gila orcuttii. Next base: position 11,260,961 of record JAPDVR010000025.1, read on the forward strand.
TTCACCACCTGGTCCCGAAAGGGAGTGGTAGGAACCTTGGGCACATATCCGGGCCGGGGTCTCAGGATCACGTGAGAGAAAGCCGGTCTGAATTCCAGGCACGCTTCGTCGACGGAGAATGCGTGCAGGTCCCCTACCCTCTTGATGGAGGCCAGTGCAACCAGGAGCGCTGTCTTCATAGACAGGAACTTAAGCTCAACTGATTGCAGAGGCTCAAAGGGAGCACTCTTCAGGGCAGTTAGAACCACTGAGAGGTCCCAAGAGGGAACGAGAGGAGGGCGAGGAGGATATAGTCTCCTCGCTCCTCTCAGGAACCTGATGAACAGGTCGTGCTTCCCTACCGACTTACCTTCGACGGGGTCATGATGTGCGGCAATGGCGGCAACATAGACCTTAAGGGTGGAGGGAGACAGCCTTCGCTCCAACCCTTGCTGAAGGAAGGAAAGCACAACGCTGATCGAGCATCTCCGGGGGTCTTCTCGGTGAGAAGAGCACCAGTCGACGAAGAGGTTCCACTTCAACGCATAGACGTGTCTCGTGGACGACGCTCTAGCGGAAGTGATGGTAGCCGCCACCGCTGGTGGAAGGGTACTCAAACCTACCTCGAGCCGTCCAGGAGCCACACGTGGAGGCTCCAGAGATCGGGGCGAGGGTGCCACAGGGTGCCCCGTCCCTGAGAAAGAAGGTCCTTCCTCAGAGGAATGGGCCAGGGAGGTGCTGTCGCGAGGAGTACAAGTTCGGGGAACCAGGTCCGGTTGGGCCAATACGGCGCGACCAGAATGACCTGCTCCTCGCCCTCCCTGACCTTGCGCAAGGTCTGCGCAAGAAGGCTCACTGGGGGAAACGCATATTTGCGGCCCGGCGGCCAGCTGTGCGCCAGTGCATCCGTGCCGAGCGTGCCCTCGGTCAGGGAAAAATACAGGGCGCAATGGGTCGAGTCGTGAGAGGCAAACAGATCTATCTGTGCGTCCCCGAACTGGTCCCAAATCAGCTGAACCCACTGGGGATGGAGTCGCCATTCTCCAAGAAGGGGCTGAAGCCGTGAGAGCTCGTCGGCTGCACAGTTCAGCACTCCGGGAATAAAAATGTCTCGAAGCGACCTCAGATGCTTCTGACTCCATAGGAGGAGGTGGCGGGCGAGTTGTGACATACGGCGGGAGCGTAGACCACCTTGATGGTTGATGTACGCTACAGTGGCGGTATTGTCTGAACGGACTAGCACGTGTTGACCCCGGAGCAACGCCCGAAAGCGGTGCAGGGCAAGACGTACTGCCAACAACTCGAGGCAATTGACATGCCACAGCCGCTGGGGTCCTGTCCAGGAGCCCGCAGCAGCATGTCCATTGCACATGGCGCCCCAGCCCGTGGTGGAGGCATCTGTTGAGACAACAACATGCCGGGAAGCTCGTTCCAGGGGGACACCCGCCCTGAGAAAACTGAGGTTCGACCACGGGGTGAGGAACTGACGGCAGGTCGGAGTAACTGGTACTCGGAGCGTGCCTTGTTGCCATGCCCACCTCGGGACTCGGTCGCGAAGCCAAAGCTGAAGCGGTCTCATATGAAGCAATCCGAGCGGCGTGACCGCGGCTGCAGATGCCATATGCCCCAGGAGCCTCTGAAAATGTTTCAGTGGGACCGCACTCTTGCTCTTGAGTTGTCTCAGGCAAGTCAGCAGTGACTGCGCGCGCTCGCTCGTAAGCTGCGCGGACATGGCGACCGAGTCGATGTCCATACCGAGAAAAGAGATCCTCTGCACGGGGCAAAGTTTGCTCTTCTCCCAGTTGACCCGAAGGCCCAGACGAGCTAGGTGCCGGAGCACTAGGTCCCTGTGTTCGCAAACCTGATCTCGAGAGTGAGCTAGGATCAGCCAGTCGTCGATATAATTCAGGATGCGAACCCTGTGCTCCCGAAGGGGAACAAGGGCAGCCTCGACGACCTTCGTGAAGATGCGAGGAGACAGGGCCAGCCCGAAAGGGAGGACCGTGAACTGGTATGCCTGCCCCTCGAAAGCAAACCGTAGGAACGGTCTGTGGCGAGGAAGAATGGAGACATGGAAGTAGGCATCCTTCAGGTCGATCGCTGCAAACCAATCCTGGGAATGCACGCATTCGAAAACGCGTTTGGCGGTGAGCATCTTGAACGGCAGCCTGTGAAGGGAGCGGTTCAGCACGCGCAAGTCCAGGATTGGCCGTAACCCACCGGTTTTCTTGGGGACAATGAAGTAAGGGCTGTAGAAGCCGGACCTCATCTCGGCTGGAGGGACAGTCTCGATTGCACCCTTCGCCAGCAGGGTGGCAATCTCTGCTCTCATGACGGGGGCATTGCCACCGACCAAAGAGGAGCGGACTCCCCTGAAGCGGGGAGGAGACCGTGCGAACTGAATCGCAACCCGAGCCTGATGGAACGCGCGATCCAGCGGGACAGACGGGGAAGCTCTAGCCAGGCTCCCAGGAACTGAACCGGCGGGATCACGCGACGACAGGCGTCCCCCCGGAGGGGCAGCGAAGCGGAGTAACTGGCCCAGACGTGGACGGCATTGCGGCCAGGTGTGGGGGCACAGCAACCGCGCCCTGGCAGAGGGGGCCAGGGGAGGACCAGGCTGGTCGTCCCGCGGGGGCCTGCTCTGCCAGGGGTCTGGCGACAGAGGGGGACAGGGGCGAAGCGGTCCGTGGACGGCACGCCCTGTCAACCACCTCTGGGACAGAGGGGGACGAGGAGAGCACGGCTAGAGGGCGGCGCTCTGTGTCGTCCGAGAACTCTGTGTGCTCAGAGACGGGAGAGTCAGTTCTTTGCGAATAAGGATTCTTCCCCGGCCCTCCACCGGGGAAAGGAGTGGTCCTGCTCCCAACTCCTGGAAAGAACTGAGTCCCATCTCTGGGGAGCCCCTCTCAAGAGCGCCACCTAACCCGGCGTGTAGCGGGGGGCGGGGCTGGAGAGGGCTGTGGCGTCCGGCCGCGGCCTCCAAAGCCGGCCCGGGTGAACGGGGGGGCGCCCTCGGCGGTGGGCAGACCGAGGGACCTGAGCGGACGGCGGGGCCGTCGGGACAGAGTCGACCTCAACCTGCTCCATCCCCGAGGAGCCTGTCTCAGGAGCGCCGCTTAACCCGGCGTGTAGCGGGGGGCGGGGCTAGAGAGGGCTGTGGCGTCCGCCCGCGGCCCCCAGAGCCGGCCCGGGTGAACGGGCAGGGTGGGAGCCGCGGGAGAGCGCCCTTGGCGGTGGGCAGACCGAGGGATCTGAGCGGACGGCGGGGCCGTCGGGACAGAATCAACGTCAGTCTGCTCATGGACGCCTGAGAGCTGTTGGGCCAGCCCTCAACCGCACCGCCGAAGAGGCCGACCTGGGATATGGGAATGTCGGACAGACGGGTCCGCGACATCCAGCACATCAAACAGGTACGGCCACCGAATGGTGAGCATCACCTGACCCAGGGAGCGTACGGCCACTTTCGTCGCTCGGAGAGCCAGGTTAGTGGCGGCGCGCAGCTCAGTGAAGAGCCCTGGGTCAGTCCCGCCCTCGTGCAGGTCCATGAGCATCTGGGTCAGGTAGACCAGCAGAATGACCATGGCACGCAGTGAGGTGGCCGCCAGTCGCTATAGGATCTCGCCACAAGCGTAGACGAAAAACTACAGGCCACGGACGGGTGCTTAGGATTGCGCCGAGAAGAAGCACTCTGAGGACACATAGCATCGCAACAGAGCGTTCAGCCGGGGGAACCCCAGTGTACCCACGGGCAGCGGCCCCATCGAGGGGAGGAAAGGCGGATGAGATCAGCGAATGGTCCCTGATCTCATCATGCACGTCCGGGAAGAACGGTATTGGGGTTTGCCGTGGACGAGGGTCAGCGGCCTCACCCAAAAACCAATCGTCCCGGGAAAGCATGGCCGTCATCTCCGGATCAGACTCGACGAGTCGTCACTTCCAGGAAAATCAAACCCACCTAGTGAAGCTGCTACAAACATAATATCATCCTCTGTAGCTTCAAATGAAACACACGGGCCACCAGAGGGTAGACCCGTGGGAATCACCTGTTCACTAGCGGGCACCGTCATTGAAGAGGGGGGCTGGGGTCGCGGACACATAGTCAGCGCCTTGTTCCAGACCGAAACCCTCAGGTCACCCTGGCCACCAGCCGAAGATCGGGGGGTGGATGAGGGGACTCTCACTCATGTGAGTTCACAGAGTCTCGACCTTAATGACGCGATGATCATGTTTCCATGGAGAAAACATGAGTCATCCACGAGCGCTGCTCTAGCATGATCAAGCCCAAACATACTAGACAACGCTCGTGCCCATTAGAGTCCGATACCAAGCTGCCGCACCATTCATTTTTTTTTTTTTTTTTTTGAAATGCACGGGCGAGCCGTCTTTAAAAAGACGTGCCGCGTGCAAGCTCTTTTAGTGAGAGAAAACTCAAGTGTTGAATCACCCGGGGAGACACGCACCGACTGGCAGACCACTGCAACAGATCAGCAGGAAGCACGCGCTCGCCGTAGATCGCCGTCACACCAACACTCGAGGTACTCGTTTGTAAAGCTGACAATTCAGAGATGGCTTGTGGAGAGAAGAATACACTTGGCTCTGAAGCGAAAACATAAACTGCTGTTGCGGACTTCCTCCTTTTATACCCACGAGGTGGGGGCGGAGTTACGTCATGCAAATTCCGCAGACCCATGGCATTTCTTTGCCATTGGCTCGTTTTGTAATACTCAAAGTTGATAGGCTTTCTAAGCGAAACCCCATTCGTCGTCATCCGACGTAACTCGGAGTGACAACGAAAGGGAACCCAAAATTCCTATCTCAAAAAATTAGCATATCATGAAAAGGTTCTCTAAACAAGCTATTAACCTAATCATCTGAATCAACTAATTAACTCTAAACACCTGCAAAAGATTCCTGAGGCTTTTAAAAACTCCCAGCCTGTTTCATTACTCAAAACCGCAATCATGGGTAAGACTGCCGACCTGACTGCTGTCCAGAATGCCATCATTGACACCCTCAAGCAAGAGGGTAAGACACAGAAAGAAATTTCTGAACAAATAGGCTGTTCCCAGAGTGCTGTATCAAGGCACCTCAGTGGGAAGTCTGTGGGAAGGAAAAAGTGTGGCAAAAAATGCTGCACAACGAGAAGAGGTGACCGGACCCTGAGGAAGATTGTGGAGAAGGACTGATTCCAGATCTTGGGGGACCTGCGGAAGCAGTGGACTGAGTCTGGAGTAGAAACATCCAGAGCCACCGTGCACAGGCGTGTGCAGGAAATGGGCTACAGGTGCCGCATTCCCCAGGTCAAGCCACTTTTGAACCAGAAACAGCGGCAGAAGCGCCTGACCTGGGCTACAGAGAAGCAGCACTGGACTGTTGCTCAGTGGTCCAAAGTACTTTTTTCGGATGAAAGCAAATTTCGCATGTCATTCGGAAATCAAGGTGCCAGAGTCTGGAGGAAGACTGGGGAGAAGGAAATGCCAAAATGCCTGAAGTCCAGTGTCAAGTACCCACAGTCAGTGATGGTCTGGGGTGCCATGTCAGCTGCTGGTGTTGGTCCACTGTGTTTTATCAAGGGCAGGGTCAATGCAGCTAGCTATCAGGAGAGTTTGGAGCACTTCATGCTTTCATCTGATTTCATTTTTCAGCACGACCTGGCACCTGCTCACAGTGCCAAAACCACTGGTAAATGGTTTACTGACCATGGTATTACTGTGCTCAATTGGCCTGCCAACTCTCCTGACCTGAACCCCATAGAGAGTCTGTGGGATATTGTGAAGAGAAAGTTGAGAGACGCAAGACCCAACACTCTGGATGAGCTTAAGGCCGCTATCGAAGCATCCTGGGCCTCCATAACACCTCAGCAGTGCCACAGGCTGATTGCCTCCATGCCACGCCGCATTGAAACAGTAATTTCTGCAAAAGGATTCCCGACCAAGTATTGAGTGCATAACTGAACATAATTATTTGAAGGTTGACTTTTTTTTGTATTAAAAACACTTCTTTTATTGGTCGGATGAAATATGCTAATTTTTTTAGATAGGAATTTTGGGTTTTCATGAGCTGAATGCCAAAATCATCAGTATTAAAACAATAAAAGACCTGAAATATTTCAGTTGTTGTGCAATGAATCTAAAATATATGAAAGTTTAATTTTTATCATTACATTATGGAAAATAATTAACTTTATCACAATATGCTAATTTTTTTTAGAAGGACCTGTACATTAAAAACATGCTCATCATTAAAAGAAAACATTTTCATCTTAGAGGAGGTGTGTTTAAGCTATTGTATTGTGTGAATTGCATTTTTATATATATTTGAATAAAATAAGAGATGAAAAAATGCATGTCACACCATAGACCCAAATACGTTTTTCTGTTGCGAAACTGGGTCTTTTGCCTGTATCATTTTATTCCTCATGCTATGGCCAATAATTGAGTTGTTGCAACACATTTGATCAATTCGCACACATTTTAGCAGTAATCTGAAGTGAAAATGCTTGCTATCTTTAGTGTAAGTGTCATCTGAGGCGTTTTGAACCTCATCCATGTTTGCTAGTGTTGCAAAAGGAGCAGGATGGCAGTGCGAAAGGTGAGAAATGCTCCGTTGTGATAGGAGGCGTTTGGTAGCCTTGAAATCCATGGCTACTACAATGCATGCTATGAGTGAAGAGCTCACTTAGAGTTGCAAGAAAAGCTGATTTCTTACATCGATTTACGGAATAGTCATTCAGTTCCAATGGCGATGCTCTCTGCTTTTATTTTATTCACATCTTTTAAAGAATGTTGCCCAAAACTCTCTTAGTTTTAGGCAAAATCCAACATTTAGCTAAAATGCATCACATACCCATCCATACGCTGCTGAATAGCCTTGAAAGTTGACGATCTAGTGCAGTGTTCAAAATCGGATATGGTTAAATCCAGCATCGGCTGGTTAGCAACCGCACAAGTATTCTGCTGAAGTCTCTTGAACCTTTCCGAGCAACACTCATGCACATTCCTGATTGATATATTTCCATGGAAACATGCTCTACACTGTACAAACCCTGTTGCTAAGGAGTGGGCCTTGGTAAGATTTTTTTCTCTTTTTGTGGCATCTTTTTTTTCCCTCTCTCATACACTCTCTCTCCCTCTCACGGCACTGAGAACAGAGCTTACATACCATCTTTTCCAATGCCACGATTCTCTTCTCCATGTGTGTGGTGCTGATGGTCAGCTCTCACCCGAGCATTCGAGGAGACGCGAGAGTTTTTGGAGATGGGAAGTTAGGCATCAGGGCCTGTGGGATCGAGAAAAGTGGTATTCCCCCTCAGGCAAGGAGAATTGAGTGTTTCTCGGATTGACTCTAAAGGGGTTAAACTAAAGGGGACCAATGGACGAAACTAGCAGATCCAGGAAGAAGGTTCATTTTGGAGGTATGTTGATTTGAGGATGTGGTAAAGTCAGGAGGTTTGTGATGAATTACGGATTTGCGCGACTAATAATTGTATGTTTTGCTCTGCGCTGATGTTTGCATTGTGGACAGTTGTGTAGGAATAAGTCGTAGACTGTTGTCAATAAAATTTCAGTTGCAGTTGTTCGTGGTTTTTGCAGCACAAATGAGTTTGTTCTGAAACACTTTTTGTTTTTAGTCGTTTCAGTTGCGTTTTTGTGTGTGTTTTAGAGGCACTGAACAGTAATTGTTGCAAACAAATTGTATAAAATGACTATCCAAAAGGTAATTTTATGACCTAATTCGGTTCTCAAACATGTTTTAGCTTTGTCAAAGACAACAAATCAGGTAAACTTGTTTCATTCATCGGACTCTGAGTGAGAAACTGTGGTCAAGTTGTAGTTTTAAAACTTCAGAGTGACTGGCAGAATATTACAGTTATTACTTGTTTCCAGTGGTGTGAAAGTTTTGCATCCTTCAAGTATTACTTGCTTACTATCTTTATGAATTTTATCAAGTAAGCCACACAGCAAGTTACCCCTGGTGATTTGAAATCCGGTGTTGTAGCAACTGTCATCGCTGCTCACCCTCACGTCAAATAGACTTTTTTTCCTCACTCTGTCCACAGAGGAACAACACTCATGTCAAGTACGTGTGGCTCTGTGTGTACATGCCAGAACTCTTTTTGTTGGAAAGACGACATAGCTGCTAAAGGAGAAACTGACAGGGTGTTCCATTAAGATGTGAGAAAGAGAACGAAAATGAGATGGCACTTAACACGGTGGCCATTTTATTCATCCTATTAATTATAACGTCAGTATCGCTTTGGTATTAAATTCCTCTGCTCAGTTACAGTATATGCATGTAAAATCAGGTATTGCTCAACTGCACAATGCACAACCTGACAAAAGCTTAGTTTTCAGAAATTGCCATGATTCATATTTTAAAGCCGTATTTTAATGCTGTAATTTTTTTTTCTTTGGTAATGAACATATGAATTTTAACCTCTATATATGGACACATTTTTATCAAATGTTTTGATTAACCAAAAATTCATAAAACTGGATTTTTATATATTTGAAACCATTGATGTATGGTAAGGACATCTTACATTAGCAGTCACAGGATAGAGCGGATGCCTCTGAAGAATTGTGCTGAATCTAAACCTCCTTTTGTTTGAACATCAAAACGTTTCAGCTCAACAAAGAATTGAGCGTCTGTAACTTTAACAGCTAACCAGTGAGTAGGTTGGAAGGGGAAAGTGTTGAATCCCACGCAGCCTCCTGACTACTGATATCATCGTGTATCAACAGAACCGCAGAGGACAATACAAATGGTGCAGTTTTCTGAAGCTGCAGCCTGCAGAACAAACTCCTTGAGAATCTCATTAATGGATGAATATGTGTGTACAGTTGCTCAGGATCTTTATTATCATCAGTTGTGCCCCCTTTAATGTCTGTACTTCCTCCCTAGATACAATCTTTATAAGTGCACTTTTGGGGCGGTGCTTAACGTCAAGGTGATTTGATTGAATTTGGATATTAATCGACTCTTTGTGTTTGATCCATTTGTACGAGTCCTCTACGGACAGTTGTTTTAATGTCGTACAAACATGATGCCATAATGCCGCGTAGACATTTAATCTCTGCGACATAAAAAAATTATCTTCATTAGCTTTGTTGGCTCTTATCCTGGTTCCTTTCATAAAACGCAGTCAATATTTGGCCTATGAGCTCTCTCGGAGGACTAGTCTAGTTTGGCTCCATTATCGGCCAAATGGTCCCTGTCTTCCAAAGGGCTTTTTATTGGTTGCAATTAAATGTTATGTGGTATAGTTAGTTTAGTGCAGATTTTGAATTCACTGTTATAATTTGTGGATTCATTGTGAGCTCATGGCATGTGATCAAGAAATTAGATTTTTTTTTTTTTGCGTCATGCTGGTATTGGTTTTCAGTGACTATCTGTATATCAAGGTGAAAAGGTAAGCACCTTTTGTCATTTATTTCATTATTTTCTAGAGCACAGTTGGTACCGTCGCGTTGGCTAAACGACTAAATGTTTAAAAAATGGCACCTGGGTCTGTGTGACATATGGCACACAGTAAGGCCAATTTGTGACTAGACAGCTTTTTCAGTGCAATTATGTAACCGAACCTTTACACTGAACATTCTCACTTTATCACATCTGCTGTACTTCTCAAAAATGCTGGTGCTTATTTTGATTCTTTTTGCACATTTTATATTCGGTGTGAAAGTAGTGATAATGATGTTGTGAAGTGTTCAAAGTTCGGTGGGTTAATGCTTGAACACAGTCACACTAGAATTTTGGTGGAAACTTTTTGTTTATATATGAAAATAATAAGTAAAAAATGAATTTTATGGCTCTTTCTCAATGGCACTCAGTGGCTCTCGGAGTTATCTAAAGTAAATATCTGTGAATATGTCTTCTTCACAGATGCCCGGGCGGACCGTTCAGAGAGAAGGAAGCTCTTCCGACACTACACTGTGGGATCTTATGACAGTTTTGATGCATCAAGGTATGATCAAACATTTTTCTAATCCATCTGACCATTGTTTAAAGTGTGTCGGGTTCAATATATGACGGTAGTTTTAAATGAGTTCTCTATTGGAATAAACATTCCAATGTTGTCGTCGTCATCAGGCCCACACGGGATTTGCACTGGCGGAATTCTATGAATGTCACTCACAACGTTATACAGATTGTGCTAAACAGATGTTTGTTAATTAAAGGAATAGTTCACCCAAAAATGAAAATGATCCCATAATTTACTCACACTCAAGCCATCCTAGGAGTATATGACTTTCTTCTTCCAGCCGATCACAATCAGAGTTATATTTATTAATATCCTGGCTCTTCCCAGCTTTGTAATGGCATTGAATAGTGCCCGAGTTTTTGAAGCTCCAAAAAGTGCATCCCTCATCATAAAAGTAATCCATACTACTTCAGTGGGTTAATAAAAGCCTTCTGAAGTGAAGCCATGGGTTTTTATATCAATTAAAAATATCAATATTTAAAACTTAATAAACTATAATCACTGGCTTTCGGCAACAGCCGTACGTGCGTTCACAAGAAAGTTACGTGGTTTTTAAAAGTTTTTTTAAGAGGTATCTATTCTCACCTAATCTTACACTACGCCTACGTCATACGTCGGTTCAGAGGTCACACTTTCGCCGGACCTCGACTCTCTCATGAATGCGTGTACAGCCGTTGCCAGAAAGCCAATGATTATAGTATAGTTAAGTTTTAAATATGGATATTTTTCTTATAAAAACCCATCGCTTTGCTTCAGAAGGCCTTTATTAACTGGAGTTGTTTGGATTACTTTTACGATGGAGGGATGCACTTTTTTGGGCTTCAAAAACTCTAATCAATACCATTACAAAGCTGGGAAGAGCCGGGATATTATTTAATATATCTCCGGCTGAAAGTGGAAAATCATATACAGGTCCTTCTTAAAAAAATAGCATATTGTGATGAAGTTCATTATTTTCCATAATGTAATGATAAAAATTAAACTTTCATATATTTTAGATTCATTGCACACCAACTGAAATATTTCAGGTCTTTTATTGTTTTAATACTGATGATTTTGGCATACAGCTCATGAAAACCCAAAATTCCTATCTCAAAAAATTAGCATATCATGAAAAGGTTCTCTAAACGAGCTATTAACCTAATCATCTGAATCAACTAATTAACTCTAAACACCTGCAAAAGATTCCTGAGGCTTTTAAAAACTCCCAGCCTGTTTCATTACTCAAAACCGCAATCATGGGTACGACTGCCGACCTGACTGCTGTCCAGAAGGCCATCATTGACACCCTCAAGCAAGAGGGTAAGACACAGAAAGAAATTTCTGAACAAATAGGCTGTTCCCAGAGTGCTGTATCAAGGCACCTCAGTGGGAAGTCTGTGGGAAGGAAAAAGTGTGGCAAAAAACGCTGCACAACGAGAAGAGGTGACCGGACCCTGAGGAAGATTGTGGAGAAGGACCGATTCCAGACCTTGGGGGACCTGCGGAAGCAGTGGACTGAGTCTGGAGTAGAAACATCCGGAGCCACCGTGCACAGGTGTGTGCAGGAAATGGGCTACAGGTGCCGCATTCCCCAGGTCAAGCCACTTTTGAACCAGAAACAGCCCCAGAAGCGCCTGACCTGGGCCACAGAGAAGCAGCACTGGAGTACCCACAGTCAGTGATGGTCTGGGGTGCCATGTCAGCTGCTGGTGTTGGTCCACTGTGTTTTATCAAGGGCAGGGTCAATGCAGCTAGCTATCAGGAGATTTTGGAGCACTTCATGCTTCCATCTGATTTCATTTTTCAGCACGACCTGGCACCTGCTCACAGTGCCAAAACCACTGGTAAATGGTTTACTGACCATGGTATTACTGTGCTCAATTGGCCTGCCAACTCTCCTGACCTGAACCCCATAGAGAGTATGTGGGATATTGTGAAGAGAAAGTTGAGAGACGCAAGACCCAACACTCTGGATGAGCTTAAGGCCGCTATCGAAGCATCCTGGGCCTCCATAACACCTCAGCAGTGCCACAGGCTGATTGCCTCCATGCCACGCCGCATTGAAACAGTCATTTCTGCAAAAGGATTCCCGACCAAGTATTGAGTGCATAACTGAACATAATTATTTGAAGGTCGACTTTTTTTGTATTAAAAAAACTTCTTTTATTGGTCGGATGAAATATGCTAATTTTTTGAGATAGGAATTTTGGGTTTTCATGAGCTGTATGCCAAAATCATCAGTATTAGAACAGTAAAAGACCTGAAATATTTCAGTTGGTGTGCAATGAATCTAAAATATATGAAAGTTTAATTTTTATCATTACATTATGGAAAATAATTTTTTGGATAAATAACTTTATCACAATATGCTAATTTTTTTAGAAGGACCTGTACACCTAGGATGGCTTGAGGGTGAGTAAATTATGGGATAATTACAATTTTTGGGTGAACTATTCCTTTAAGCAGATTGATACTTACCATGTTTAACACATTTTGCAGATTTTCCACCAGAATCACAGAAAATGTGAAAAAAAATCTGCTGGTTCTGTCTGGGCCTGATAAGACTATGATGGCCTAATTGTAATAGTTTGATGCTAGATTTACCTAAGCCTTTAAAAATTGGCCAATCTGTTTTCAAAATCCCAAAAAGACACACACACACACACACACAAAAAAAAAAAAAAAATATATATATATATATATATTTTTTGCATTTTATTTACTCCAAAACAGATCAATTATTAATCTACAAAGTATTATCAAAGAATAATAAAAAAAAAAGATCATTAATCAATTAATCAAAAATCAAAATAAGTCATCCATTTACCTGCGCATCCATTACGCAAAAAACATAATTTCCCCAAACTTCACCACCTTACTATCATTTAACACAAAGCGCCGCACAAGCACATTGTTATTCACAGGAGAAAAATGGTTTGAAGAGTGTGAAAACTCTTTAAATGGCCAGTTATGTAAGCAACGGCTGAGCTTGGGGTCATCACTGCGTAATGCAGACACTCTGATGGCATTTTAAAAAAATCTGCCTTTTGACATTATGATGTCATAATATGTGGCTGTGAATCTGCACATTTGAAATAAACTGTCTGTCTTTGACAATGTGATTTTAGCTACAAACCATTGGTTTACTATGGAGTCCAGTAAGGCAATAAAATAATGACTTCAAATCATATTTTTATTTTAAACGAATACATTATTTTAAGCAATTGAACTCTAATAACCCTGCTATTTAAGTGTAATATTATTTTTATTTTGCTGTACTATGAACTTTACACATTTGGCACAGGGTGTTAAAAGACAAAAAAAGAGACAGATCCTCTCGCATCCGGCTACCATACTCCTACCAAGCTGACACACCCCTCGCTCGGAGCTGGTTGTCATGGAGAATCCATGGCAATGCAGTGCAGGCTACTTCCTGCTGCAGGGAGCTTGAGTGACAGGCGTACAGAAGGACGTAGGTGCTTTTAGGTGAACTTGACACAGATACATGCATGATACCTGTTAAATGTGTCAGTCTTTTCCAGACACACGGATTTTATTCACCAGATATTATACATTTGCAATGGATTCCAGTGTAAACTTTTCAGCAGGATAAGACTGAATGGATTTAAGATTTAAATAGCTAATCCACATTGGTGTATAAATATTGGTCCGTGATGGACAGCGGTCTGAATGTGTTGTGTAGGAGTCAACAAAAGGTGTTTGGAATGAAATGACCTCACAGGTATAAATACAATTATGAGCAAATAATATTTCCAAGCTATTGAGCCTCTTCTAACAGGCCAGGATATTAATGACCTTGTTGCTCTGTGACATCGCCACAGTGTCCCCTTCAAAGCAGATTATGTTTCCATGACAACCATGCATCATTCCTCAGGAGTCAGCACTCTACCTTTTGAGCTCGGAGCACTTTCAATATTTCAGTGAGACTTTATCTTATAGTTTTAAGACTGTGAGGCAAGTCGGTCAATCTTGCGATCAAAGCTTAAGCCCATTTTGTTAATATGCCAGCTAAAGTTTTTATGGGATTATAAACACTTCAAGACCTTTTTGGGCGCATTAATCAAACTAGAGCTGCTGACCTTTAGTGAATATTTTAGGGTCCAATTCATTCTATGGACACAGTCAAGATACAAGGTTCAGTCAAATGAAATGGCACAGATCATGATCCCATACCTGATTTGAATAAAGTTCATGTACCAGATGGAAATGAGACTCCAGCTCTTTGTGAGAGATGTCTGTGACGCTGCGGTTTGAGCGATTCTGTACCTATGAAGGCTTGATTTCCAGGACTGGATTTAATACTCCAAAAGATGGCAAGCCCTCTTGTCCTTCAGGGAGAAGAGAGAACATTTGTTTTTCATTGCTGTCATTTTCAAACTGCTTATCTATCTCTAGATATCTCTGGTGCCTTCTAACACTTTCAGTAATTGATCTGCTGGTGCAAGGCAGGAGGAAACACTTACACACACTTATAACAGACAAATACTTCAATTTTCAGTCAAAAAATGTAATTAATAAATCATATTGCGTTCAAAAGATTTTTGAAATGATTTCTTTGACCAGAATGTTAGATTCTGCGGCTTTATGTTAAAGGAATAGTTCATCTAAATGCGTGAATCAGAATGAATGAATGTTTAATTTTTAGTCGTTAGGACCAAATTTTAGATTGCATTTATACACCTCTAAAAAGTCTATGAAATGTCATTACATTGTACTCACTCAAATAAGTAGCCTACTGAGTAATATTTATTAACTACATGTATTTACTAGAGTTAGGGTTAGGTTTTGGTTTAGTTTCATGTAATTATGCATAACGTGTTACTACGTCACCTTAAAATAAAGTGTTACCACAGTTTTTGAAACAATTACATTTTTATTGATTGATTATTTTTTAAATCTGTGATGTTGAACTCTGGCATTATCTTCATTTGGTGACAGACTGCTGAGGGCATTCAATGCGATAAGATTCTGATTTAAACACCAGAAATCAGGATCGTTAAATTCTTCACAATTCCAATCTACAATGGACACATAAGGCTACAAATATTTTTAGTCGCGCGTTCAGTTAAGGCCAGTGCACGCGCACACATGGATACATTCTTCGTCACTCTTTCGCGCGCTCTCTCTTTCTCTGTGTCACTGTAAACCGTCTCTCTATCGCTTTCCCCCCTCTCTCTCCCTCTCCCTCTCCCTCTCCCTCTCTCTCTCTCTCTCTCTCTCTCTCTCTCTCTCTCTCTCTCTCATACCCATTTCTCCAAGATTACCGCTCATGTTTTCCTCTGGTGATTTTCATCCTTCATCTGGCGGTTATGTCTCGCGCTTACGACACACTATCTCGCCGGCGACCGGGCCCTGCCTTTCTTAACCGGTGTCACAGCTCCTTCTTCGACAGATAAAGCCGGCGGTGAGCTTTTTTCAACGGTTACAACTCTCGTCACATCGCTCTCTTCGTCGCAAAAATGATTAATTCCGCTCAGCCGACGCCTGTCAGGATGAAGCATCACTCCGCGCGCGCGGCGGTTGCGATGATGAGGATGATAGGCTGTAATAACGGTCGTTATGCGCGGAATTTTCTCCACAGCGACTGCGTTATCAACGAAAAGACGGTCGTGCTGCAGAAGAAGGATAACGAGGGATTCGGGTTCGTTTTGAGAGGGGCGAAAGGTAGGAAAAAAGACGGACCCCTCGTCGTCTCCGCCGCCTCATCATAACTGTGTATCACTTCATGCTTTTGTACCCTCGAGAATCAAACGGTGTTGGTCCTTCATTTCACACTATTTCTTATCCCTCGCGCGTGTTGTCTTTTTTGTACCCCCTCATTTAACGTCATTTCTGTTGATTTCAATGCGCGTCATCGCGCGCGCACTTGATTTGATGTGTCTGCGTGGCTTTAGCTGCATGAATTGCATCCATGTCAAGAACTTCTGAATTAATGCATCTCTTGGTGTCAGCGTGTCCATCACTTGACTGCGATGAATTTAAGTGGGCTTGTCAAATCTGTGAAGTGTAAACACAGACCCCCCCACCCACTCCTTGCTCCATGTGCTTGGCTTGTGTTGGACTGCTTTAGGACTCTCCTGGCACTTTGTCTCCAGGGCTTCCTGACACTCCAGCTGTTTCTTACTGTGGTGAAAGTATTTAATTCACTTGCAAATCCTTCATAAAAATTTATGTAACTCTGACAAATCTTTATCTATCAGTGCATTAACTACTTGTGCAAGAATTAATTTACACTAAAAGTGCCCCCATCCACACCTGCAATGCTTTTAGTTTCTACACATCTAGTGCACTACAGATCCCTTGAAGTTGCGAGTGGTGCACTGTGGCTTTTTTCTGCATCAGCTCATGTGATGCCCCTCGTTCTGTCAGGCTCCAGACCAGTGCTTCTCCCCACACTGTCAGCGGTGACATCCATGCATGCATTTTCTCTGGTTATATAAACGTCCCAACTCCTGCATTCATTTTTGATTTGGTTGGATGGATGCATTGCAGCTTGCATCATGTATCATCAGACCAGATGCTGTTTTTTAGCCACACTCATTATCCATTGGGCTACCAGACACACATTTTCATAGGAATTTAACTTTTTACATCTTTCTATGTAAATTTTTTTTTCAGCATGTTTTTGAGTAATATCAAGCTTAATCATGGACTATTAATAAATCATTATATGTATGTGTGTGTGTATATATATATATATATATGATGAAACATCTCAAATAAATAAATTAAACCCTAGTCCTAACTTTATATATTTATAAGATGTTTTATCTTTATTTAAATGTAATGTAGTCCAATATTAGTTTTAATCTGGGTCCAGTAAACTAGCACAATGTCTTCTGATCTTTACAATGACTTTCCTTTGGTTCTGTCTCATCTGGCTTGGCCTGGACTTTTAGCGGATACCCCCATCGAGGAGTTTACTCCAACTCCGGCGTTCCCTGCTTTGCAGTATCTGGAGTCGGTGGATGAGGGAGGGGTGGCCTGGAAAGCTGGCCTGAGGACTGGCGACTTCCTCATCGAGGTAAGAAAATTATTGGGTTTCCATAAGCTTGCAGTTGTTCTTGTTTTTTTTGGAATGATGCGAAAGCCATTGCTTGCTGAAGGGACGGGAAGGTCCCTGATGAGCTGGAAAGAGTGATGTCCAACCCATGCAGGGGACTTCATCTTGAGCTTGCTGCTGAATCATTCACACGTTAGTGCAAACAGGATAATGTTTATGCACAGTCTGGGCTTGTGAATATGAGGAAAGGTCATGGTTACATCTTTAATGAGACAGAGGAGCTTAGAGATGCAGGAGATGAGCACTCCTGGAAAAAGCTGTGAACGCATAGAGGTCTGTCCTGTGCAGAAACTCAGTTTCCTGATGTCTCCAGAGCTCTATGGTCTGGGTTGCATTTAAAAGTCTAACCTTTGCATAGGCAATCTTGCTTCTCTTTTTTTCATTCTTATTTTAATGAATGAGGCTGTAAGGTTGACACTCTGAATTCATTCGAAAGTTGAAAATGTCAGGCCGGTAATCACCCATCATTCTTAGAAGTTGGGCTTTGAATTTGATAGTTGTCTGAGAGTGATCTTGCATTTATTGGATGTTGTAAATTTTTAATGCCTCTGAGGTACTCTGGATTTGTAACCTGCCAAGTCAAAAAGCAGCTAAGACTGCTATGAAGTATCATGATAAGGGCTCAATTGGACCATTTCAGTTCTTAACCACCCTGTGGTTATTACTAGATTACATTTTGTTTTGGTTAGTGAAGTGATATTATCTTATTGGTATGGCTGTATAAAGTACATATTTTAAAAACCGACTTGTCGATGGTGGTCATAAGCAAGCGCTAGCCTATACCTTAATCAGGTTGGGTTTATTCTCAGAACATGTTCTTGTGATCAGAAATACCTTGATAAAATGTCTTGAGGTGTATGCAATCCTTCGAGAGACTGATATTGCACAAATACTTCTTAACAATTTTCTTTATGTGATGTTGAAGGCAATGAATGTGTTGAAAAAGTGCTGCTTTGATGGTTTAAAAAAAAGTTTTTTTATGCTCGACATGGCAAAATACAATAAAAACAGTACTATTGTGAAATATTATTAGTTTCAATAATTTTTTCTATTTTAATATATTTAAAATTTGAATTTATTCCTGTGCTGGCAAAGATGCATTTTCAGCAGCCATTAAGGCCTATTCACACCAAGGACGGTGGCTATAACAATAAATATATAGTTCTAAAAATAAAAGAATAACAGAATAGCGTGAAAAAAAAAAGAATTGGAGAGTCCAGTGCACAATTATAATGATAACTGCATAGAAAAACAATATCGTAGGAATTATGGGTGGGTGATCTACGGGTAGACACGATTAACCGGTAGAGATTTCTCAACATGTAGAGACTATCTTCTCTATCACGGTTACTTTCACGTGTTGTACCCATGCCACGCCATCACGAAAGTTTATTGTCTGAATGCGTTTTTAAACCTTGCGGTTTAAAAACAAGTGATTTTAAATCGTTCAAGCGCAATACACAGCGGAAGACGACTCATTTTGGTATATGTGTGCACTGTCTGAGAGACTGTTTCTGAGCGATGTGAGAGACGCGCAACACGAAGCTGCTACTCATACAGTGCGTGAGTTTTGAGCATTAATTCTGATTTGTTTTTGCCACCTAATTGGGCTTGAACAGTAAAATACACACTCGAATGTGTCAAAATGCCTGCCTTTGTGAGTATCCTTGTAAACACAGTTGTTTGTCTTAAGTGAACGTAAACAGTTGAGAAAAAAGCACGTGTATCAGTAGGCTATATTAGATCAGTGCATTCGGTCTTAAAGTGACAGCAGCCTAAAAAACCTGCTGCTGTCTGTTTCATTTAATTTTAATCAGTCAATCTCATTGCTCTTGACCGAATCGGATTTGTAACTTTATTAAATATAAATGTAGATTTAATTTACACATTGAAGACTATGCAGTTTTCTTTGTACATTTGATTAATCTATACAATATATGTAGTATTTCTATTTAGGCCTATCTAGTGCTTGAAGTTTTTCAGGTAGGTCCATTTAATTTGTGTCTTTGTTCTATTGTAGTTCTTTGTCCTATTGCTTGTAATTAGTTTCTTTGTTCATATTTTACTAATTTATCTGTGACTGTTTACTTGTCTTTAGTGAGCTTGACAGTTTTTATTAATTTGTGTTAGTTTGGTATTCGGGGGGGGGGGGGGGGGGGTTAAGATTTATTTTATTTATTTCAATGGTATCAGATTTTGATATAAAAACTTTATTTAAAACAAAAATAACTATTTCTTGGTATATATCGTTATCGTGAATAGTGATCGACCGATATTGATTTTTTATAACCGATACCGATTATTTGCATGTTTATGTGCCCGATAACCGATATGCAGAACCAATATTCATTTACCGTTATACTTCAGTTTTTGACACAATTATTACAACACAAATGAACTGAACAAACCATTTTATTTATAACAATCACTCCCTCCTTGCATACAAAAAAAACAAACTTTATATTTATACACAAATAAATAGAGGGGTCTGTGGAGTAAGTCCTTTGATTTTTCCTCCTTTCAGTCATCTTAAAAAACTAAACAAAAGTGTTGAAAGTTAACACTCTTTCATGTTAAATTAAATCTTCAAATCACAATAAAACATTTATATTATTACATTATATAATTAATATCTAAATTATAACCGGTTTTCGAAGGTTTATGTGCCGTTTAATAGGTTTAAACTAAGAGTGAGGAATAATTCACTGGGTAATATTAATTCACTGAATAATATTAGCTGGAATATAACATTGTCAGGAAAGTAACAAACAAAACAGCATATACATCATTGCATTTTCCAACTAGTATGTTACTAATTATTAATAATATTTTTGTCGGTCTAGATCATGAAATGCTTTCTACCAAAGTGCTGTTTATCTATGCATTTACACAGAATGATAAGCTACTCAACCGCGATCGCGCGTGCAGATAATAAATAATTAATTTCCACAAAGCGGTATCATTTTAAAGCGAAATAATTGCAGTATATGTAGTAAATGATTATATAAGCTAGGGTGTTTAAACAAGATCATCTTGTCAAAAGTTTCATTCAGTGGCCGTGCTTGAGAATTCCTGATCATCAACCCAGTGAGTGCTCAGCAATATGAGCGAACTTTTTTTTTCGAGACTAATGGTGAGTAAATACAACAGATAGAGAATTAAATTCAGCGCTTTTATTTTCAACATGCACTCATTCATGTCTTTTTTATTTAATTCATGTAAAGTTACGCCTTTATTGGGGCACGACATGACGGATTACGCAACGTGACTCCATGAGTTCGTCTCAATTTTTTAGAACCAAGCTGCATAAACTATATCAGGCATTTATGTCTCAAAACATAAATTCTGCATGTCTGTTATGTTAAATAAAGTTAAATAATTAAAGCAAAGCAAGTAGAATTTACCTGTGCACAGAGTTGTTGTTGACTGATCTCCTCAGACGCGGGCTGCAATGGCGGAATTCTCAAAACGGCCACAAGATGGCGCCGTTTATCGGCGAATTCGATATTACAAAACCGATACCCGATTATGGGAAAATGCTTAAAATCGGTAAAAATATCGGTAAACCGATACATCGGTCGATCACTAATCGTGAAATAACATTACTCATATGGTGATATACAATTTTGGTCATATCGCCCACCCCTACTTGGAATCACTTTCAGAATGATTTTTGTCTTGTTTATGATTGATAAAAACATTGACAGCCAATCAGAATCCATCCTGCTTTAAAGAGCTCAAGAATTTAAAGCAGCAGACCACTGAACTGCATCTCACGCTTAGAATAAACAGAATGATATAGTCATGTTTATAGTTATCTTTTTTGGCATGAACAGGCCAATATTCCCAGTAGCACCTCAATGTAGTACATGAGATTCACGGGGAGGAGTCGGATCAAGATCCAAGGGGTGGAGATGGGTAGGATTAGGGGTGGGTTTAGGGATTAGAGGTGGGTTTAGAGATCAGGGGGCGGAGATGGGTAGGTTTAGGTATATGTAAGGTAGGAGGAGTTGGATCTGGTTCCGACTCCTCCCCGTGGATTTCATGTTCTGCAGTGAGGACCATCTCAATATTCCAATCTTCAGTGTCACATAATACTTTATAAATCATTCTAATTTAACCCTCTGAGGTCTAAGGTGTTTTCTGGGTCCTGGAGGTGTTCTGACATGCTCTGACATTTGTGCTTTTTTCAGTTATTTATAAACATGTTAATGGCAAAGGTGTAAATTCACTCTATATAGCACAAACGGGGCTACCGTAATATGTGAGCAACATGTATGTACATGTTTGTATTTTTAAGATAATAATGTTTATGCGTGGTTTGTGAAAAAACAAAAAACAAATGTCACTGAAATAAGGTCATAAAACCCATAGTGATTATTTCTTCACAAGACTTTTGAAAATTGTATCACGTAGCCTAGAATATTTGCTCCAAAACTGTGTGAAAATCATCCTGCATACTCATTTAGAGAAGACAATATATTGATTTAAAATTTGTATGACGTGTTTTATGTGAGAAAGCTTTATGCGAAGGGGCGTGATCTCTCATTAATATGAATGCATGTTACACCTGAGAAAGACAAAGACCCTCCCCTAATGGCCCTATTAGGGGCTATCAGGCCCTATCATCATGAGAAGCATTGCACAAAGAATGAGGAGGAATTAAAAAAAAGAATGGCTTTTAGATTGTCTGGATTTATTTACAACACAACATAATCCAAAGATACACAACAAAGGACAAAAAGCACATTAGTAAACACACTGATGTAAAGACAAAGACTTAAACAGTCACACACCTTTGTGCCATTCCTGAAACATAGTAGCCTACATACCTGTCATGTCCAAGGTGTTTGACTTTTCATTTTACCATGTTCATGTACAGAGACTCATGTGAATGTTGAAGTCAGCAGGACTCATCCAGTGGCATCTGGTCCCTTTCTAAAAAATAAATAAATAAACACCTGTAAACATGTTGATATCAAGACAAACTATAGGGCTGCACGATTCTGGGAATACATTTTAGATTTTTCACTCACACACACACACACACACACACACACACACACACACACACACACACACACACACACACACACACACATATACATATATATACACACACAATATATATATATATATATACACACTATATATATATACACACACTATATATATATATATATATATATATATATACACACACACACACACACACACTGCCGTTCAAAAGTTTGGGGTCGGTATGATTTTTAATGTTTTTAAAAGAAGTCACGTATGCTCACAAAGGCTGCATTTATTTGAGTAAAAATACAAAACAAACCCAGTAATATTGTGAAATAATATTTCAATGTTAATCAGCTGTTTTCTATGTAAATATATAGTAAAGTGTAATTTATTCCTGTGATCATTACTCCAGTCTTCAGTGTCACATGATCCTTCAGAAATCAGTATAATATGATGATTTGATGCTCAATAAACATTTTTCATTATCATCAATGTTGAAAACAGTTATTTACATTTTTATTTCAGGATTCTTTGATGAATAGAAAGTTCAAAAGAACAGCATTTATCTGAAAAATAATCTAATCATAAGTTACTTCTTTTAAAAACATTAAAAATCTTACCGACCCCAAACTTTTGAATGGCAGTGTATATATGTATTTTGTAAATATAGTTAGTTGTGCCTTGTATATAGGCATGTGTAGGGCTGCATAAAATAATAACAATAGCCTAGATAGCAGGCAGCCTATAAATCGTTAAAAATGAACACTTTTCAGTAACACTACACTAGACAAACATATATTGTTTATCATATGTTACTTCAAATATTTCTATTCGTTATGAAATGAGATGAGTTTGTCGTGAAGCCTAATGTGTGGCGTGTTTTGCTTTTCAAACACACAGCGCGACTCAGACCCAAACTCAGCGCGTGCAGCGATCGAGCCGCTCCAAACTATGAAACATTACTGTTACATTATACATCTACGTTTGAGGCGAGCAGATATCCACAAACACAGTATTTAACAGTAAACACAGGTCTAAACATTAAAATATTCACCATATTAGAATAAACATTCATACTAGCATAGGCCTACTTGTATCTCATTTCATAACATTTTAGGCTCCACCAGTTTGAGTTTAGTAGCTACAATGTAAAGTTTATGCAACAATAAAACACTTATTAATATGTCTCTTACCTTAAAAATTGTTCTCATAATAAAAATGTGTCCTTCTTAGGTAAATCCAAGGTAAATCCACAGCACAAACAGTCTTCTTTGTTTAGAGCTGATGAGGGCGTTAACAGCTCTGCGTTCCTTCACGTGGATCATTTGTATGAGAACAACTGCGCGCGTGGGGGTGTGGTCAAATTAAAGTTAATGAGCTCGGGCTGGAGAAACTGTACATGTCGTTGCTTTCATACGGATGTCTTAAACTGAGAATATTTGTTTTTGATATGATTTACTTCATTTAAAAAAGGAGACTTCGAACTTTGTAAAGATATTACTTTCATGTGTGGGTGGCAAGTATTGGCTGAGTTAAAGATAATTTTCTGTCGCGTTTCAGAATGAACTTCACATTGAGAGAGAAGACAGAACGTGCATCATGTTTTTTTTCTTTATTTTACGAAAACACAACTTTTTGTTTTTATTATTAATGTACACAAAAAAAGAAGACATTTAACAGTTTTTAAAAATGTAAAACACTTGTCTGTATGACAAAAATCGACGGAGTAATTTGAGTTTCTTTTGCACTGATAAGAAAAAAAGCGAGACTATCGCGCCGGCGCGATAGCCGACCTCAGAGGGATAATGATTTGCTGTTCAAGAAACATTTATTTTATTATCAATGTTGAAAACAGTTGTGCTGCTTAATACTTTTTGTGGAAACCATGATACCATGTTTTTTTCAGTGTTCTTTGATTAATAGAACAACATTATTTGTAACATTATAAATGTATTTACTGTCGGCTTTGATCTATTTAATGCATCCTTGCTGAATAAAAGTGTATATGGATGACTAGTCGACCATCCAGTCCATCCCATTATAAATATGTAATGATTATAGAAGTTTTTCTGTGAAACACCTGTCTTGCCTCCTTCATTCTGGCTGAACTGACACTTCAGCAAAGACTGACCACGAGACATGAAAAGCATTGGGAATATCGTCCTTTTTTCTACATCAGCAAAACAAGTTCATTTGCATGCAAAATTCAAGAGAACACTCAGTTTGTGTTTAAGCACAGAGAACAGATCCAAGATCTCAGCACCGCATGGAAGGGCAGAGAAAGGAAGAATATGATTGGCTCTCATGAGCGGCAAAGATTTCATGAATTATTAGTTTGTTATGGTAATCCAAGTCTTAAAGTATCTAAGCCAGAATGTTTCTATGATAGACCAATGGGAGCTGGATTTTAATGATGTAATTTTGCAGGAAGTTTAACGTGCGTTATCACTATGTTGAACTAATGACAGTTTCTGTATCACAAAACAATATATTTGTGTATGTAAAAATATGCAAAGGTTAGAATAACATTTCGAGAGCAAGTGTTTGTTTATATACATTCATTCATCATCTCTTCCCCCCCGAATACAGCGGAAACAATAAACACGTTTTAATCGTCCAGTCGATGATATTGACCGTCAGTCCCTCAGGAGCCAAGCAAGCTTCACTGCCCACATCAGGTTAAGACGCTGCCTTTTTGCTTTCTCACACTTTGGTGTACGGATGTGTCAGGGCCCAGGGATAATCAAGCCTTATAGAGTAAGCAAGGCAAAGCTCTTCCAGAGAAATCAATCTCGTTTTACTTCACGATTATGACGAAAGCTTTCAATCAATCAAATATATTTAAAAACATATATGTTTTACCTTCTGTGAACTGCACAGGTTTTACAGCACAGGTTTAATAGCAAATACTCCTACATTTCCCGAAGCTTCAGAGAGTCAATGAATTAATCTTATTTCCTAAAAGAAACTCTGTAAGAAAACTGAAGCTTATGAAGAGAGCTAGTGATCAACCAGGAAGCTACAAAATAGAATGGATTTACTGAAAATACATCTACACCCACTTGCCCTTGGTGTGTGGGCATGAGTATCTCTCTCTCTCTTTACTCTCATCTGATCGCATTTGTGCATCTTACCCCTCTTCTTTTTTCTGTATATAAGATCTAATACTGTATTACCAGGGCATGAGTTATCAATTCCATAAAATAATCGATGTTTACTGACCCATAATGCATTTGCAGGGTTCACCAACTTCTATAAAAAAAAAGGAGTGCAAGCTGCTGGAATATCATGGATGTGACATGTAATGGCATGTTTTTAATAATTATATCAGCTCAAACAGGCTATTTCATGGATGTAGGATGTTTGTTGATAAGATTTGCACATGTATGCATTTTGGGCTGGGCGATATATCGAATATTAGCGATAATATCGCAATAATTTTGACGACGACGTAAAATTTTTAAAATCGTGAATATCGAATATTTCAAATTCAAGCATACTTTCCCAAAGAACACGCCGAACATCCAATATTATGTCTCCTTTTCGTCTTGTGACGTGACGTTTTTTTTTTACACATTAGCAAAATGGAGACAACAAACAACAAGGGTGTGGAAAGAGACACGGGAAGAGACACAATTGTAAATGCAGGGTGTGCATGAAGATAATTGCTACAAATGGTGTTAGCACCACTAATCTCTTTCATCACCTCAAGCAGCATCCTGTGCAGTATGAGCAATGCATGAAACTCCGCTAGCCATCATCACTAGCCTCGGCCACTTCATCTGACGAAAAATTTGGTAGGCCTGTCGTCCCTAAACAAATAAAGCTGGTCGATTCATTCTCTTGCGGTCTGCCAAATGCGAGAAATAGTAAAAAGTGTGAAGAAAGACAATCGACCCCTGATACAATTTTCCTTGCGTAAATACTTTGCCCAGGACGCTCCTGAAATTGTATTTTAAAGTTCGCGAACAGCTGTCACAGAAGCTTTCTCA
This sequence comes from Gila orcuttii, assembly GCA_026230005.1. Lineage (NCBI taxonomy): Eukaryota > Metazoa > Chordata > Actinopteri > Cypriniformes > Leuciscidae > Gila > Gila orcuttii. Next base: position 11,286,990 of record JAPDVR010000025.1, read on the forward strand.
GATAACGCATTTCGCGACAACTTCCGATCTATGGACGAGCCGAACCTGCGAACCCTACATCAGTCTACCATTCATCAGTCTACCATTGATGGCTGGGAGCTGAAATCCGCTTGTCTGCAAACCAGTTACTTTCCAAATGAACACACCGGGGAGATCTTCGCAGAATGCACTCTCTGTACTTGTTTTGCACTATTTCAGTTACATTTACATGTGTTCATTTAATAAAAAGCAGTAAGTGATCATTTGGTCTAGATTATTTTTTAACTACTTAAATTTGCACTAAACATTTTGTATTTCCTCGGTAACAATAGCTGTTCTATCTAAATTGTTTTTGTTGATTTTAATGGGAGCAAAAGAAAATCATGTTTTTTTTTATTATTTAAAAGCAAATGCAAACATATCGAGGTATATATCGAGTATCGTAAAATTTTTGACAATATCGAGATATCACATTTTTTTATATATCGCCCAGCCGTAATTGCATTTACATAACGCCTAATCTAACACAAAATGCGTCTCCTGCTTTAAAACTATTTTAGTGGTTTGAACAAGCAACAGCACTGAAGTATTTCTGGTCCTTGTGAATATTTCGCACTGTCATGCTGACGGGGTAAAAAGAATGTCATGAAAATATGTAATTGTGGTTATGTATCTCAAAAAATTGCTAGCGTTGAATGTGATGGCCGGTTGATGTGTTTGTTGATGGTTGGACATCTCTCCTCGGCAGTAATGCTCTCTCTCCAGAATGTTCTGTGTGCACAGAGAGAACCAGCAGGGAGGAAGTCTGTGGACTGTAGGAGATGCCTGCAAGCGTCCTCATGGCCTGATAACCGTACAACCTGTCACCAAAACCTGCTCCTCTCCAAGTATAGCGCAGTACATAGTGTTTTGTTCTGTGACACTAAATGAAAAAGTTAGCTGCCGCAACGTTGCACGATTTCCATTTTTAAGCGACATGTTATGTTTTTCATCTTGGAATAGATCTTCCTATCTTTAATATTTCCAAAAATAACGGAATCCAGTGATGTTACTGACCTTCATCATGTGTGTATGTGATGGTCCTGGTCTCCTGTTGTAACACAGAGCAACGGTCGCCTAGCAACGACACCAGCATTGTGTCTGAGCACAGTGATGAAAGCGAGGTTTGAGGGTTTTTTTTTTTTTGTCGTTGGAGTGCAGCACTGGGCCGCATGTAAACATTTCTTTTCCTGCTTGTATTGATACAAAAATGCACCTCCATGATGGATTCCAATACCTGAGTGCTTGGATTTCAGCGGCAAATGACTCTACATGCTTGAAATTAGCTCTCATGGTTGTTTAGGCATGTATTTAACTGCAATATGCTATATGACGGTTTCCTCCTGAGAGGCTGCCTTTCGTCATTCCGTCTCTTCAAGCCTGTTTTATGAATTCCTAAGCTGTGAGATGATTTTTTGACATGTTGATGCTCACAGGACTGATTTCTGAAGACAATGCAGCTGTCCCTTACACAATGTGTCAGTTTCAATTATGGAATGGAATAGTAAAATCATGATACTTTTTTCTTTTGAATGATTTCATCAAAAAAATCCTTTAAAAAATTGATCACGGTTTCCACACAAATATTAAGCAGCACACCTGTTTTCAAAATGGATAATAAAAGAAATGTTACTTGAGCAGCAAAGAAGCATATTAGAATGATTTCTGAAGGGTAATACACTGGAATAATGATGCTGAAAATTCAGCTTTGATCACAGGAATAAATTATATTTAAAATTATATTAAAATAGAAAACAGTTATTTTAAATTGTAATATTTCATTCACAGTATTACTGTATTTTTGATCAAGAAACTTACTGTGTATGCAACTAGATGACTACTTTTAGGAAGTTGGCATGTCCTCCCCAGTGGCGTAGCGGAAATCCACCGTAGCGGTGGATTTAGCGTACTTGTTCATTTACTCATTTATTTTATAATTGACTTGATTTTATCCCGGGAAATGACGCGTGCAAAATCTAAATCGCTGTCCATCATTTTGCAAGCATTTGTTGATAAAGAAAATTTTCGCACAATATTGGAAATATTTCCATTTTCAACCATGAAGGCGAGCCAGTGGATATCACACAAGCAATGTCCAAACTTTGCTCTAGAGTTATGGCAGTGAAGAAGTCTCAAACCCCAGTCAATTATTCATCACAGAAAGTGAAAGTAAAAATCTGACGCTGCATTAACGGTGCATTCTCTCAGAGACGATGAGAGCTGAATCTACTTCAACGTGCTGATAACGGTATATAACTGTCTTAATTTATTTTCTTAATATTTCTCTTGTGACCCATGAGTAGTGAAAAAATTAAAAAAAGAAGTATTTAATGTTAAACAAGTTGTTTTTGAAAAGAGTAAGCTATTTTATTTTCTTCGCAGCATGCATCAGCTTTGGGGTGATGCACTATAAAATTATTGCGGGGGAAATTAATTGTAATATTAATATTTAATAATAAATGTAGTAGGCTAGTAATAATTTAACACATTAGTTGGAAATGCCAAATCCTCTTGATAAGGCTGATAGCTGTGCCCTGTGTGCCCGTCCACTACGCCACTGGTCCTGCTGTGTGTTGTGCTTCTTAAACCATTTTAAACAACATATATATATAACTCTTGTATAATTATTATAAATGCAGCTATTATAATATTAATATTAACTGATATATTACATGCATGGACTATTTGTACTTTTAACATTCTTTTGTTGTTTATTAATAGTACATATAAACTAGCAAATAAGGCTAAGTTTGCCTTTATGGTCAAATTTATACATTCATATAAACCTTATATCGTGACATTATTAAAAAATAAGTTAATGGATCCACCCAAGTACAATTTGTACTGTTTGATTCAAGACATACTGTGGTATGGTGTCCACAAAATATGGTATTTTTATGGTAAAAGTGGCATATTTTTGTAAGGCTTGCACTATGGATGTTACAATGCGTAAATGCATCATGCATCCATCTACTTCCTGTGCGGATAAGGGGACAAGGATTTAAAAAATAATAATAATTGCAGGCAGTCGTAGCGATAAGAAAATTGACATTAAACCAAATTTTGACACATTTTTATGTCACATATGACACATACACAATGTCATGGTAATACAATCGCAATTTAATACAAGTTGTAAAGTTCCATTTAACTCTCTCTATTTGTGTCAGGACATAGCTGGCATCCAGAAATGCTGTTTTCTTTTTTTATTATTCCGAGTGCTGTTTAGGCAGCCTCTTTATCTTTAATGGAAATTCTATAAACTCTCAGTGAGTCTTTCACACTATCTTGTGTTTAATCTCCTCAATAGAGGACTTGACCACAGAGGTCTTATCATGTAACCTTTCTTTAAGTGCAGGCCAGGCCAAGGCGATAGCTGTGCTGCTATCGTAGAGCAATGCAGACAGGAAAATGGATGAGGCTTTAGTGCGTGTGTGTTTGAGTGTGAAGAGTACAGATCCCCTGTACTCTTCATAATTATCCCCACTCAAGACAAAAGAGCGCCCTCTTTTCTGGAAAGTACCAAGAAGAGGGAGATTTCATTTGACCGGATGGAGTTTTATCTGGGCTGGATGATTGCCCTCTGACAATCTTCTGTAAATCTCTAAATCAGGCCAGAGGTGCAGAGATTGCAAGCTCTCTAGTTTGTATTAGAGAGTGTGATGTTGGCGCTGGGTCATGTTTAGTAATGATTGTGGATTTGACGTGGGGATTAAGAGATGGGAGCCGTGTGGATTTGTTGAGTTGTATGATGTTTTATTAAGGCTGTGTGAATTTTTTTTATTTTTTTTTAATTATCATCAGCATTGGACTGGTTAGGCTGATTTTCGAAGCACATAATGTCAGGGCTTATTTTTTTTTCCAATCCGAACAGTAGGCCTATATTTTTTACATGTATTTATATATTCTATGTTTATGCCATCTTACAAAAGTATTAAATGGTTATGCATATTTTTCAACTGAACATATCTAATGCCTGATTTTGATTGAAGCATATTTGGAGAGGTGTTCTCTTTACAGATTTTCACTGTACAGGGCAGATGGCAGACATGGCGTCGTGTGGGTGAGCGGTTTGCTGATTTCAACGTTGTGGATCGAGTGGCCCATGGTGGCGGTGGGGTTATGCTATGGGCAGGCGTATGTTATGGACAACGAACACAGGTGCATTTTATTGATGGCATTTTGAATGCACAGAAATACCGTGACGAGATCCAGAGGCCCATTGTTGTGCCATTCATCCACGACCATCACCTCATGTCGCAGCATGATAATGCACGGCCCCATGTTGCAAGGATCTGTACAAAATTTCCGGAAACTGAAAACATCCCAGTTCTTGCATGGCCAGCATACTCACCGGACATGTCAGCGATTTAGGTATGTTTGGGATGCTATGGATTGGCGTATACGACAGCGTGTTCCAGGTCCTGCCAATATCCAGCAACTTCACACAGCCATTGAAGAGGAGTGGACCAACATTCCACAGGCCACAATCAACAACCTGATCAACTCTATGCGCAGGAGATGTGTTGCACTGCGTGAGGCAAATGGTGGTCACACCAGATACTGACTGGTTTTCGGCCTAAGGCAAACCTGTGCATTAATCATGCTATCTAATCAGCATCTTGATATGCCACACCTGTGAGGTGGATGCATTATCTCGGCAAAGGAGAAGTGCTAACTAATACAGATTTAGTCAGATTTGTGAACAATATTTGAGAGAAATAGGCCTTTTGTGTACATAGAAAAAGTCTTAGATCTTTGAGTTCAGCTCGTGAAAGATGGGGGCAAAAACAAAAGTGTTGCCTTTATAATTTTGTTCAGTGTATATATATATAAAATATAAGATAATATATATAAAATTAACTTATCTAGTCATAATATAAGACAAACTTTTTCCAATTTTATGATGTTCCTGTATTAAATATATTGGATATCTGATCTTTTTAAAAATATTTATTACCTTGGCCTAAAATTAACACTCTCCAATCACCAAATGTGAGTACAAATCGACGTTGGCGAGAATATGAAACTTTATCAATTAGGGTTGTGCCGATAGACGATAGTATTGTGTATCGACGATAGTCTGAGATTTCGCCGATGGCAGATGCCTTTGACGATATCAATACGATAATTGGCTCGTTTTACCATGAACGTATTAAATTATTATTAGTAGTATTATTATAAAGCTAGTATTGTTATTAAATTAATATTAGGAACTACAATTAATTTGCCTTGCCTAAATTCATAACGACATCACCACATAGCCTACCACATCCTAACACTTGCGTCAACACCGACACGCGCGTATGAGGACTCCTCTAAGAAAATGTTTTTAAAACAGAATAAAAAACTAGGCCTACATCCCACATCAAAATTGAATTGCAAGGTGATCCATTCACAAATTGTCAAGAGTGCTTGTTTTAACAGACGCACGCATATCTTATACAGATCCAAGATGAAAACGGCATTGTTGTTCATCAGTATTTTGTTTCCATAGCACATTAACAAAAACTTTAATGACACTAAGAACACTAAAAACAATACAATTACTAAATATTATTAATAATAATAATAATATCACTAAAATTATATAGGCCAGTCTTTAGTTCACAAACACAGCACAACTCTGCCATCTGTGAAAATCAAAAGCAACTTCAAACACTTGTTTAACAAGAAATATTCTTCTAATTTTTTCACTGTCATCATATAGGTCCACAAGAGAAATATTAAGCCAGTAAATTAAGATAGTCGCTATGCCGTTATATTCAACGTCGTCTCTGAGAGAACGCGGCGTTAATGCAGCGACAGATGCTGAAAGCTCAGTCAGTTTCTACTTTCACTTTCAGTTAATGAGTGCGTTTACATGCACGTTCTTAACCCGATTATTCTGAATAAACTGACAATGCATGTGGTCATGTAAACGCATTAACCTGTTTTCCTTTATCGGAGTCAAGTCATAAGGTTTATGTATAAACCGATCGACTCAGCTAGATTTCTGCCCCTTACTCTGATTCCTCCCGGCATTTAAAACACAAGAACCCGCGTTCTTTGGGCTTATTGAAGTGCGCGTATGTGAAGTGCATCCAGACAGAGAGAGCACTGGTGGGAGGACATCGCAAACTCTGACTCTTTCTTGACCTTAGAAATTATTAAAACGTGTTTTCATCTCGTGCAGAAGTAGCCTACAGTCAAAATGCTGCATCTGTAACTGCATGAGAGGATCATGTGTGTCCGTAAATTTCCCGCTGACATGTTGAAATACTCGAGTCAGATACAAAAATGATTAGGATCTTTTTTTACCTCACTGTACCGGGAAATAACCTGATCTAGCCTAATAATAAACACTCCACCTTTGCTAGCAAAGTAGAAAAATATTCTCGTATAAAATGAAGTAATAAAACAAGCAAATTAATGAGTAAATAATCAAGTTAATAATCAAATAAGTAAGCCCCGCCCCCTCACGATAATACCGTGTATCGCCGATCTCACAGGCTGACGATAGGACGATATGAAAATGGAGCATATCGCCCAACACTAGTGTCAATCGCTAGTTGGCCTGTAACATTTTTATGAATTCTTTATGCAATGTATTGAGAACATGAATGTGAACAAACGTGAAAGAAGCTCAAGATAGTTGATGGGTCAGTGCTGCATCGTCATGAAAGTTTAAGCCTTGCCAATTTAAATGTTCAACTCGCGCACTGTGTGGGAAGTTTAGTGTGCACACACATCCAAAGCCGCACCCAGAAAGCCACATCCCTCAGACAGCACGCGAATACTGAAATGAGCTTTGTTTCACGTTTTCTTGAGCTTGAACGGACATTCTAGTAAACCCAGTCGGTTATTGCTTGAGTAACGTAAACAGTCGTGTACAGTATGTGTATATTGGATTCATGCATTTGGTCTTAATGTGACAGCAGGCTAATATTTCTGCTGTTGTCGGTGTTTTTAATGTTAATCAAACAAAAAAGGACAGAAAGAAATCACTCACTGCTCTTGATTGAGTAGCTTTGAAACTTCAATAAAGATTAAGCTATGCTTAATTTATAAAGTGAAGACTATCCAGTGTTATTTTACATTTTATTACTTTATTCAATGTCTCTACCTGAAAAATACTGTTACTTGTATTTAATTATGTTTTAAATTTACATTAGTTATGCTAGTAGTTTTATTGAAATTTTCAATGGTATCTAAAATTTTGGTGTCATAACTGGCTGTTTTTGCAAAAGTAGTTTAATGGCTGGTAAAAAATCGTCACCAGCCATTGGCAGGTGTGGCAAAAAGTTAGTTTTAGGCCCTATATATTACATTTATCATATATTATAAATATACATTAGTTTAAAATGTAAATTACATTTTTCATTCGTAATACACAGGCTGTCCCAAATTTGCTGATGTTTCTAGATTATTAAGGTTCGATATTAGATATGTGACGGTAGTTTGCCAGAGCTGGATGTTTGCATCTCCTTTTTTATTTTTGGGCTTTTAATTCAGCAGACAGGAAGTCCGGGTAAGATATAAGGTATTGGATTGGGACATGAGACATGCCAGGCTTAAACCCAGGTCCCTGTGGGCCAACACCTCCAAATTGCATCCTTTTCAAAACCTGCTTCAAAAACCCTCATAAATAATGTTTTCCAGTCTTCTTGTATAATATATAACATTAGTTTAGATGGTTTTTGCTGGTCTGTAGACGAGTGGTTCCTGTTTTTTATGGTCTAAATAAAATAGTAAGAGCCTTCCCTTGTCCATGCATCCTCACTGTTCTGTTACTACTAGTTAGTGTTTCTGTCTATGTGGAGATACCTGGAGGGGGTCTCCTAGTTCACGGAGTGGCATTATGTAACCACAAGGGTGAACATGGATAGACTGTTACATAATGGCTTAGTGAGCAAGTATATATATGAGTGTGTGTGTGTGTGTGTGTGTGTGTGTGTGTGTGTGTGTGTGTGCGCACGTCTCGTTTGTGTCAGTAAGTGCATGTGTAAAAAGAGTGTGTGTGTGTGTGTGTGTGTGTGTGTGAGTGCAGTACACATCTTTATTCTTCTGGAAGTGACCAGATGTGACACAAAATCATCCTTCATGAAATATGGAGGTCCCTGTAGATTCTCTGTCACACAGACACACACTCTCAAGTTGGATGAACAGCACGTGAACACACGCACACACACACACACACACACACACACACACACACACACACACACACACACACACACACACACACACACACTCACTCACTTGATCCTTGAATAGAACAGCAAGCATAAATTGTGTGGTGCATCTGGGGACTGCAGAGAAGCAATGAAATTCATTTGGTTCTTTTTTTTTTTCTTCTTTTTTTTTTAACGTGTGTATTGAGACTGTGACCAGAACGACCCTGAGCAGAACTGATCTGATTAGCCAAATGGAAGGCTTATCGTTTTATGGTTTATTTCCTGTGTGCTGACTCTGTGCAGAGGATAACCGCCTGCTAATTTCATCAGATTTTAATCAAGTGTGGGATGCTCACCACATGTCACACACATCCATCAGTCAAGATCTGTGTGTGCGCGTGTTGTTTTTTTATGCCTGTTATTGCACCATGAAATCACAAACTGTTATAATCAATGAAAATTTTACAATTGAAAATTGCCATTTTGTGTGTTGAGATGTGTATATATAAAAAGTGCACCTCCCAAATTTCAGTTTTTGCATCCTAAGCTGTCTTTAACCTGATTTCAGTTTCGTGACACACAGAGACTCGGACATGTTTAACTCTTAAAGGAATAGTTCACCAGAAAATGAATATTCTATCATTATTTACTCAACCTCGTGGCACATATGCTGTTATTTTTCTATATATTTATCTATAGATCTATGACAATATAAACAATTGTAAATGAATGTGTACTATTCCTCTGCTCCTTTATTATGACAAATTATTTATGGCAAGAAGGAGTTCCTTCAGTAATTAGAAAATTTCTAGAAAGTGTCTATCCATCTGTTATGAATTAATTGTCCAGTTTATTTATATATATTTTATCTCCCTCCACCTTCTGTGTTAACCTCAAGCAGGCTTTATAATGCACTAAATAGATATTGAAACAAATGGAACTGAAAGGTTACTGGCTAATGACCTTTCTTATCCTAATGTGTTTTTTTATGTTAAGTTTTTTTGTACAAATGATGTTACTCTATTTGCATATCCATTTTGATTGGTCAGTTTACACATTCTCCCCTGACATTGATGTGAACAGCTTAAGCCGGAAAAATTACTTCATAAAATAAAAGTTCAAATAATATATATCATTATACAGTATATGCATCTGTAATTGAAAAATATTACATTTTATTGCTGTAGTTGCTTTTTTTTAAGGTAGTTAAGCCTTCTATAGCTAATTCCTGCTCAGGTGGACAATCTTCAAAATTTCTACCTCTGCATCAGGGTGAATAAATTCATGTAATTCCTTCATGCTGTACCAAACCAGTATACCTGCAATGATAATTTATAGACTGTCAAAAAACAAATCAACAAATCTGTAAGAAGTTTCTTCAAAATGATCCTTTTGTATCTTAAGGGGAAAAAAAGAGCATACATGTTCGGAACGACATGAGGGTAAGTAAATAATGACCTATATTCCATGTCCTCCACAAAAATCAGATTCCTGTGCTCAGGCTCAGTTTGGTTGGATTTAGCTCTGCTCCGGCATAATGAGATTATCAAGATGAAGTGGCCATGGTGAGATTGTGCTGTTTTGTGAGCTTTATCTACATCTGGTCCCAGCACTTCCTAAATGAGCCCAAATCTCATTACCAGTGTGTGACATGCCGAGAGACTAGAGGTCAGTGAGAATGCTAGGAAATTTGTGCCCATCCTCCTCCTTCAGCACTCACCAAAAACTAGAGCACTGCTCAAATCTGCACAGAGTTGCGATTACAGCTCATGATTCACAGAGCTTTCTCTCTCTCCTTCTCAATCTCTCTAAATTTACATCATCTGTCATAAGGTCAAGCTCTAAGATGCTGTTTTGTCTTCTGGTGCCTTTGGAATGTACAGTATGAAAATCACAGTAGGGATGTATAAAAGATAACTGTAACATTAAAGGCTGTTACTTTTTTTGAACATTCCTGGCTCTCCATGTGGGCCTTTCACTCCTGATCCCACATTGATTACGGCTTGCTTACTTGTGTAGAGCTAATTTTATTTAATTGGAACAATGGCAATCTCTCTCTCGCATATGCTCACGTACGTAGTCCCTTGCTCTCCATTACGCTCGCAGCATTTATGAATCACACAAAACACACACGATGGAATATAAGGAGCAGCAAAGCTCTCTTCGTCATGAAGACGACTTCGGCTCTCGGCTGTTTCCTAGGTTACCCAAGCTTATTCACGTAACCTTTTCTTCGGTAAAAGGCATACTCTAAGATCTCTCCCAAACCTGTCTCTCTCATTTTCTCTCTGCTGATCTGTTTCGTAGTCACGGTGTTTCTCGTTTTGCTAGAGAAATGCCATAGGAGCAGGGGTGTTTCTCTAATTTGCCTGCAGTCCCTTTTATGAGACGATTTATCAAAGCATATCAACATCTTTATCGTAGTCATTAATGCTACTTTCTAAGGCAACTATCACTATTGCTATTTCTCATACTTTAGGTCAGGGTTTGATAGGGAATGACAATCGTGATTGTCAAATCATGTGGCATGTTGAGGTTTGGTGTAATATTGCTTTTCTACTCATTCAGATTTTTGCCTGACAGAATTATATATAGATTTTTTTTAGGGTTTTTTTTATGCCTCTTTTGCCTTGGGTCAGTAAGCTACCACCTAGCAACCACCCAGAACACCCTAGCAACCTTTCTAAACACCATAGCAATGCCCTTGCAAGATCCTGCCATGAGTTTTGCACAAGCAGGTGCTCCTCAATTTTCTTCATAAAATAAAAAAATCTAGTGTTGTTTCCAAACTGTGCTCCATTCTGTGCTCTAAAGTTGTGAGCTGGTTACTCATGTCAAATAGTTTTTAGAGCCTCTTCAAATAGTTTTGGGAGCATGTGCTTCACTTTCATGCAGTACGAATAAATAAAAATGTTTAATGTAAATTGTTTCTCCCTGAATTTAAGTCCAGTTGGAGAATTGGAGTCATTGGACTTTACACCTCTGTTGAAAAGCGATGATAAAAAATATCTGGTGATGAATGTTGCCCATATATCAACGATTATCACCATTGGCAAATCGTCTCTGCTGTAGCTAAATGCAATAGAGCTCACCAGTACCGGCTCGGTGGCAGATTGAATGACCCACTTAACCGTTTAAACCCTAGTTTAATTTACTACCTTCTGATGCCTTTTCCAATGACAGCTCCCTCTGGAATTGTGACCATTGAAGTGAAGAAAATGTATAAAGACAAAAGGTAATTTTAAAACATTGTGGATAAAATAATGGCTTTGTATATCTGGTTTAAATAGGGCAATTGGAAGATAAATGATGTACTTTGGTGTTGATGCTTGTTCTGTGTCAGTGCCAGGAACCATTACAAACCTGCAAGATTTTATAACCCTTCGGGTGGCTGAATGTTCAAGATCAATTTACTGCACTATGATGTAGTAAACCGAAGTTTATGCCTATCAAGATTGGAGGTTTATGGGCTTTTAGTCTGTTTGTTTGAGGCCGTATTTATTGTCGTGTACTCCTAAAATTTGAGTAAATGAAATACGCACCTTCACGGTTCAGCTTTTGTCTTCTGATAAAAAATGTACCCAGAATTTGATGACAACATCTTTGTACTTATTTTTGTACTTTTGTACAATGTTTTCTAGAATGAGAATGTATCCTTCCCTTAAAATAAAGCAACTAATCTTTCACGGTCTCTTCTGCTCACAAATACAATAATATCATGAAATAAAATTGTAAGTAATTTTTTTTTAAATATTTTCATGTATTTAAAAAAATACTCCAGTCGCCAGTGTCACATGATTCTTTAGAAACTAATTTGGTGCTTAAAGGTGCAGTGTGTGATTTTTAGCGACATCTAGCGGTTCGGCTGCGAGTTGCATTAAAGGCTCAGCCCACTGCTCACCCCTCCCTTTCGAAGAAGCTACGGTGTCTAACATGGGACAAACATATCGTCGTCTGAGACAGCAGAGAATAGCAGAGTAAGCCAAGAGTGTGTAACATTGTCACTGTTTCTGTACCACAGTCCATTATAAACCACATCATGGATAAAGTTTACAAAGCCATAGTCAGGTGAGGATCAAGGGTCTTAATATATAATATAATAATAGTAATGAGCTGATTGTCTCACAAACGTAACCAGCATATTTCCCCCCACATAGCAAACCAATAATACAGTGAGGGAGAAGAACCACATGAAACTATGCAACTATATATTTTTTCTAACAGGGTATAAAAGTTTAGCTGGCTAAATGGGTGGTGATGGCGCAGTGGATAAGACACATGCCTTTGGTGTGAGAGACCCAGGTTCGAATCCACTGTGAGACACCAATGTGTCCCTGAGCAAGACACTTAACCCCTAGTTGCTCCAGAGGCATGCGACCTCTGATATATGTAGCAATTGTAAGTCGCTTTGGATAAAAGCGTCAGCTAAATGAATAAATATAAATATGAGCTGTTACTGTGGCTGAGCTGGTTAAAGCGTAAAGCCTTGTTTAAACTCGACGCGTCCGCATGAGCCCAAAGGTGCGGGCGGCAAAAATGACATGATTGTAACAGTGCGCGCGCCTCCGCATCCCCTAGACACCATTTACTACACACAATAGGCTTTTTTTCTCTGATTTTGAAAACTCTTCGCGATCGACTTAAAATGCTTCCAAGATCGACTTGTCGACCGCGATCGACGGGTTGGTGATTCCTGTAACGTTACTGTTTTACGGTCAATGACAAGAGTACTAATCAGCTGTCTCACGAACGTAACCAGCACATTTATCCCCACATAGAAAAGCCATAACACAGCGAGGGAGAAGAACAAAGTTACATTAAACAATCCAACTACATATTTTACACCACTGACAAGGGAAAAGTCACTACTCACTGTGTTTATGGCTAGCTTCTAGCTTTCTGCTGCTTCTCTTTCAAGGTATTGACGAAACGCGCTCTGTAGCGCTGTTTGTTCACGTTCGGCGATATGTCGACCTTCATAGAAGGGGGTGCCCGCGGTTATGTAGATATAAATGTCTCATTCTAAGGTAATAAAAACATTACGGTTTATTAAGTAAGTTCTTTATACACCACTGAAAACATAGTTATGGATGTCATATTGCATTTCTGTTAATAGATACTCAGAATTTTTACACATTGCACCTTTAAGTAACATTTCCTATTATTATCAATGTTGAAAAATGAAAATTTAAAAAGAACAGTATTTATTTGAAGGTGATTTTTTGGGTAACATTATACAGTAAATGTCTTTAAGGTCATTTTTGATAAATTTATTACATTTAAATTTATTTATTAAAAAAAATCTTACTGACCCCAAACTTTATATTATATAAGTATGTCTGCACTAAAGGTACTGTACACTAGTATCCAAATCTGAACATAGCTATGTTTTGGCTGTGTATCTTTAAAAAAAGAACAAATGGTATATCCAGCCCAGTAAGATGTACATCAACACAATAATTCGTATGCTGTTTTTTATTTAACTTTGTATTCCTTTGTAAACATCTGATATTGGATCATCTACCGGCAGTGGTGCGGTGGTTGGGGGTTTGTTTTGAAATACATTTTTTTTATAATAAACTAGGCTCAAACATCCATTTCATAACAGACATGCGTGTTTATTTGTTTATTTTGTCAAAGAAACAACACACTTAAGCCTGTAAAGCATTAAATAAATATCAGTAAATAATGGTAACTTAAATAATATAATAAAGTTAAATATATAAAAAAAAAAACATTCGATTTTCACGCAAAGACGCGTCATTTAAGCCTACTGCTCTGCGCTTTGAGAGGGATGTGGGACACGAGCAGGAAAGAGACCAAGATATGTCTTTTCTGATATCTTCATGTTTTCTACTTGTAAAAGGTCTGCAGAGTGAATTGTATCTTCCACAAGGGCAAGGCATTTAGGCTATGTTTGATTTTGTGCTGCCAGAGAAAGCAAAACTAAAATCACCGGCACATGTGGAACGCGCTTTACAAACAAACTTGACGTGCCTTACCAAGTCTAATAACAAGCACAAACTGTGTTAAAAAGAATTTGACATGCAAGTAAAAAGGTAGGCTATTTTTCTACTTTACCACAGTAAAGAATGTGAATATAATATGCCTAATTAAAAGCGAACTAAGGAAGAAACGTTTATAATCCCCTTCGAAAATGGGTGAGACATGAGTGAAGATTTGGGAAAAGAAACAAGAGATTCCATGTCCAGTGGAATAACTAATGGAATACTGTTAAATTGACTGATAATTGGGTGAACAGATCGCAAACCAGAATACAAAGCCGACAAAGCTTAAATTTATGGGCTCACGTGCAACTCTCTCATTCGTCATGAATCCAAATGTTTCCATGGCTGCGATGTAAGTAAGACGCAATTTCTATTGTAAACTATTATTCAATTCTAATTCAAATCAATTGATCTAATTCAAAAGAATTGATTATTCAAATCAATTCTAAACTATTTCTATTATTTCTATTGTAAACAAAGCTTTGTGCTTCACTCGTGTCATAATATTCATGTAAAACAGCATTCACATACAAAAAAAATGCGTTTTGGCGGACCACCGCCGGTGCTACTCAGCCACCGCGGTGGTGCGGTTGTCAAGTTTACCGCCTCAGCCCTACTGAACATGCCTAAAAGGCATTTTCATTGTTAAGGAAATAATTTGTAAACCTCTGCTGATGCTTAATTGTTCCTCTTTTTATAGGTGAACCAGGACAATGTTGTCAAAGTGGGCCACAAACAAGTGGTCAACATGATTCGTCACGGCGGCAACCACTTAATCATCAAAGTGGTGACGGTCAGTCGAAATCTAGACCCTGATGACACGGCTCGAAAGAAAGGTAAACGTCTTGATTTGTTCAGGGTTTCCCGACTAACTGGATCATGAAGGAACATGTTTAGTCATACGTATGAAAATTAAGCTCACAAAACTCCTTTCATGTGATTCTAACCATTGCTTTTCCATAATGCTAATGTTAGTTTTACTAATCACTGATTTTAATAACACTATTAATTTGTGTTTTTAATGCTTTTTGCATTCATTATTTAAAATGTGAAGCGGCAAACCTTGAATGCATGAGTTGTTGTTGTATACAATGCCTCCCCATGGGAATGCTACAGCCCATGGCTAAAGCATCTACTGTACCTGCTCTATTTATTTTATTTTTTTTTTGGTTTGTTGCTATAGCACCACCACCACCACGGAGGGCTCCCTCCACAGCCTTGTCCATGCGTTCAAAATCTATGACCTCAGAGCTAGAAGACCTAGGTAAGCCCAGTCTAGCCAAGCAGAAGCATCTCATTTAATGTCTAGTTTCTCTTAATACTTTTTAACAAGATAAGGGACCATTCACACAGGTTACATTGCATTGTGTTGTGTTTTTGGTGTGTCATGACATGAGAGCTGCATTTTTAAGACGACATGTCAAGTTAAAAGGTTCAGTTCCATTTTGTTCTGTTACGTCTAGCTGTTTTTAAGCGCAAAAATGTTTTGTGAATGCATTTTAACCTGTGACACTTTTTGTTGTTCTACAGCTACCGTTCATTATGAAATGAACTTTGATGTTGTTTTGTTTTCCTGCATGCTGACCTAAAAGTGGATAAAGGTATTATACGATTATTTAAAAAAATATTTTTTACAAATTGTATGTACAAATTGTACTGCTGTGCTTCCCTGGCATGCATGTGACTTTGTTATATGTATTTTTTTGAGACAAAGATTTTTGATTATATGGACATTGCGTCCATACACAGTTTTTGTGTAGTCCCTACTAAAGGAAACGTCTCGGTAACGTATGTAACCCTCGTTCCCTGAGTAGGGAACGGAGACGTTACGTCGGATGACGACGAATGGGGTTTCGCTTAGAAAGCCTATCAGCTTCGAGTATTACAAAACGAGCCTATGGCAAAGAAATGCCATGGGTCTGCGGAATTTGCATGACGTAACTCCGCCCCACCTCGTGGGTATAAAAGGAGGAAGTCCGCAACAGCAGTTTATGTTTCTTCGCTGAGGAGCCAAGACTGAGCTCAGGCGATCCCCGCGGTACAGCGGAAAGTGGCAGGCAGACGTAACGTCTCCGTCCCCTACTCAGGGAACGAGGGTTACATACGTAACCGAGACGTTCCCTTTCGTTGTCACTCCGAGTTACGTCGGATGACGACGAATGGGGTTACCAGTCTAATCACGCCACCTTCTCAGCTGTCTTCCAGTGCCCTGCGTAAATCGAGATCCCTGTCATAGACTGGACGAAGGACTCCATTTAACACAGGAATACCAAGGTACACTGGGAAGCATATCCCAAGCTAGGGGAAGTATGCAATTAATGCCAACCCAGAGGGGGGGGACTTAGAGAATACACATATGACCCGAAGGAAACATATGGAGAACACTGGGGTGTCCAGCCGCAGGTGGAATATTTCAACCCCAGGGGTGGCAAGGTGGCTTGCCAAGGGAAAGACACATGCTCAGAGAGGCTTACAGTGGAAATACACATGTGGGGGTCGCTCAGGGGAGGGACCATGCACACGGGAGGCACCTAGCCGACGCGCAGGCAAGAGACACTGGCGCCGACGTCAGGAGTGCTGGAGGAACTCAGGGCTTTCGGAAAAGCTCACCTGAGGAGAATATCGCACGTATCCAGTCCGAGGAGTGGAATGGCGAGCAAGCGAAGACACCTGAGCGGGTCCGGTACTAGCTAGTTGAAGCGAGTACATGAGAGGACACTGGCTCCACTCGGAGATTATAGAATCTGGCGAATGTGTTAGGTGTCGCCCAGCCTGCAGGTCTGCAGATGTCTGTTAGCGAGGCGCCATGCGCTAGAGCCCAAGAGGATGCCACACTCCGGGTGGAGTGGGCCGTCACACCAAGGGGGCACGGTCGACCTTGCTGCTGGTAAGCCAAGGCAATGGCGTCCACTATCCAGTGAGACAACCTTTGCTTGGAGAGAGCCTTTCCCTTCAGCTTCCCACCATAACAGACAAAGAGCTGGTCTGAGGTCCTGAAACGCCGCGTCCTGTCTACATAGGCGCGAAGAGCGCGTACTGGACAGAGCAGTGCCAAGGCTGGGTCTGCCTCCTCCGGGGGCAGCGCTTGCAGGTTCACCACCTGGTCCCGAAAGGGAGTGGTAGGAACCTTGGGCACATATCCGGGCCGGGGTCTCAGGATCACGTGAGAGAAAGCCGGTCCGAATTCCAGGCACGCTTCGTCGACGGAGAATGCGTGCAGGTCCCCTACCCTCTTGATGGAGGCCAGTGCAACCAGGAGCGCTGTCTTCATTGACAGGAACTTAAGCTCGACTGACTGCAGGGGCTCAAAGGGAGCACTCTTCAGGGCAGTTAGAACCACTGAGAGGTCCCAAGAGGGAACGAGAGGAGGGCGAGGAGGATTTAGTCTCCTCGCTCCTCTCAGGAACCTGATGACCAGGTCGTGCTTCCCTACCGACTTACCTTCGACTAGGTCATGGTGTGCGGCAATGGCGGCAACATAGACCTTAAGGGTGGAGGGAGACAGCCTTCGCTCCAACCCCTGCTGAAGGAAGGAAAGCACAACGCTGATCGTGCATCTCCGGGGGTCTTCTCGGTGAGAAGAGCACCAGACGACGAAGAGGTTCCACTTCAACGCGTAGACGTGTCTTGTGGACGACGCTCTAGCGGAAGTGATGGTAGCGGCCACCGCTGGTGGAAGGGTACTCAAACCTACAGCCACAGGGTGCCCCGTCCCTGAGAAAGAAGGTCCTTCCTCAGAGGAATGGGCCAGGGAGGTGCTGTCGCGAGGAGTGCAAGTTCGGGGAACCAGGTCCGGCCGGGCCAATACGGCGCGACCAAAATGACCTGCTCCTCGTCCTCCCTGACCTTGCGCAAGGTCTGCGCAAGAAGGCTCACTGGGGGAAACGCATATTTGCGGCCCGGCGGCCAGCTGTGCGCCAGTGCACCCGTGCCGAGCGTGCCCTCGGTCAGGGAAAAATACAGGGCGCAATGGGTCGAGTCGTGAGAGGCAAACAGATCTATCTGTGCGTCCCCGAACTGGTCCCAAATCAGCTGAACCGACTGGGGATGGAGTCGCCATTCTCCAGGGAGGGGCTGAAGCCGTGAGAGCTCGTCGGCTGCACAGTTCAGGGCTCCGGGAATGAAAATGGCTCGAAGCGACCTCAGATGCTTCTGACTCCATAGAAGGAGGTGGCGGGCGAGTTGTGACATACGGCGGGAGCGTAGACCACCTTGATGGTTGATGTACGCTACAGTAGCGGTATTGTCTGAGCGGACTAGTACGTGTTGACCCCTGAGCAACGCCCGGAAGCGGTGCAGGGCAAGGCGTACTGCCAACAACTCGAGGCAATTGACATGCCATAGCCGCTGGGGTCCTGTCCAGGAGCCCGCAGCAGCATGTCCATTGCACATGGCGCCCCAGCCCGTGGTGGAGGCATCCGTGGAGACCACAACATGCCGGGAAGCTCGTTCCAGGGGGACACCCGCCCTGAGAAAACTGAGGTTCGACCACGGGGTGAGGAACTGACGGCAGGTCGGAGTAACTGGTACCCGGAGCGTGCCTCGATGCCATGCCCACCTCGGGACTCGGTCGCGAAGCCAAAGCTGAAGCGGTCTCATATGAAGCAATCCGAGCGGCGTGACCGCGGCTGCAGATGCCATATGCCCCAGGAGCCTCTGAAAATGTTTCAGTGGAACCGCATTCTTGCTCCTGAGATGCTTCAGGCAAGTCAGCAGTGACTGCGCGCGCTCGCTCGTAAGCTGCGCGGACATGGCGACCGAGTCGATGTCCATACCGAGAAAAGAGATCCTCTGCACGGGGCAAAGTTTGCTCTTCTCCCAGTTGACCCGAAGGCCCAGACGAGCTAGGTGCCGGAGCACTAGGTCCCTGTGTTCGCAAACCTGATCTCGAGAGTGAGCTAGGATCAGCCAGTCGTCGATATAACTCAGGATGCGAACCCCGTGTTCCCGAAGGGGAACAAGGGCAGCCTCGACGACCTTCGTGAAGGTGCGAGGAGACAGGGCTAGCCCGAAAGGGAGAACCGCGTACTGGTATGCCTGCCCCTCGAAAGCAAACCGTAGGAACGGTCTGTGTCGAGGAAGAATGGAGACATGAAAGTAGGCGTCCTTCAGGTCGATCGCTGCAAACCAATCCTGGGCCGCACGCATTCGAGAACGCGTTTGGAGGAGAGCATCTTGAACGGCAGCCTGTGAAGGGAGCGGTTCAGCACGCGCAAATCCAGGATTGGCCGTAACCCACCGGTTTTCTTGGGGACAGTGAAGTAGGGGCTGTAGAACCCGGACCTCATCTCGGCTGGAGGGACAGTCTCGATTGCACCCTTCGCCAGCAGGGTGACAATCTCTACTCTCATGACGGGGGCATTGCCACCGACCAAAGAGGAGCGGACTCCCCTGAAGCGGGGAGGAGACCGTGCGAACTGAATCGCAAGCCGAGCCTGACGGAACGCACGATCCAGCGGGACAGACGGGGAAGCTCTAGCCAGGCTCCCAGGAACTGAACCGGCGGGATCACGCGATGACAGGCGTCCCCCCGGAGGGGCAGCGAAGCGGAGTAACTGGCCCAGACGTGGACGGCATAGCGGCCCGGTGTGGGGGCACAGTTAGCAACCGCGCCCTGGCAGAGGGGGCCAGGGGAGGACCAGGCTGGTCGTCCCGCGGGGGCCTGCTCTGCCAGGGGTCTGGCGACAGAGGGGGACAGGGGCGAACGGGCGGGGTGGGAGCCGCGGAAGGGCGCCCTCGGCGGTGGGCAGACCGAGGGACCTGAGCGGACGGCGGGGCCATCGGGACAGAGTCGACCTCAACCTGCTCCATCCCCGAGGAGCCCGTCTCAGGAGCGCCGCTTAACCCGGCGTGTAGCGGGGGGCGGGGCTAGAGAGGGCTGTGGCGTCCGCCCGCGGCCCCCAGAGCCGGCCCGGGTGAACGGGCAGGGTGGGAGCCGCGGAAGGGCGCCCTTGGCGGTGGGCAGACCGAGGGATCTGAGCGGACGGCGGGGCCGTCGGGACAGAATCAATGTCAGTCTGCTCATGGACGGCTGAGAGCTGTTGGGCCAGCCCTCAACCGCACCGCCGAAGAGGCCGACCTGGGATATGGGAATGTCGGACAGACGGGTCCGCGCGACATCCAGCACATCCAACAGGTACGGCCACCGAATGGTGAGCATCACCTGACCCAGGGAGCGTACGGCCACTTTCGTCGCTCAGAGAGCAAGGTTAGTGGCGGCGCGCAGCTCAGTGAAGAGCCCTGGTCCAGTCCCGCCCTCGTGCAGGTCCATGAGCATCTGGGTCAGGTAGACCAGCAGAATGACCATGGCCGCAGTGAGGCGGCCGCCAGTCCCGTGGCGCTATAGGATCTTGCCACAAGCGTAGACGAAAAACTACAGGCCACGGACGGGTGCTTAGGATTGCGCCGAGAAGAAGCACTCTGAGGACACATAGCATCGCAACAGAGCGTTCAGCCGGGGGAACCCCAGTGTACCCACAGGCAGCGGCCCCATCGAGGGGAAGAAAGGCGGATGAGATCAGCGAATGGCCCCTGATCTCATCATGCACGTCCGGGAAGAACGGTATTGGGGTTTGCCGTGGACGAGGGTCGGCGGCCTCACCCAAAAACCAATCGTCCCGGGAAAGCATGGCCGTCATCTCCGGATCAGACTCGACGAGTCGTCACTTCCAGGAAAATCAAACCCACCTAGTGAAGCTGCTACAAACATAATATCATCCTCTGTAGCTTCAAATGAAACACACGGGCCACCAGAGGGTAGACCCGTGGGAATCACCTGTTCACTAGCGGGCACCGTCATTGAAGAGGGGGGCTGGGGTCGCGGACACATAGTCGGCGCCGTGTTCCAGACCGAAACCCTCAGGTCACCCTGGCCACCAGCCGAAGATCGGGGGGTGGATGAGGGGACTCTCACTCATGTGAGTTCACCGAGTCTCGACCTTAATGACGCGATGATCATGTTTCCATGGAGAAAACATGAGTCATCCACGAGCGCTGCTCTAGCATGATGAAGCCCAAACATACTAGACAACGCTCGTGCCCATCAGAGTCCGATACCAAGCTGCCGCACCATTCATTTTTTTTTTTTTTTTTTTTGAAATGCACGGCGAGCCGTCTTTAAAAAGACGTGCCGCGTGCAAGCTCTTTTAGTGAGAGAAAACTCAAGTGTTGAAGCACC